>JARHVA010002887.1:0-372500 GCA_037957365.1 Torreya grandis | reverse complement strand
TTGAAATCAGATTGCTCATATTGATAATTTCATCCCTTAGAGTCTCATAAATGCAAACCCTAGTTGCTTCTGATTGAACATGTAGGCACACATCCTAAATGGGAGATATGCAAAGGGAAGGCTTTTAATGATGGATAGGGTAAGTATAGACATTTTAAATATTAGTATAGCTTCCTCATCTCTTGGAGGAGTAATAACATTGACCTAGTTATAGGTAAAGTTGCTATCACCCTCTCGGAGATGAGGAAGAGAAAAAGAATTTTCTTTATCCATGAAATTTGGTAATGCAAATTGGAAGAGGGATATAGGGTAGAATATATCAGGTTAAAAACCCTAATAAAACCACTAAAAATAGGAAATAAAAGGATAAAAACCCTAATAACATCTTGGTTTAGGTTTTTTTCACTATGTGAAGAAAGTCAAGTTCACCAAATGATTTAAATTTTTAGGGATTTATGAAGTGTAAACCCTAGGTTTTTAAAGGGTTTGAGTAAAATAAATCAGGTATAAATAAATAATAAATACAACCACTAATTTGTGTAATAATTGACCTGATTTGATATTTCCAAAAATAATAATGAAAGACATAAATAAGTACTTAAGTAGAAACTAAGATGGATGATCTAGAGGCTAAAATTTGGCACAAAAGTTGATCAAGGTGTCATAAATAGGATCCAGGTGTCATAATTCCTCTTGGATAGTAGTACGTCTCCCTATATAGTAACACACTATGTTAGTTTCTTCTATCCTACACTAGTGTCTTTATGTAGGCATTGCTGTGAACTTTTGGGAGAAACTATGCCTAAGTTTGATCTATCTATTCCTATGTGGATGGACCCTGCTTCACTATATTTGCATTATTTTTTATTAATTTGGGATAAAACCCCAGAATTCCATGTTGTTAGGGTAATTTAGTGGCACAAGTAGTAAAAGTGTGATGTTATCTAGGTAATCTATATATCTTCAACACCCCACTATGTTGAGATTTGCCTACATACAAATACCTTAAGAGGGGATCAAGCTTAATGTAGTTATCCTAATTTAAGTAATGGCACAAGTAAAAGTGATTCTAGTATGAGTGGTATCTTGAGTGATTTAAGTGAGGCATGAGACTAAAAATATCTGTATTCTGAGCTTAGGATGGCTGTAGATGCCTAAATAAAAAAGTAGGTCAAAATAGGGATCAATGACCTTGATTATGCACCACATATTATGAGCTTATTTGTGTGTATTTGCATTTGATTTCAATCTAGTGGGTAAAGGGATAAAATTCATGTATTTATACTAATTTGGTGCTTGTGAGGAGTGTGAAATAGACCTAGGCTAACCCTAGGTGTCTTAGGAATTGAAAATATATCTATTGGGGTTATAATTAGGCAAGGGACACTAACATAGTCCCTTTATCACTAGCATAGTTCCCTCATGTCCAAAGGGGTGCACTGGTGTCCAAGTGGCAAAACCTAGGGCACCAAGGGCTTAGATCCCTAGGGGAAGGTCTAGGACTAATTTTGGGATGTCTAAGGATGTGTAGTACTTGCACAAAAGCTAGATAAGGGTCTAAATAGGCCCTAAGATAGATCTAAGGATAAGCTAGGGATGGGTAGTCTCAAGTGACACTCAATGCACTCAAGTGACATTTTATATGACTACACATCATCACTTATAAAGAAGAGGAGGTTTGAAACCCTCATTCGAGCTATTCCATCCACACAATCATAAAACAATGTGGAGGTTTGATCCTAAGTGTTTGTAATATGTGGTTTGTAACACCACTTAGGTGGTTTCTTGACTCTATATACATTTTTTTATTTTAGAGTGTCAAGTTAGGTCAAAAAGGAAGAATATCAATTATACACATTTTCCTTGATAAAAAATGAAATAAAGGTACAATAATATTAAAAAAGAGAAAACACACCAATGATAGAGAAATTAGGTTTGACAACAATTCATAAAATAAAATAAATGACACATAGGTGAATATATAGTTATGATTTTGATAAGGATGAACCTGCATAGAGGTGTCTCCCCAAGAGAGGTTGTTGAGTCACAAGTTTAAGGAGCATTATTGAAATAGTCTACATAACCTTTCTATAGGTCTAAAAGTCTAAAACAATAATCAAGTATGATCATTCCTTACACTTTTGTACTTAATTTAAATAGCCTAGTTTTTTTCACTTGGACATGCTGTTGAGTTCAACATATTAGATACATCTTAATTATTTACTTTCATGTGTTTATTCTTAGATTTATTTAATTGTAATTAGTTTATTTATATTTTGAGTAAACATTAGAATTATGGTAAGCATAAATAGTGAACCTCAATTATTTTGACCTCTTTCCTCATAGGGTTTTCATTCCAAATTTGATTTTTAGCTTTGGGTTTTCTTTAGGCATTGATCCTTCTAAAAAATTATTTTTAGATTAGAATTTCATAGCTCATTTTCATATCAATGTTGTAATAGTCCAAAGGGGTAGGCCTAACAATGTTACCATTCCCTCTTTTGATCCCCAAAGTGGAGTAAGCTAGGATGTCCTTTCTCAAGCTTCTCATCTTCTTCCTTTTTATAGAATTCATATTAAAAATCTGTACAATTTAGTGGATAAATTTCAAAACACACAAGTTGAGATTTCAATTAGAAAGTTACTTAAGTAATCAATGGTTTACAAGGGCATATTATGTGATGATTTATGGGATGTACCCTACCAACCAATACTAAACATGATTATTTCATCACTTTTTAAACACATTAAAAAATAGTGAATGCCTTATCTTCTTTGATCTTAAATAAATACCTCCTAAAAACACCATAAACAAAAATATTCCTTTATACATACAAGTTATTATTAAAAGGAAATGAATCAAGATAATACTTATGGATAGTGGTTCTAAAATAAATATTTTTAGCATTAAATTTATAGAATAAATTGGTGTTGATCATAAATATTTACTGCCATAAGACATAATTATTAAAGGGTTCAAAATCAAGCATAAACTCTTATAGGAACAATAACACTGGATATCACTTTTGGGCTTGTTTTACTTATTTTTAGATATATGTGATATAAATAACATATAACTATTGAAATTCATATTACATAAGGTAGAACATAAAGTAAAAAAATATGAATTAATTAACAAATATTAATTGCACTTACTAAATATATAAATTACCAAGGGAGAAGGAACTTCACTGATATTTTGTTATGTATTGCTTACTGCTTGTGCATAATCTTCTAAAATGGTCTACGTAATCTTTACAATTGATTGAATTAGGAAATAGATTGTCATAATATTTTAGGACCTAGTTATTAATTAAAGACACCAATAGAAACTAATCCATCCATAGACTACTAATATTATTTCTATCAAAAATTTTGATCTATTTTTCTATAGATCAATGTGTTTACATGTCTTGATGATTTCTATGCAATTTGTTGACTTTGAAGCTGTGCACACATCCACATTTTGTATTTATTTTCCTTGAAAAATTAGACACTTTTTTGACATGAAATAAGGGGTAAAAGATGGGTTGGAAAACCTTGACCACTTCCCATTAGGTGGTTCAACATTGCCCATGTTATAATATTTTAAAGAGGGATAAAAACACATGTAGTTATCCCACCTATGTGTATGTGTTATCAATAGTGTTACAGTATAATTAAATTATACTCTTTGGATTTATATAATTGAAAAAATGAAATTAACCTTACGTTAGTATTTAGACTTGACTTTTAGGACTGTTTCTTTCAGGGTTTCTAGATTTGGATACTTTTAGATAATGTCTAAAAGGAAAGAAACTATATTTATCAATGTGAAAGTGCATTTTCAATGTAATTTCAAAGTAGTGACCAAGAAGGTAGACACACACACGCACATGCATGCATGCACACACACACACACACATGACTCTTTGGGATTCCCCCCATAGTGGACATGTGTGTAGATACCTAGATTTGGTACGATCTTTGTTTGCATAATTATTTTATGTGACTTTGCATGTATATATTTTAAATTATGAATAATGAACTATTTGGTGCATTCATCTTAGTTTTTTTTTAATATTTTATAATTTATTTGACTAACTAGACTTAGTTTTATCAATGCCATCCTCATTTAAGTGTCACAGGGTTTTTTGGTCATGATTTACTTAACATTGAGTTTTCCTTACCTTTTAGACAAATCTAAAATTTAAGGATGCTAACATCTAATAACTTGTCTGGGTATTCTAGAAACATCTAGAAGCCTTTTTCAAATATATTTTAGGCATGTTTAATTTTTGATAATTTGTTTCACATATTTTATTACTCTGTGGTCAACATTTTCATGTCAATAGTCTCCAAATTCAAATTTTATAACTCTATATATAAAAATTCCTTTGAAGGAATTTAGGGACAAACATTCATTATTAAAAAAATTTCATACAAAGTGCACATCTCTCTTAACACATTGTAAATTATAAAATTTGAGGTTTCTAAGGTCAATTTCTATTATACATGCTTATACCAAAGGAGGGCCTAGGTGAAATAACATCTAAACTTACATCCACATGACTTGGAAAATGTTCACATTAAAGAGAGAATTACATGTAGTTTGAACAATTTTGAAAGTATTAAAAATGCAAGAAATGTTTAACTAGTTGATGAGGATACCCTAAAGTTAGTCCAACCCAAAATACTAACACTTTTTCAAGGTTTTCCATTCAAAATTTCAAGAGATAGGTCTTGAACAAAAGAGAAATAAAATAGGGTTATTTTCATAGGTCTAAAAGTTGTTGAACACAAAAATATAATGGTAGACATAGGTGTATAAGTTTGAGTGAAAATAGTCAAACTCTATCTTACCAAATAAACTCATCATATTTAGGCAATTTTGTTAATCCAAAACCACCTAGGAATTCTATATTCATCATGCATATCTATCACAATGCATTATTGGTCTAATCCCACTCAAAGTGGTTACAAAGCATGTTTCAAAGATATAAATATAATCAAAACACATAATATGACCATAAACAAGCTAATATATCCTTACCCCTTAGATGTTTGATCATATCTCTATTTAGCATATGCAATAAACCATAAGTAGTATTATGTTTTTTATGATTATTTATATACATTGTGAAATATGTATATTCAAGGTTTTATGTTTGTTTAAATAACATTAGGAAAAAATAAGGTAAAGCATATTAGTGAACCCATTTATTGGTTTTATACTTATATTTGATCTTCAAATTTGATTTCTAATACCCACTTCACATGTGGCATAAAACTTAGGGTTTCCATCCTTAAAACCCTAAAATCCTTGTGTTTTGTTTCCTATTAAGGTTAGGGTTTGTCTTTATGCTATTTTTATCTTAGGATTTGGTACAATCAAATTGAGTGACCAATATGAAGCCGCTAATATCCCTCATCCTTTGGTTTTTTAATTTTCTAACCATGCCATTCCTTATGCTTATGATTATGATTGGACTGATGACCAAGATTGTATGAATAATAATGTTAATTATGTAGACAAAGAATATGTTTGTGAAGTAAATAATTATTTTTAATATGTATGGTATAATAGTGATGTATATAATGAATAACAAAATGAACAAACTAATTTTGAAATGGAAGAGCCTAATTCTCATACTTCTTATTTATATTCTTCTATTAATCATATATTAGATCAAGAAGAAAGTAATAATGAATTACCCCATACACTCTTTGATGTTTTTGTCATTGCATTAAAAAATAAATATGCAATAAAACAATGTATGAATAATACACATGTATATATTTTTATGTTTTTCCTTACAATGATATTTCTAAATGTCATGATGCTTCTAGTAATATCGTAAATATTGTCATTCAATTTTTTCCACTGGAATGTGATATTATCTCTTCTCTTGAAATGATAAATGATGTTATTATTATTATTGTTAAATCAAGTAATACTTTTCCCCTTTCTCTTAAAATAATAAATGATATAAATGAATGTGATGTTTCTCTCTCCACCTTTGCATTGAAATGTGATGGTGTTCCTTATTCTCTTTAAAAGACATGAAAATATCTCTTTATATGAAGCTTCCATTAAAAGAAAATGTGAAGAAATTACTACTCTTTCTATAGAACCAATATGTGATGAGAATTCTAAGCTATGCAATGATGTTTCCATATAATTGTGATTCCAAATTATGTACTAATGTTTTCATAGATTTTGATTCTAAGCAATGCAATGATATTTGTGATTAATATGTTGTATCTATGTGATGTTTATCTCTTAAAATAATAAATTATACAAATGAATGTGATGTTTCTCTCTCCACATTTACAATAAATGTGATGGTGTTCCTTATTATTTTTAAAAAACATGAAAATATCTCTTTATATGAGTCTTCCATTAAAACACAATGTGAAGAAATTACTCCTCTTTCTATAGAACCAAGATGTGATGAGAATTCCAAGTTATGCAATGATGTTTCCACATATTTGTGATTCCAAATTATGTACTGATGTTTCCATATATTTTGATTCTAAGCAATGCAATGATATTTATGATTAATTTATTGTATCTATGTTTAGGATAGATAGAGTGTCAAGACCAATGAATGAATCTTTCCAAACACCTACTATTCTTACTACCCATATAATTTTTATGATGCATGTCATAAGTGAATTATAAAGCATGTGCTTTATATCAATTTACAATATAAATCATGTAATGATACTATAAATAATAATGTGATCTAAATCATGTAATGCTACTATAAGTGATTGACAAATACTATAAAAAATGTTTCACAAAAGTTTAGAAGATGATGCCTTAGATAGGTTCTATAGTATCCATAGTGGTTCTTTAACTTAGTTTAATAAGTTTTAAGAGATTTTATTATTATACTTTAATAATCAATATGTTACTAAATTCAATTAGAACATCTTCAATTCATAAAGGAGGGTTATTATGAGCTCATTGAAGATTACATTTTGTGATTTAAGAATACGTTATCAATGTATCAACCTTCAGATTTTTAAAAGCAATTTATATTTATCAAGGGTATTATATTTCCACTTATTGAAATTAAAACTTTATAAATCTTACCCATCTTTTGAGAAAATCTATATGGATACTTTAAAATATGCCTTTCATATCAATTATGACTCACATAGGCAATAATTCCAAGCAATTCCATACCACCTTCACCTAAGAAGGAAATCTCCCATACGAAAGTGGAACCAAATATATCATATATTAAATTAAAGAGTATAATTAAGGTCATTACTAAAATTTAAGAATTAGAGGACATGGGTTACAAGAAAAAGGTAATATGAAGGCACCTATTGCAGATAATAATTAACCACTTAAGTTTGATAGTTTCAAAGATCAAACACATACTATTTTACAAACATTACTTGTTAATAATATAATAAGATTACCAAATAATTATTATCACCCTTCCATTGACTCAAATAAGTGGGGGAAATACCTTTTTTCAATTATCATTTCATTAATGGACATCAAGATAATAATTGTTATGTATTGTGACAAAAGATTGAAAAACTTGTGAATATAGGGGTTATTACATTTGGTAAAGTTGATAATAGGTAAATTAGGACCATTTATAAATATTATTATACTAATCATCCTATGAAGACCAAGATATCACATGACATTCCTACTAAGGAGCCAATGGTCCCTCAAATTTATATGGAAGGTAAAACCAGGAAAATATTTTCTTCTATTTCACATTAATCAAAGATAAAATTTTCCAAGGAAGTTCCTATCAAGAAACCAATGTTCATTTGAGACCTTGTTAGAGGTGAATATCAAGAAGACATTGTTGTAAATGAAAATCAATGATGAAACACATGTATAATTGAATTTCTTAATGAATTGGAATATAATGATAGATATTTATAACATATATATAATAATGAAAATGCCATGGGGCATGTTATTATGCTAAGTTATCTTGGGCCTAAGATAATTGACACATTATTGTATATACATAAGACTATTCCACAAGATAATATAATATTGGGACAATCATGGTTATGAGAAATGGGAGCTAATGTTGATAACAAACATATGATTTTTTCCACTTTTTGAGATGGTTTACTTACATAACATAAATATAGATTAATTACAAAGAAGAATATATTTATATCACGTTCGATACAAATGTGGGTACTAAATATAAATAAATCAATTAAAGATCAAGGAAATAAATAAATAAACAACAATACATAACAAGAGCATGAAAAATAACTATTCAAGATTGTCAATGGAAAAATATATATAATTCAATTGTTTCAAGTGGTTGGTCAATTTTTTTTACACACCCTATATAGTGGATTATTAGTCATTCACATATGTGTTGTGCTTAAATGACATACCATTTTACACTTTCAATAAAATAACTACATAAAAACAATTTAAAATACATTTATTAATCCACAAACATAACATCATATAATAAAATTAAATGTCTAATAATAACATGGAATATAAATAATAACATCACACAAACACACACATGTCAAATAAGTGATTATAATAATAAGTGCTGATAAAAAATGGGGGTATATTACCCCTATCTCTCTCTATCATCTATAAAACTAGATGATTATGCCTCACTATCTACCTTAGGACCTCAAGAATGAGACTTACTGCATCTCTTTCATTCCTCATTAATAGTTAGTTTAGTTTAGATCCTACCACGTTTCTCATGTAATATGTTTTTATCCACCTAGAGATATACATACTTATCAAAAATATTTTGTCCTCATTCATCACCACTTTCAGCTAGTGGGGGCATATTTATTTCCCTAATTAGGTTCTTAACTAATCCCTCTCTCTAGATGCTATAATGTAAGTCATAGCAATGCTAGTATCATGATCAATTAGGGGTACATGAAATCTTTTTATATCATCAACACATTTTACTATCCCACCTCTTACTGCATCATCAAGGATGTTATGGTTAAAAGTAAAAATGGATTCATCCATAATAGCTATCCAGTATGCACCCCATATAAAAAACATTTTATTTAAACAACACATTAAAATTTTTAAAGCAAAGTAAAATTAAATAAAAAATATTAATACACATATATACTTACAATCAACTCAATAATTACAATAGGCTGTGCGATAGTCTGAATAGCTCCACCATCATCCCTACCTAAACCTAGGGTAAAACTCAGGGATCATTATCTACAATAATAAATATGAAAGGCCTTATCACTCATATAAAAAATGAGCTTAATTTGTGGTATAACCTACATCATAATTTACTATTATGAAGTGAGATAATCCACATATCTAGTAGGAAGTGGTGCCAAATCCATGCCACTAGGACACTTTAGATATCTATGATGATTAACTTCCCTATGGGTCTGCATCCATGGTTATATAGCTGGGTGCACCTGTTGTCTAATGTTGACCTATAGAGTGACCTGATCATATTGAAAATACTCAAATACACTAGGAAATTAATCATGTAACCACACACTAACTTGAATCCTCTTCAAATATGTCACATCCTCAACCTAAAATTTAAACCTTTTATATGGTCTCCAAAGTATCTCATATAGGTCCAATTAATCAAGCATAATTGGGTAATCCATGGTGTTCTATCCCCTATGCCTCTCCTAACCCACTGCTCAACATATGTCTCTAGATGTGCCCAACTGGTAAGAGGACATCTAATTGGCCATGTATAAATAATGTGCTCATAAGCCCAAACATGATGTAAATTGGTTAAGCCTAGACCCACAAGATGATCTTCTCAAGTGAATCTATATGAATCTTCATATAAATGAGATAACATGATATTCTCTCATAAAAATTTAGTTTTGTGGTCCTCAATGTCTCAAACTAAATAATACATGCAATATGATATAGATACTACACCCCTTCCATAATGATGATTGATGCTAATAAAATCCATATGTATTTCCGTAGTCATTTAACATTAGACACAATAATATTTTATAAAAAAATGGTGTTATCTCCATCTCTATAATGGGATTTTAATATTTTCCATTAATGTATCAATCAAAACATCTAATATGGCCTAATCCCTTTGCATAATGCACCATTACATAGGTGCTTTCCACTAGAAATATAATAATCTACGAGACATCTTCCAATGTGACTATCATCTTCTCAGTGGGAAGCCAAAAAGTGTATGTCTATATGTTTCACCTCAAAGCCAACATAGTCATTAGATGCATATCATATGGTATTATAAAATATAATAAACATGGCCTAAACTTGATCTATCTAATATCTATCAATCATCATCTGTGAGGTCTAATCCCTATGATACCCTAATTTCACAGTGATAGTTTTAGAGACTTCTCATTGTCTTACACATATCCGAATGGGATGTGATATGTATATTATTTTAGACAAAATATATTTATTTTTATATTATGACTGAGATAATGGATTTTATGTAATGATATTATTAGTTGCTTATAAGAGTACTATTTAGATGCTAGTTGTAGATGATTTCAATTTGTAATACTATTCATATGTCATACTAGTCGAGCTACTAGCTATTTATCATATGATTTTAGTTTATATATGTTTGGATGTTACGATGTTAATATTATCCCATCATGATTATTTAGATGTTGTGTTTTATGATTTTTTTTTACATATGCATTATGTGGTGATAAATGCTACTTGAATATTTATATTCAGTCACTTCAACTGTCTAGGATAGTGAAATTGTATATATGAAGTGATGTGTAGGTAATAGGAGGTTAAGAAAGGGAAATGGGACTACATCAAGAATAATTTCACCAATGGTATTAGATGATTAGTGTCCTACATGACACCCGTAATTAAAATCTAAACCTAGTTTCACCTTATAACATAATTTGGAGTGTTGGCTTTTGGAACCTTTTGACACTATTCATACCTTTTTGACATCTTTTACAAGTAACTTTAAATTTAATAATATTAAATCATAAAGGTAAATCAAAAGCCTACTTTAGTTTTTTAATCCAAAAATTCGAATGGAATATTTAAGCCATGTTTTGAAGTTGGTAAAAAGTGAAATATAGTTGTTTGTAGGTGTATTTAAACCCCTTTTGACAAAAGGGATGGGTTTAAACATTTTCAAAGTGTTGAATAAGTTTTAGGACAATACATGTGACAATTTATATCATGGGGAAGAAAAAACATTTATGAGCATGGGAAAGCCTTACTTGCTCACATGGGTTTGGAAGAATAGTTACTCCCTTGAAAGAAATTTTTACTTGTATATTTCAATTGGAGAGGTGAGTTAAATCTTGTTAATAAGGAAGGAATTTGGAAGAAGCACAAGCAGGAGTTTTTATTTTTATTTTGATTCTAGTGGTGAATCAAGGTAGCCTTACCATTTAAACATGACATTATTTATTTTCTTGATTTGAAAATATTCTTGCCCTTATTATTGTATATGTATTTTAAGACATTTTATGACCACTTGGATTACCATTTTTATTCTTTTTGTTTTCCATGGTTGGGCATATATCCACCATGTGGTTTTTAGTTTCTCTTGGGGCATATAGATATTCAATCCCTCCAAATTTTTGGTTGTTTTGACAACCATTTTTATGATCTAAAATTGTAAATTTATAATGCCCCAATGAGCTTTGCTTGTATATTTGTTGTATGATTTCATTGAGTAGGGTTAATGCATAGGAAATTAATTATAAAGTCATAATGATTGGATCTATAGCATGGGATTTGGGAAATGGTTAAACAATGTTTCCAAAGTTGTCCCATGGCAAGTGAGAAGGGTTTGGGCCATGCAAGGCATTTCAAAGTCCTCATTCTCCCACCCCATAGCGTGAAGATCAAAACATCTCATCCATAATGAGTGATTTAAAGTCTAATCAAGGGATGGAAATTACTCATGGTTGTCTTATACCTCTTATTCATTTTATACATATGCATGTTCTTGAGTTAGAATTTTTATCTGGTTTTATATTGGGTGTGATAGAGAACCTCTTGTTGTAAGGAACTTTGTTAGTTAGAGCCATCTATTTTACTTACCAATATTTTACCCTTGCATACATTTACATTACCCAGTTTATTAGGGTTACTTATGCTCAAATTTTGGAGTCTTAGGCTTGAAGGTGCCTAGGGTAATCGCTTAATGATGATAAAATATGGGAGGTGAGCCCCTCTTTGGTTTGACTTTGAGAGAGTAAATTATAGGTTGTTGAAGATTAATCTCTATACATAAATATTACTTAGCTATTGTAATATATTGATATAAAATTATTCCAACTTTTAAATGGCTAGAATGAAAAATGGTACATACTTTAAGTTTGTAAGATTTGTTGTTCTCATTTGTAATTATAGTTGAAAGAAGAAAATAGAAAATGCAATAAAAAAACATTGTAATGATTTGAATTTAAATATGAAAATGTGTATGATAATTTTTATTAGTTATTTGCCACAATAGTATAAAAATAAATTTATAACATATTTCATATTGCTCTTATTTTATGCTTTTCTCGAGACCCGAAATGGGATAGTTTCACTTTAATAATTTTTATTTTTTTCAAGATACTAATTTCTTCCAAAATTATTTTTTAGTGGAAAATAGACTTCTCCAGGATTTCATTTATTTTCATGGACAATTTTTTTGGATATATGGTTTAATTGATATGAATTTTTGAATGCAAGTTACTAAAACTACCATATTTTTATTTTTAAAATTTCCTAGATTCACATAACTAATTTACACACAAAACAAGTAAAAAAGATGCTAAAAAAAATATTATATAAGAATTCATGATTTTAGAAACCTTCTAATTTTGGTTTAACTTTTTTGGGGAGAATGAGTTACTTGTTATGAGTTTTTTAAAATCACACTATGTTTATGTTTTTGTTACATTGGACGTAGAAGTGTAAAGAAAAGGACTAATCATAGGGTAGTCCTAGAACCTTAAACAATAGTCCTCCATGGGACCATGCATAATTTATGTAATACCTATATGGGGCCAATTAATGGGTCTTGGTACTAAATTTTAAGTTTAATATGGTAGTCCCTATATGATAGGTTAGAATTGACAATGCCTTGCCTTAGTTGTGGGCTGAGAGTCACTGTCCATTAACTGATACTAATCATGTGACCTATCATACTTAAACACTAAAGCCATGTTGAAGGTTAGTGGTGGTTTAGTTTTTTTTTAATTTTCTAATATCATTTAACATTGTTTAAAATTTCACTATGATTTTTATATTGTTTCATGTTTGGTTATTCCTTTTAAAACCCAAAACTTTACCTTCTACCTTATTTTTATTTATGCAGTTGTTTGAGAAGATTAGAAGGCTCAAGGGAGGGGTGACCTAAAAGTGACCCCTTCTCAAATTTTCACTCTCATACACATGGACTTAGTTTGAGGACATGAACCATTATATTTTTCTAGCTATACCTTATTTCTCAAGAAGAGGTTATTTTAGCCTTAATGGATTTTGTGGGTTCATGAAAGTCTCATGATGGGTTGAACCCTCCTTAATTTCTTATCCTCTATTGTATAAAATAAAAATAAAAATTTGAAACTAAAAATGAATAGTAAACTTCGCTTGGGTAGCCATTAATGATAATGGGGGATTTTAAAGCTCCCAAACATATTTTAAAAAATTATGGGAGCCTAAGACCTCATGAAGACATTATGAGTATATTTATATTTACAAAATAAACCCAAACATCTTTGCATTGAGATATAATTTTAAAATGAAGTAAAAATAAAAAATATTTAAAAACTTGGAGACTTCATTAATGGTAGTCATCCAAAGATGATGAAGGTGAAGAGGGATGTCTATTGATGAGTCATCCTCCAAAACCTCCTTCCTTTATAAAATATAAAATTGAAATTCAGAAAGTAAAAATAAAACCATTAATTGAATTACATAAGGATTCTTAGAGGTCTCTATACTTTTCTTAATTTGATGATGAAAAAGAAGATATTTAATGGTTGAGATGGAGTTATTTATCTTCAAGGGATAAGAAAAGATATTTAAAACCCATTTTGAGGTCATATGAAAAATATGAGGTATTTTTGTTGAAAATTTTACATAAAATTTAGTTAATTTCAAAATATATTTAAGTTGTGACTTAAGGTGCGAACCAAACACTTTAATTGGTTGGAATCACTTGGGGTCCCTTTTGAACCTCATTGAGATTTAAGATGAATAATTTGAGTCAGTAGTTGCTAAAATACACCTAATTTTAATCATGTATTCAAATTTATCCTTGGGGATATGGGGTTAGCTAGGGTTTAGAGATTTGTAGGCTTGTTCGAGAGCATGTAGGATAATTAGAATAAGTGGAGTTGACATGGTTGTGTATCGACTATGTATCCACTTGCATATTGACATCCATGCCATTTAGGCACGTGAGTTTATTTTGGAGTATTATGTGTCTTATGACATGAATATTCATAGCCAATGGGAAATGTATTTATCTATAATGTGTATTTTACATTATAAAAAAATGGCTTGTTTTTATGTGGTTTCCTTCATGCAAAATTTTAGACATGCCATTTTGCTATTAGAGCATGGTTTACACACTAAGAGATCTAGGGATTATTATTTGGTACTAGTTATTATATAGTTAATTGATGCATGTAATTATTGTGTGTTATGCCTTATTGAGGAGGTAGGCATAATACACATGAAATGTTTTCTAGAAACTTGATGGACATGGGACCACAAACTCTTGGGGTCAAATATCTGATGCTTGATTTATTGAATTAGTCTTCATGATTGAGAGACCCATGATATTAATTATTTGACATTCATAAATTTAATAGAGTGGATTAGGTTTGATGAAGGCTTGGATCAAAGGTTCTATTTAGGTGTTAGGAATTAAGATGGCTACAAGGGCCAAGTGACTGTTAGCTCATGAGTAAGTTGATGTGTGATAGACTGATGTGACTTTTGAATAACCTTATACATATGAATTTTACCTTGGAGTAATTCATAGTTAATTCTTGGGATAGATTTATCTTTATTCTTAAGACCATGAGGATTGATCATAACTACACCTTAGGGTGTCATGTGGACTTAGGGCTAAGGTAATTTCGCCAAGTTTAGTGAATGAACATTTCAAAAAAACTTGGCCTCACCACTCAATTTGAAGTATGATTAAGGATTGATCAATATTAATATCACTGTGGATGATGATGTTTGTAATGGATTGGGATATTGTTTTGGTGAGACTATCCCATTTCTTAGTTTATGATTATTACCTTGTGAGTAGTTATAGGAAGAGTTGGGTTTAATCCCTCCTTAAGTCAAAAGACTTGTATCTATATACCATAGAGGGTTATAAAAACCTTAGAGACATGATTAGTTTGTGTGAGAGACCAAGAGAATAATTGTGTTATGCTTGGGTTTTTTCTTGAAACTTATCCACATACATAAGAGTGTAACATGATATTATATTCACCTTATGTGATGTGTCAATGATTTTACATGAAAAGCCTTTTTATATAACCTAATGTGGATGACATTGTTTTCATTTATCCTTATGGTGTTTTAGTGACTATTCCATATTGGTAACCACGTGATGGAGTGACTTTCCATTGTAATTGGGCATCAATGAGTGTTTGATAAAAACATATGAACCTTTTGTGGCATTTTGGCACCAAGTAGGTGATATCATTAACTTAATTAAGTCATCACTATGTTAGAGTGGAATTATTTACTCTTTTTTCCTGTTTTATTAATATCCAAGGCATGTAAATCTAATTTGGATGTTGATATATGAATGTTTTGGTTATAAACCCCTTGAGATTATGACCCCTTTCTTTGAGTAATGTATTTGAGAACACCATGTGCTAAATTAATGGTGCTTCAGAGATGACCATTTTGGTAGGGATACTTCATATAAAAATGATTTTTTATTATTACTTATAAGGTTTGATAATACCTTCCTACTTGTGGATCATCCTTCTATGATCAATGTGTCCAAGATAGAATGATTTATTTTGAGTGTAGTGGGTCTCATCCTCATCTCCTAGAATAGGAACATTATACCATGGTGGTGACACCCAGTTAAGTGGGTGTCCTATGAATTTTAATGACATGGATGATGGGGTTGTTTATTTTAGAGTTAGAAGTAGCCTTAAACCTCATTGGGTGTGCCATTCTTTTCTATTAAGCATAATCAAGACAAAAATATGATATGAATTTTATAACATGTATGCTTGTTTATTAGAGCATGCATATTAGTTTGGAATGTGGCATATAATCTATTATGGTCACCAAATTTTTAGAGATGAACCTTCTCTCTATCATATTGACCATTAATTCTTTTTGATAGTATGGATTGTAAGAATACCTAAAAATATTGTGGCATGTGAAACCTTCTTGGATGTACATGCTAATTATTGGGGATTAGAGTGCCTTATTTTTTAACCATGCCACACCATTATGTGGGTTGGAGCCAACATTGTGTATGAATTAATGAGGAGTGTTTGTGTTACACCCCTATGATTCTAAGTATTTGTCTTTAGATGATGCATTCTAGAGTGATGTTATTCTTATATTTAACTAGGAGTTTCACTTTTACTATGAGTCCTTGAGCAATTTCCTTACCCCTTGTTCATGATGTTATATTTAAGTGATGTACCAGTTTCCTAGAATGCTTATGAGAGTACAATTGCATATTGTATCTAGTACTTATATAAGGATTGAATCCTAGGGAACCATATCAAATATGAATAATTAAATTTATAAGTTTGGGATGATTTTTGAGGACCTTTTATTTATAATGGTCTTGTTGTATGAATGCGTAAACTTAGGGAACACTAATAAATTTATAACATTATTGATTAACTACTTTAACCAAGATTTGTGAGTGATTTTTGTGTACCATGTTGGGTACGTGAGTACCCAACATAATTCATGAGTTTCATGAATAATATATCCTAGAACCTTTTCAATCACTGTAAATCAAACATCCATCATGATGGTTATAAATTTTTCATTATAATAAAAATAGCTAGGGGCCACTTGCATTATGAGTAGTGGGTGTTGTAAGTGCATGAGATATTGCTCACCTAGTCAAGTGTGCACTTATTTGATGGATTTTTGTACCTTGAGAATGTTAATTCTAGGGGAGGGGATTATAGAATCCCCCTAGAGATTGATATAACATTGAAGTGGTGGGCATCCTCCTCATCATGAATGGGTGTCATGTGTGATGTTTGTGGCTTCCTCTATGATACGATTTTGTTTACATATTGATATTACATAAGTTACCATGGTATTGGAAGAGGATTTGTTATATCTAGTATATAAATAACATTGACAAGAGTTGGTACTCTCTCACCATCAAGTGACATCATCATAAGTCTATTTATTGGAATTATATTTTATATGAGGATAAGTGGTGTCTTATTTCTAATCAAATCCATGTACCATTTTTAATAATTCACCTACATTCCTTGGCCTTCGTAGCATAACATATTTTTATTCGTGTTGGATAGAAAATTTGTATAGGTTGGATAGCTTTATTCTCATTGTGTTTTATCCTTTCCTCTTATTTGGGAAAAAATATTGTGAGCTTTGGCACTTACATGTTCATCAGTATGTGGAAGTCTTGTAAACTCAGAGTTTTGATGCATACTTCCTACATTCTAAGGGCATTGAAGAGTTTTGTCTTGGGATTTTTTGACACATTAACTCCATACTCTCCACTTGTGGCCTTATAGAGCCACCCTATTTGGTATTATTGTATTTAAAAAAGTGAAAATTCCACTTGGTGTGGTGTACTTAACAATTTTTTAGTGATTGGTTGAGAATTATCAATTGATTTGGAATCATATGTTATGGTTTTCCTTGTTATGGATTTTGAGGATTTTTATGTATTTATTATTTGAACCTTTATTGAACTATGAAGCTCCTAATTTTCTTACTTGTATTGAGTTTAATTGATTGGGCTGTTTATCCATTTTTACCTTTATTATTATTTGGATTATTTTAGGTTGTTTGACATTTTAATTTGTTCTTATTTGTGGATTCAGTAAATTCTCAATTTGTTAAAGTGTGTTGTTTTAATAAGCCATTTCATATTACCTTTTGCCTTGTGTGAGTCTGAGAGTACTAGGTAAGAAGTATCTTGTTAGCATTAGTGTATGAGAATAAATTACGACATGTTGAGTAACTTATGAAGTTGGGAGATGTCTCATTTGTTTTTTTAGTAAAAGGATATAAAGATGATGTGAGCCTTAACCTGGTTTTGTGTTGATTATAACACACATTTCCCCATAACTTTGATAGTGATGGAGATGATTTGTGTCATGGTATTGGTTACACCTTGATGTTAATTTTTTTAATTTGAATTGGGAATCAGGATAATTATATAATATACTAATAATGGATTAAGATATTAGGTATTGGGCATCAGGACTAACATCCAAATTTCTCCTAATAGGCTTCTTGATTAGGGTCTGGGCATCATGACTACATCCAAAGTTCTCCCAATGGGTTATGAAAATAAGGTTTGGGAAAAGGAAATATAGTAATACCAAGTCTTATTTTAATTAAGTAAAATATTTAGGCAATGATGATAAATTGATTTCAAAAAGTCTTTATGTGATTACATTGATTACAAAGCATAATTATTATTCATTTGATGGCTTATAAATCTATTAAGATGTTGAATGATCACTTATTGTTCCCTTGTGGGATCCATGTGAGTCGATCATTTTATACATTATTGGCATATTAAGAATGATATAAAGTAAATTAAAATGCTCTTTGTCCCCTAAAAGAAAATAAAACAAAATAAAATATTTTTTTGCCTTATAATTAAATATGACACTTGACACATTATTAAATATGTTTTAACCATTAAGAGACAATTGAATAAAACTAAATTATTCTTAATCATATGTCCTCATAACTTGGAAACCAATATTAATCAATGACATTCAAATAATTCCTTGGATCATGAATTACCCTTGGGGGAGTTTATTAATATTGACCATGGATATTTTACTTACTGACTATTGCACTCTGTGATCTATTAGTTGAGATTTTTTATCACTATCTTGGAGAGATAATTGACTTGAGTCACTAGAATTATTAGAGGTTTTTATAACATAATTAAAACTATCCTTTATAATTTTAGTGACTTATAGGAGGAAGTCTACATAAGGGAAGGGGGATACAAGGCCTCATTTTTTATAGTGCTAGTTTATGGGAATTTCATTATGTTACACATATCTTATGGGACATGATATTTACATTATTTGATACAAGAGATTATTATTATATTATGACAAAAATAATTAATTTTTTTCTATATTATTAATTTCTTACATGAGTAATATTTAGATACTAGTTATAGATGATTTTAGTTTGTTCATTGAGATGTTATTTATATTGGTCATACTTGTTGAGATAATACTTCCTTACCGTGTGATTTGAGGTTATGGATATTTAAATGTTAGCATGTTGATATTACCTCATGATGATTATTGAGATGATATGTTTTATGATTTTTTCTATGATGAATTATGTAGTGATAGATTCTACTTGAATATTTATATTTAGTTGCTTCGACTATATAGGGTAGTGAAGTTTTATAGGTGAAGTGATGTATATGAAATAGGAGGCCAAGAAAGGTAAATTTTACTACACCAAACATAAGTGTACCAATGGTATCAGATTATTAATGTCATACATGACACTCATAATTAAAATCTAATCCTCATCACACTTTATACCATGGTTTGGAGTGTTGGATTTTGGACTCTTTTATAGCTATTCACACCTTTTTGACATACCTTATGAGTTATTTTAACTTTATATTAAATCATAAAGGTAAATAAAAATCCCAATTTACTTGTCTCTTACCCAAAAAAAATATGAAATATTTGACTAATGTTTTCAAGTTGGAAAAAATAAAAGTATATGTGTATTTAAGACCCCTTTGACCAAAGGGATGGGCTTAGACATTTTTGAAGTGTTATATAAGTTATAGGACACCCAATTAAACCATTTATGTCATTGGGAAGAGAAAAAAATTATGAGCATGGAAAAGCCTTTCTTTCCCCATGGGTTTGTAAAAATAATTATTACTTTGAAATGTTTTTGGCAGAAGAGCCAATGAATAAGAAGGGACAAGTGTGACCTTCCCATTGGCCATTATGTTTAAGTGTTTTTTATATAAGAGGAAGTAAAGTATCCCTTCTAAGTATTTTTTTTTATAATTTTTAAATCTAGAGAGGTGAATTAGAGCTTGAGAAGAGAGAAGGAGCTTGGAGAAAGAGTAGTAAAAACTTATATTTGAAGAAGATTGTGTTTAACCCTAATTTGGATGTGGATCCTTACTTGGGTAGATAATTTTAAGGATATAAAAATTATAGGGAACAAGGGTGAATATAATATGTACAAAAAACTAATTACTGTGCTGAACATAGATGTACCATATGCTAAATTTATTAAACTAAAATATGCTATTAATAGAAATTATAACTATATTAGATATATAAACGACATAAAAATAAGTAATTTGTTGGTTATGAAGGTAATGTAGATCTTGATCTAGTATAGGTAAAAATTAGATGGGAAGTCAGTTCTAAAATAATCATTAAATTTTGGATCTAGTGCTTCTAGCTCTCTAGACACTTATGTCAGCCATGGATAATTACAAAAATGCTAGTGTCTGAGTTCGATGCTAGTATCCTGTATGGAACATATGCTCAAATATGTTGTGACCACTTAGATGATTCTAGGTTTGTATTCATCTTCTCTCTAGTGCATCTATATTTGGGTCATGGACTTTATCTCTTGGTGAAATGGTAAAACCCTAGATTTCCATCTTCAATGTGACCTTGGGAAAAAATAGGTTAGTGAGAACATGGTGTTGAGCTGACCCACAATGACCCTGATATCAAAGGGTACTACCTACATAGCTAATAATATAGAAGAGGGCCTTAGAATCATGTAGTTATCCCCTATGTGTTGACTTGTGTGTGAATCATGTAATGTGTATAAAATAAGTACAATAATGACCCAACTTATAAATTGGTAAATAAGACCTTATGACTACTAATTTATTACTTTAGACCTATAAATGTGTTATTAATTTGAATAATACCATAATAAGGTAGAATAAGAAATATTTTCATAACTTGAGTGCTTTTTGAGTGCTCTTTTGGTCTAATTACTAGGTGAGGTATGAATAAGGGTTGATATTATATTTATACCAATCCTATTAGGAGATAAATCACATTAAGAAACTTAAGATAACCATTATGATATGTTTCATTGGTAAATTGGATGAATTTAGGACACTGGACACTTGCATTGGGACATGACAGTTACATTGATGCTACTATCTATCTTAGAGGTTAGTGTTTAGGGATTAGGAAAGTAGATATTGGATCAAAACTTGAATAGATGTAAGATAAGTATATTTTTAGGATTAAAAGAAAGATAAGATGTTTGTGTCATCAATATAAGGCTCTCCAATCTAAGATATAGGCCAAGGGGCATAAGATAGAGTAGATGCAAGGATTGTATAAGCAAGGTATGTGTAGATTTAAAAGGAACAACCAAGGTCTAAGTTTTTCGAGTGTAAAATATTGAGGTGATACATAATCAAAAAATATCATCTAAATATTCCCCCCCACATTTAATCTAATAATTAAATAAATAGTTTAAAGAAAAGGAATAAGTACCTGGGTGTGTATGCACACCTTGTCTTTGCTTGAGCTAAATTTGAATCTGAGTGATTTCTTGGTGACTGACCTGGAACCAAGAGCATGTTACAATGTATAATCAATGCATATAATCTAGGTTAAAATTACTTTAAATATATTGAAACTGAAAGATCAAGGTTTAAGAGTATGCATGTGTGTCAATTTAATTGCCTTGCCTATTGACAAGTTATTTTAAAAAGAGATGTATCATTAAAAATATCTAAAACTAAGATTAGGATAAATATATATAAATATTTAAATTGCATATATCTAAGGAGATAGAGATAAGAGAGAGATATTGGAAGGCACATGCCCCTAAGTTTAGAGCAAAAGTGAGTTTTCACCTAGCAGTTGAGATTAGCTCAACCATGCAATCCAATGATATTTATAACCTGGTGAGTTTGGATGATCAATTCCAAATTAATTTTTTTAAAATATTGTGTGATTTAATTAACTCAACCATACCAAAAGTTAAACCAACTACTGCAATAGATTGGATCCCTAACGTTTGTAAAAGTTTACTTGGTATCAGTACATGAAATAATTTTCAAATCTGAGATTGATTTGGATTTTTTAATATTGGGCACATGCTACATAACATATATACCTTAGATATGTCTTGTACTAAACATGTGTATAATAATGATACCATGTACATAATTTTTCCACAACTTTGAATCAGAAACATATAACTATGTGCTTTGGCAAATTTAGATAACTATGTAAGTGTGGAGGACATGATTACAAAACATGCCTCCACTATATATGGAGAAATATGAAACTAATATAAAAATATGGAGTACATGTCTCTAAAACATTCCCCTAATATAAATTAGAGATGTCGAATACTGAGTAGGTGTGGAGAACATGCATCGAAAACATGCCCCCACTATGTCTATGAATTGGTATAAGTACCATTATAATTGAATATGGATAAAATGATTCCAAATCATGCCCATATTGAATTTGAAAGATACGATTTGTGAAATATATTTCCATATGACATATACCCACTGAATCTACAAAATTGTATAAGTAATGAATACTAAATAAATCTGGAGAATATGCTCCCAAAGCATGCCCCCATTATAATCTAGAAACTATGAATGTTTGAAATCCATGTCCATATGACATGCTTCCATTGAATCTACAAATTGGTATAAGTACTAAATACTGAATAAATGTAGAGAAAATGCTTCCAATGCATGCACCCACTATAATATGGAAATTGTGAATGTGTAGAAGCCATGTCCATATGACATGCCCCCACTAAATCTAAGAAATATGAAAAGCATGGAGAAAATGAGTCAAAATAATTCCCCCACTTTAAGGTGAGATAAAAATAGTATTTGGTAGTTAACTCACCTCAAAAGGGTAAGATAACAATAAAATTTGTGAATGTAACCATGTATCATATAGAATGAACTATGTCTAGGTAAATGTATCATTCAATTGCATATAACCTATGTGATCACATGTAGGATGCAGATGCATGATAGAGATAATGGAAATGTCTAAATAGTAATAGTATAATATCAACAAGCAAAAAATCACACACACACAAGAGCACTCTAAAACAATTCAAAAGCAATGGTCCAATGAGACTGTAAATAAGGGGCATGTTAAAAGGCTACAAAATCAAATGGACATGACTTAGTCCAATGTATACAAAGTAAATAATGACATATTAAAATGTCTGTAATATAAGAAATGACATATTAAAATGTGTAATAAGGAAAACATATTAATAGGTGCCACATATAATGGATCATATTCAAATTTTTGAACAAGTAAGATAATATCAAGTAAAACAATCAAGGAAGCGCATAAAGGAAAGACATAAGCAAAAAACATAAACATGTCATAGTGGACCATGAATTAAATGCTTTAGCATCAAGTGAATAGAATATGAAGTACCCTATGTAATGTACAATCATGGTTAATAGGCATGTGTAAGTACATATGTAACCTTAAACATAATAGTGTAGAGTAATCATCAAATCATATAACCTATGTCTATCAAGATCATAGGAGATGGATGCACCCAACATCCTAGTGATGTGAGTAGAGGGAAGGCCCAACACCCATAAGTGCATAGAATCATGTATCTATGTATGAATGCATGTAAATGTATATGTAGGAGTAAATTATATGCTAGCTATTGATGGTTAAAATTGCACTTGTTTCTAACACCAACAATGAGAAGTTTCAAGATGTGGGACTTGCGACTTGAAACAACCTCCAGATTTTTAAGTTGGTCTCTTCTTTATATCAAGTGCATATTGGGAAAAGGGATAGGAATTTAAGAGAAACACAAATGCAAGAAAAAAAATCTAACTATGGCGATGTGCCTGAATGTAATTCGATCCTTAATTATGAGCATAGTGAGACTATATGTAAGATTCAATTACATTTAAGAGTAAACAAGGCATGATCAATGTAAAAGATGAAAATAATAGAAACAGAGGCTCATAGCTTAGACTACTTTTGCAGTGACATAGAAAATATCAACAAAGGCACAAGATTCAATCTTATTATTAATTCTCCAATCACATAAGAGGCACATAAACATGCATAGTTATATAAACTTTCCAACTCAAGAAAATAGAACAAAGGAAAATGATATTCCTAATCATAGCTCTAGAAAATATAAAACTCTTGACAACAAAACTTAGACTACTTTTGCAATGACATAGAAAATATCAACAAAGGCACAGGATTCAATCTTCTTATTAATTCTCCAGTCACATAAGAGGCACAGAAACATGCACAGTTACATAAACTTTCCAACTTAAGAAAATAGAACAAAGGCAAATGATATTCCTAATCACAACTCTAAAAAGTCTAAAACTCTTGACAATAATTCTCTCAAAAAATTATCTCTAAGTATCTAATGATTATTCCTCCTGGTGATCTCTGCACCCTTATTTATAACCTTCAATTCACTCTAGATTGTCTGCATGTTCCCAATCTAATGGCCCAACTGAAATCTAACCAAACTAGAAGTGTCTAACAGAAGATATTTCTTAGATTCTGAAACGCTCTGTCTTTCGGCAGTTCATTGTCTAAAATAGATTACAGGATGCTTCCTTCTATTAAATGGAAGAGGACACTTGGCCAATTCCTTGAAAACCTTCTTATTACTTAGAAGACACTAGAGAATGACACGGTGTGTTCCACAACACTTACCGAAGACATGCAACACTTTCCATGTAACTTATACTTCTTTTGTGTCTTTGCTTAGGAGTGTTTTGCCTTTGACACCTGTTGCAATCCACTTATTTGAAACTTTAAAAACTTAACAAAAAATAAGACCCAGAATATTTCTCACCCAAGAAACTTAAAAAAAGGCATAGGGACTGGTGGTGATTTTTGCTTGCCTCAACAAAGAACACATGGCAATCTCTACTTTAATTAACTAGGGATACGTGGCGATCTCCACTACTTTTAGCCACCTTTTGAGAAACCTAAGAAAGGTGAAACATGTTGGTATCTGTGTCACTCTATTTATATTATAGAAACAATTAGGCCTCATTTCATATTTACATGGACAATGACACTTGGTGGCTTTTACTTGCTTCAAAAACAAAACCTAAGACCCACCACAGTCTTCACTATATTGGTGAAACCAAATGAAGAAAATTTGGAGGTTGACATGTGGTGGCTTCCTCTCTCTTCAGCTGGGATACGTGGCATCTTCCATCACTTTTAGAAAAGTAAATTGAAACCTTCTGTAATTGCCACTTGGTGCCCTCCACCTGATCATGATACTTAGCTTGTTGAAAGCTTCTGCTTAAAAGAGATTTGAAATGTGGATGCCGATATGAAACATGGATGCTGACACTTGTCACATTCTACTGAGTTACTATGAGATACATGGAAATCTCTACTTTACTTATAAAAATTGTAAAAGGTGCCTTGACCAATGACACTTGGTAGCTTCTGCCTGACTTCAACACTTATATGAAAATGAATCAAAAGGAAATTAGAGCTCGCGCTTTATTTCAAAACTTTTACGTCTTGAACCAAAGTATACGGGAACAAAATTTTGCAATGTGCAACTAAAAATTAGAATGAAACATAAAGTATTTTTTACTCTACAGTTATTGGTGACCCCAAGGACTTTTGAGCCTGCTCAAAAAAGAAACCACAACTCCCGCTAGATCAAAATTTCAAAATTACATCTTCAACAATGTTGTTTGGTAGGCAAACCACTCATTGTTAGATAACTCCTATTTATTCTACAATTCATTGAGGGCTAAATCAAGGTTAATAATATCCTTGTGTGAAAATTTTTGCAAAATCTGAACCATAGCTTTTAATTTGAATTTGAGCTGTGAAACATGAATCAAAATAGCTTCTACTTTAGGGACTGATGAATCATCCCTTAGATCCTGAAAAACTATTTGATCATTTTGTTTGGACAATAACAAAGGTTCAATTTCATCAACCATTAGCATCGTGTTGTCATCAGAAAATGGAGATGAAAGACCTAATTGTACTAGGTCTTCGATGTGCTATTTCATTTCACTGATTCCTTCTTTCATTATGTTGAGAAGCTCTCTACAATTGATGGTTGTGGAATTGCAATTGAGAACCTCATTCACTCGCTTAGCAGTGACCATTCTATTCTCAATTCCTACTACTGACAACGTTCGATCTGTTGCATCATAAAGCTTTTGCAGTAGTATTTCAGAGTCTAATACTCTCCCAAAAACTATAGCTAGG
Organism: Torreya grandis; assembly: GCA_037957365.1. Lineage (NCBI taxonomy): Eukaryota > Viridiplantae > Streptophyta > Pinopsida > Cupressales > Taxaceae > Torreya > Torreya grandis. The sequence continues at coordinate 346,061 of JARHVA010002887.1, read as the reverse complement.
GTGTTTGCAACTAAATTCTCCACCTTCTCACATAATTTTTGTGCATTTAGTAGGAAGGTGAGAGAAGGCTTGAGTTGAATAATCTCCAAAGAGATTCTTTTCCACATGGATTCATAAAGCCCCTTCACCAAACTTAAGACTCTAACATTCTTTGGCCTATTGGCCAGCTCCAGTGTCAATTGTGCTGCTCTCTATTGCTCAACTTGAAATTGGGCTTGTATAGCCATGGTATTATTCTATTCAGCCAGTAGCTTCTATTGTAATTGAGTAACCTGTAATAGGTGTTCATCACATTTTTCTTGCAATTCTACCTTTTCATGCCTTAGGGTCGTTACTGCATCCTTTACCTGTGTTAGCCCTACTTTTAAGGAATCATTTTGGGCCTGGACTGCCCTATGAGTTTGAAAAGAAATAGTATCTTACAACTATTTATTCAGATTCTCTATTTCATTGTCTTTTCTATTAATTTTTGTGGTCAAACTGTTACAATTTTCCTTTTTCTTGGCTAAATCGGCCTCCATCTTCTGTAGCCTCTTTGATGTCTTCAAGTAGTCTTTAACAAATGCAAAAGTAGATTCGGTTAGTAGCTCAATTTTGTCTTGTGGCCTGAATAGGGACATATCTATGGCCACTGCATTCATTGTATAGTCTTCCAACTGCATCTACTCAGTTGTCTTGATTACATTTGGTGACAAATGAGTCACCATCAATTGCTGTTGAATGGGGTCAAATTGTGACCACAGGTGGGGTGTAGCCAAGGCTTTATTTTCCTTGATCTTATTTTTCTCTCTTTGGGCTTCTCTTGCCTTCCTAGCAGCATCTGCTTGGGTCTAGAAGGTAGAAGGAGAGGCAATGTGCCCACCCACAAAAGGATGTCCCTGTGGCAAACCATATTGAATAGCTAATTATTGGCTATGGGCAATCTAAGGGGAAAGTTTTTTGGGAACAAAAGGGGAAAAGTGAGGTAATGTTAAAGCTTGAGGTGGCATAGATAGGGAAAAGTGAGAAATGGGAATGGCAGAGGTGGTAGGGGATGTCATCTAGCTAGATAGAATCATCATGCCAACAGGAGAAGAAAGAGATTGAGAAGGAGAAGGAGGAATAATACTTACTTGAGGAGAAATTACAGTACTTTGTAATTATCATTGTGAAGGTTCTACTTCTTCCTCTGAATCAAACTGAAACTGCACCCTCTTTTGCTTCTTGGGTGTCTCTTCTTCTAGCTATGTTTCTTTTCCTTCCACATCTACTACTGCCATCATTGATGCTTGTGGAGAACTGGGAACTCCAATAACCGATGTTGATGGGGAACCTTTTGGTGGTGAAGGCATCACACTCTTTTGATTTTTCATGATGCTAAGAGATTGGGGCCAAACTGATATAATTACTACAGCTATATTTTGCCCTAAAGCCTATGACTCTTAGCTTGATCCTGCTCTAGCTTCTATCTCTACACCCTGTTTTAGCAAATTGCTTGTGTCAGGGCTAGATACAGGGGATAGATGGTACTCATCCCATATTTATTCCCATCTCTCATCTGTGTCCACATTCCCAAAAGAATGAGTTTGACAAATTTCTTGCCTATATTTCCGATAGGCTTCTATTTTCTTAGCATCTCAATCTTTATTCTTTAGTGCCCTTCTTAAGCCAAAAGTCATTCTGACTTTAGAGTCAAAATCCCTCTGCTTAACATAAAATGTTTCCCAGGGTCTGTTTTGTGGAAGGGGCAAATCTGTTAATTCAACATAAAATCTATGAGCATCTTCTCTATGATTTTTCCTATTTCCCCAAAAAGGGTGGCCTTCATTTGTAATTCTGGTTGCAACCCTATTAGTCCTTATCTAGGAAGCTATGAAACCGTTTGGGTCATATTCCCATTTGTCTTCTACTAGCAGGAAACCCAGGAAGGCCAATTTTCTAAGCAACACAATCTCAACGTCTCTGGCTTCTAATACCATACTGGTTGTCATCCATGGAAGGTCATACATTTTTCTCTTCCTCTTTCCAGAGCCATATTCATTATCTATTGTAGATACCTACCTAGTGATCTCTAAGAATGCTAACCTAAGAGTCAAAATCTTAGGTAGTAATATTGGTTCCCTACAAAAACCATGGACTCTTATAATTGTATAGTGGGATCCAAAATAGAAATCACAAGAAATTGGGCAACTGGCCAGAAGGTTTGAAACACTTGGGAATAGTCTATTCATAACTGGTTCAGGGCTGAGGTGATAAAAAATAAGGGTAACAAATAATTCCCAAAATTCATATGGGTCACTAGTTTTTGAAAAAATATGTGTCCCTATAGACATAGGAGTGGTCCTTTGGAGATCAAAACTTGGGTCATACATATCAAGATACGTATGTTGGAGTTATGATATAGCATGAGGTGAAACAAATAAGAAGAGTACCTAAAAACTCCTTTTGATTTGAACTGGGCCAATTGTTCTACCATTGAGTATGCAATTTGTTCAAAAAGTCAAGTTGATACTCTTGAGTTTTGTCAATAGTTTTTAGCTTGAAGAGGATAGCTATTTGTTCTCCATAGACTGCCATATTATCCTTCATTCCAAAGATGAGAGCCATCATAGACAGTGCATCTTGGCTAGCTTGTGTGAATTGGGCTCTTGCTACAGGGAGTGTAGGCATAGTAGTGTCATCATCGCCCATTTGTAATTCAGATCTTAAGAACCTCAACTAAGTATTTATGTTTTCCCACATTCTTTGCATTTTAGCAATAGTGGGAAATGTAGCTATCTTATTGTGATAGAGGGCTAACATGTCCCTGATAGCTTGTGGTGTGATTTTTACCATGAATGGACCCCGTTGTATAGTGTTTGAGGGTGCATGGAATAAGTCTACGCATAGTTCGACCAAGTTAGGGCATGGATGTACAGCTGGGATAATGAATTGTGTCAGTTGTGAAGTCCATATTCTCATGACAAATGTCTCATATTGACCCACTCTAGACCTCTAAAGACACCTTTGATGTGCCCCTTCTCTAAGAGTTTTGCTACTAGCTCTTTGAAGAATTGGGTCCATGACTCCATCTACATAATCTTTTATTTTTGTCTAGGTCACTTGATTGACTAACTTCAGGGATTTTGGTCCATGGGTAGGTCTTCAATGGTTGCACGGGAGCTGAAGCATATGACTTGCTCACAAGAAACTTGTCAAGGGATTCATACATCCCAACTCCTTATTGTGAAGACTATGCTCCCTCCATCTCTATATCTATTTTGTGATAACTAGTATAAACTTTTGCAAAACAAAAACACTTTCACTGAAGCAAGTTTACTAGGAACCGAAAATATAAGTAACAGGATATTTTCTCGCAGATGTAGGAATGTTTGAGAAACTGTAAGCTTTAACTCTTGCTAAGAGGTATTTATTGACCTATCAAGTCTCAAGATGGCATTAAACATGGATAACCATTAGCAAATCTTACTCAATCTTTATGGGACAATGAGATAGATGCGTTATGTAAGTGGTAGCACAAGGTACCTTAAGGATTTATAAAGATTTGGAAGATATTCAATGTATTGAGAAATTTTAAATTTTTTGAAAAACTCTGAGCTGCTGACTACGTGTTCAAAGAACACTTATTTAAAATAAAAGTGGGAAAACAAAAATGGGAAAATAAATCAATACAAAAAGGGGAAACTATCTAACTATATTAACCAAGTATCTTTATCTCCCTCTTGGATCAAAAGAAGAATTTCTAAAGTCTCCTTCATGACAGGATGACTTATGTTGCCAGACAAGTGGTTGAATTGGATGTAGCTCTGGTGACTTGCTCTCTTTGTATGTCATATTGATTGGCCTACATTTGATTGAGTCTGAGTCAAACCTGCTTCCAATATATATAGACTCTTCTTGTTCTTGGAAGTTTGTCAAATGTTTGTTCTTGATATTGGCATGTCTTATCAAGAAATTAATGACTATTTACTCATCAATAGAAGCCCTTTGATATATATCATTTATTGGCTTATCTCCTTTTGCCTCAAACTTAGGTTTTATTGTAGATCATCCTCTTTAATGACTTCAAAATTACCAACCTCTCGAAAGGATAATTATGAAAGTTTGCAATAATTTTGCATATGTAATTGAGTCTCAATGCTGTCTTGTTCATCTGCAACTAGCTTACAACTTCCTTGAAAAATAGTATAACCTGACCCAATGATTTCAAAAAAATCATTCAAATCATGATCAAGGAAATGTCCATGTTCCTCCACATCATCTTGAAAAGTAAGAAGAAAGTCAGAAATTATCTCCTTTTCGTCAGAGATTAAGGCATACACTTGTGACTTTTCACTCAGAATATGGAACTCATGTTGAGAAACTCGAGGATTGATAGAAGAGGTATCTTTTGACTTTTCTTCCCTTAAAACATTTGGGATTTTATGATCTTCCTCAAATATGACATAAGTGCCTAGACCAATGGAGTCATAATTTCCATATGGGTCACTTTGCATCATAGCTAATAAATGATCATTTTCCTCTTCTTGATCATGTTCATTCCATTCACCTAACTCCTCAACAAAAACCCTTTCTTCTTTATTCATCATAGCATGAGCTGCCTCTAAATTTGAAATTGGTTCATTTGTGATGCGATCCTTATATAATGGCTTAGATAACATCTTCATCTTTGAACCATACTCGGTTTTTAGGATGAGGTGAGACCAATCAAGGGACATATATCCTCCTATCTTGGCTGTAAAGTCTCTGGATAAGCATAGGCCAAATACAAGAGGTATATCTATGACTACTATATCTTGATTTACAATTATATTGGGATAAGTATATAATTGTAATGGGAGTTGTTTAATTCTCCCTATTATTTGTACTGCTTTGCCATCTAGCTGCATGACTCCTTTAGTGAGTGGTTCATACTTTATTTTTAAAGCATCAGCTATCTACTTAGGCATTACTATAGTACTAGCCCCTAAATCAATCATTGCATTATGCAGTAATTTCTTGCCAACTATCAAAGTTAAATAGAAGAGATCTAGTTTGGATTTGCTTATCTCTGGTGCATTATTCACTAGGGCTATTGTCTGTAGATGAACTGTGTCTTTGAGCTTTTCTTTTTCAACATGTCCTTCTTTGATACCAATACATTTGGGCACTGCTTGGCCTTGGAGAGCTTCTTGTAGTAGTGTCTTCTATTTAGGAATAACCAATATATCCCATATTGATACTCGTGCTGGAGTCTTCTTTAATTGATCCACCACATTTATTGGTCCCAGAGTCTGAGTTCTTTGAGATTAAGGATATCTTGTTTTTTCTTAAATTTGTGTAGGAATCACTTGATTCTACACCGATTGAGGAACTTCTTATCTGACATCTATGTTTCTTTGTCCTTGAAAAGGAGGATTCTCCATGACTTGACTATTTACAACTTCAGGCTGTTCCACCATCCTTCTCTTTGATCTAGTATAATAATCTGATTGCACCACTGGTTTCTTAAAAGTGGAAGCTTCATTCAAGAAAATTGATTCTTCATCTTCAACTGATGAGAACAAAGCATGTTTTGGGGCTATTTCTTCCTCTTGTTACAAAGACATCCCTTACATCTGAGCCATTAAGACTAAATTTTGCATACTAAAAGATTGGTAAGCTTGATTGTCATTGGAACTTGCAAACTGTCCATCCATTCTTCTTTGATCTACCAAATTTTGTTGTAGATTACCCATGGGACAATCTCTAGGCATATGAGCATTATTTCAAGGGAAACACCAGGCATTAGTGTTATCCACATAATTATTTTACCCTAGAACAATCTCCCTATTCGAATTGGGAGGAACAATTTGTGAGGGTGTAGGGACTGCAACTAATTAATTTTCTGGTTGAGGGTTATTTTGCCTTTGAAGACCCTAGTATTGGTTTGGCTATGATGAGAATCTATTTCCTTGATAGCCTTGATATGGAGGCCTAGGGAAAGGATTTTGCTATCTCTTTATATTAATCAGCTCATTAGAAAATGTCCTTAAGATATTCTTGATATCATCTAGCTCAGATGACTGGGCAGGGATAATTTCTTTAGCAGTGGTTGAGGATATGTGTACATATACATAGATGGGGCTATGGATTTAGGGGCTTCTTGAGGTAATGGAAAGGAAATATCTGGAAACATGGGCATGGGAGGCCTTGGAGACAACTTTCCAGCATCTATTAAATTATTTTCAGCTTTGACTACATAGTCATAAGCTTTTGGCAGAGTCTGACCTCTAAGTGACTGAATCATAATAGATATGTCTAAATTTAAAGCCTTAAGATAAAACACTATATCCATACCTAGTAATGGTCTATCTATAACAAGAGTTCTTTCCCAAGTCTTTTGAAATCTGGAATTGAAGTCAGTCATTACTTCTTGTGGTGCCCTTTGGATGGTAATCAATTGTTGTAATAAAGAAGACTTATCACCCTTCTCTTCAAATCTTTCAAAGAAAAGATCTCCAAGCTGATCCCATGTAGATATGGTATTTGAGGTCAAGGACCAGTACCATTCTAGATATTTCCCTTTAAAAGAAGCTACTAATAATCTTATGGCCACATTTTTTTGTGTGAAAACATGTATAGCACAAACATCTGATACATCCTACAGATGTTCTTCAGGTGTTTTGAAGTCTTGCCCACTGAATTTGGGTAGAGCTTTTAGGGTACTCACTGGGATAGGGTCCCAAGTGGCTGATGGTATTGAAAGAATCAAAGGACTACCAGTGTTCTAACTTGCATAATTTCTTTGGGCTATAGGGCCTCCCATATTTACTCTTGGTATTGGTATAAACTGGTTGACTCTTCTTCTAGGACTAGTTACCAAAGGCGGCAAAAGAATACCTAGATTTAAAACAGACTGAGATCTGGTTACTGGTCCAACCCTCTGACTCCTCGTAGCTCTCTGGTTCATATGATCTTGAAAGAAACTTCAATATAGTGTCCCTCTAGGCGTGCCAAAAACTATTGATGGTTTAAATTGTGCTTGTTTCTAACACCAACAATGGGAAGTTTCAAGATGTGGGACTTGCGACTTGAAACAACCTCTATATTTTTAAGAAGATGGTCTCTTCTTTATATCAAGTGTATACTAGGAAAAAGGATAGGAATTTAACAGAAACACAAATGCAAGAAAGAAAATATAATTATGGTAATGCGCTTGGATGTAATTCAACCCTTAATTCTGAGCACAGTGAGACTATATGTAAGATTCAATTACATTTAAGAGTAAACAACGCATGATCAATGTAAAAGATGAAAACAATAGAAATAGAGGCTCACATCTTAGACTACTTTTGTAGTGACATAGAAAATATCAACAAAGGCACAAGATTCAATCTTCTTATTAATTCTCCAATCACATAAGAGGCACAAAAGCACATGCACAATTACATAAAATTTCCAACTTAAGAAAATAAAACAAAGGCAAATGATATTCCTAATCACAGCTCTAAAAAGTCTAAAACTCTTGACAATAATTCTCTCAAAAAATTATCTCTAAGTATTTGATGATTATTCCTCTTGGTGATCTACACACCCTTATTTATAGCCTTGGATTCACTCTAGATTGTCTGTGTGTTCCCAATCTAACGGCCCAACTAAAATCTAACCGAACTGGAAGTGTCTAATAGAAGATATTTCTTATATTCTGAAATGATCTATCTTTCGGTAGTTCATTAGATGAAATAGATCACAAAATTATCCCTTCTATTAAAGAAAAGAGGACACTTAGCTAATTCCTTGAAAACCTTCTTATTACTTAGAAGACACCGGAGAATGACACTTGGCATGTTCTGCAACACTTACCAAAGACACGCAACACTTTCCACGTAACTTATACTTCTTTTGTGTCTTTGCTTAGGAGTGTTCCACCTTTGACACCTGTCACAATATACTTCTTCAAAACTTTAACAACTTAATAGAAAATAAGACCCACAACATTTCTCACCTAAGCAACTTTAAAAATGGCATAAGGACAGGTGGCGATTTCCGCTTGCCTCGATAAAGGACACATGGCAATCTTCACTTTACTTAACTAGGGATACATGGTGATCTCTACTACTTTTAGCCACCTTTTGAGAAACTTGTGGAAGGTGACATGTACTAGTATCTATGTTGCTCTATTTATATTATAGAAACAATCGGGTCTCATTTCATATTTACACAGACAGTGACACTTGGCGGCTTCCACTTACTTCAGAAACAAAACCTGAGACCCACCATAGTATTTACTATATTGGTGAAACCAAATGAAGAAAATTCAGAGGTTGACATGTGGTGGCTTCTACTCTCTTCAGCTAGGATACGTGGCATATTCCATCACTTTTAGAAAAGCAAATTGAAACCTTCAACGATTGCCACTTGGTGCCCTCTGCCTGATCCTGATACTTAGCTTGTTGAAACCTTTCACTTAAAAGAGATTTGAAATGCAGATGCTGATATGAAATGTAGATACTGACACTTGTCACGTTCCACTGAGTTACTATGAGATACGTGGCAATCTCAGCTTTACTTATAAAAATTGTAAAAGGTGCCTCGACCGATGACACTTGGCAGCTTCCACCTGACTTTAACACTTAGAGAAAAATGAATTAAAAAGAAATTAGAGCCTGTGCTCTATTTCAAAACTTCACTATCTCAAACCAAAGTACACAGGAACAAAATTTTGTAGTGCACAACTGAAAATCAATATGAAACGTAGAGTATTTTTTACTCTACACTAGCCCTCAACATGGAATTAAGACATAGATGTCAATGAGTGAATAAAACATGTGTCAAAAATGTTTTTGGATTTTTTTTAATGTTTTTAATTTTTTTGGTATTTTTGGAAGAAACAAGATCAACCTATGATCTCATACAAAAGTTGATCACAAGTATCTCCACACTTAAGAACCTAGTGCAATAAATTGGTGGTACTTTCAAGGAGCATGCATATGTGTAATATCTATCGATGTAGTATCCATGATGCTCAACATATGTATAATAGGAATATGAGGTCATGAAGTATAAATAGAAGGAATAGGGGTTCTCAGAACTCATATATGTGTACTCTATGGTTTATTTGGAATATAATAGTAGGTGTGATCATAGGAACCCAAGAAGGGAGTTTAGTATAATGTTAGTTCAAAGAAGAAAAACTCAAATAGAAACACACTAATGCTCCTAGCTTATAACTTGGGGAGAGATTAGTAACAAAAGACAAATGAAATCATAACTAAAACATAAAATACAATGAATCTTTTACCTTCTTTGGGGGCTCTAGATGATTTTTTACGTGGCTTGCTCAACTTATGCATCAAACAGTCTTTGGTAAATGAAACTTTTTGGCTCTTTCTCTCCTTGGCACCATTGGCTTTAATGTGGCTTGATGTTTCTTGGCTTAATATTTTAGAATTATAACACTAATTGTAATGAAATTTTGGAATTATAACACTTAATCAAATGGATTGTCTCTCTCCAAATTTTCATTATAACTTTGGCTTATAAAAGCTTATAATTTAATAGACACGAACTTGTTTATATAGTAAATGGATTTAAATCTTATCCAAGGTGAGTTAGGTTTGAGTTAAGGCTTGAAATGGGTTCAAAACTAACCTAGGTGAGTCAAATATAAACCCAGTAGAGTTAATATTTGTCAAGTAATAATGAATTTCAATTACTAGGAATGGCTGTCCAAAATAGATATTTTGATATATTTTCAAAAAACTTGACAATTCATAAAGGAAATGATGAAAGGCTAGGGTATTTGAATTTTTGAATTTCCTTTTTTAGTTATTAATTAATTTCAAATGAATAATTCATACAGGTATTTAATTTGGTTTAACTTTTTAATTAATTATAATTATCCATTTAGCTCTTTCAAGATTTAATATTTGTTCATGTGCCTCACTTAATAGGTCTATAGGCCAAATTAATTATTGTGATACTATAAGGTGATTAGGGATGAATCCGTGAGAGGTTATCATTATATACAATAATATACCCCAATTAGGGTTCCCTAAATGTGATTATGAGCTTTGATGAATGATGAAAAATCAAATTGGGGACATTTAGTGATTCTTAAGCTTAATTTATAATGGTTGGTAGGAATTGATTTGAAGTTTGGTCGAAGCTAGTTGTGGCCAGTTTTAGGTGTTTATAGTTTGCCCTTATTTAGGAAGATGTTACAAGCTATAGGAATATTAACATCTTCTCAAATAATAAAATATTATGAAAATAAAATAAGGTAATGATTGAAGAAAAAGCTCTAAATAATTTTTGGGAAGCCTATAATTATGCCCCCTCAAGGGAGTGGCTGACACGTATGATTGATGGATGGTCCCTCAAAAATAAGTAAGAAGAAGAATGAAATTAAACCACGGGTGAGATTAATATAATTGAGAGAATGCTTGCAAGCATTGATTTAAAAAAGTACTAATTTTCCAAAAGGTGGTTAGAATCAATAACAAAGGTTGAGATACTGATTTTCCTAAAGGTAGTTATAATCAATGGCAATGGCATAAACCCTAGTTAGGGATGATGAGTCAAAATAATGATTTACCCATAGGTGGTTATTATCATTAAGATGAACATGATTGAATAAATATGTTTGATTGTGCCCCAATAGGGCAGAGTGGCAAGCATAACTCAAGGATATAACCTATAATACATATTAAATATGAGCGAGCACAAACATAGATGTGATGGTCTAATTATTGAAGAAGCCAAAAATAACCAAGCACATGAAGATGCATAAAGTGATTATTAGAATAATAAGAATTGATCAATGTTAATGATTTGATCGTAACTTCCAATGTAGAGATGCTCATCCTTATTAGCATTGGTACAACTATAATGGTCAATAGAGGGGTGGGAGGATTTTCCAAGGTTACCAAAGAGAAACTTCTATGGATCCATTGATTGTAAGACTTCCTGAATTAATTTTAGCTATAACATGTGATGTTAGGCACCATGATATAAAACACCATGATAACTTGGCCAAAATATGCATAAGGATTGACTCTTAATCCAATAACAAAAGGTACAATAATGAAAACAAAAAAAATAGTAAAACAAACAAACAAACAAGTAAGTAAAAAAACACACAAAAATACTAAAATAAAAAACAATAGAAATCATCCTAACAATGAATTTGACCTAGTAGGGCAGCTCAAGAATTACTGACTACACTTAAATAGGACAAATGTTTTTGGCTTTTGAAAAGTTTGAATGTTTTTGGGATTTTTGGGGTATCTTAACTCACTAGATATTGACAATACACCACTCTCAAAATGGTGAGAGCATTAGCTTAGGTTGATCATAAAATGGTGAGAGCATATGAAAAAGAGGTACTAACCTAACCTTAACATGAATTGAGCACTACCTACATAGTCCCATTAGGACCTCAATTCACAATAGTTCTACTAACATAAAAGGTTGGGAGAACTAACTAGGTCACAAGTTCATGAATTAAGGCCAAATGTCAAAGAAAATTAAAATAACAATGGCAAGGTAATGCATCAGTGCATAGTAAAGGTGTTGTTCCTAATTTTCCCATAGGTAGTTATAATTAGGAAATAATGACATAAGTCAATGATACTAATTTGCCCATAGGTAGTTATAATTAGTAACATAAGGTGGGATACTAATTTTCCCATAGGTAGTTATAATCAATGGTATCAGTTAAATGTAAATGAAAGATAACTTTCAAGATCAACTATCACAATATTTTCATAAACTATCATTTAAACATAAAATTTTAAAATTTCTAAAACTAGATCAGAATCCACTCCTAGAAGGTGTGGGAAGAGCCAAAGGAACCAATATAAAAAGGACTAGTTAGGATGACTAAAAAAAGGCTTTGGTCTAATAGAGATGACATGTTAAAATGACATATGGTATGGAATTATTTAGGATGATGATGGTATGAATATTAAATAAAATGGTAAGAGGGTTTCCCCCAAGTGATAAGGCATGGTAAATGGTAGGGTATGAAACAATGACAAGAGGAAAGGTAAAATGATAATGACAAGGTAAATGTGCTTGGCCAAGGAAAATGGTAAGGTAAATGTTTTTGGACAAGGTAAATGAAAAATGTTTATGGCCAAGATATGATTCTGTTACTCCTCTTAATGTGGAGTTGCACATCTTGATCAACATATGATATAACCAGAATAATCAATCATGTGAATTTCTAGCCCAAACCTCTTATAAATAGCTACTCTATCAAGAAATTGTTGTAAATTTGGACTTCAAAAATGTTATGTTGGTCTTCATTGGTTATTGACTTTGTTTCCTTAAAACATTGAGATAAGATATATTTATAACCTCTACAAAGGGATGTGCTACCATGGATGGAAAATATAGATAAATAATTAATGATAGGTTTGGTTTGGCAATGTAAAGGTGGATGCTAATGGAATGTATAATGGTATCATAAAAAATTAAGATCAACATTTTTAGGCACACATAATGTTGCTGACTCTAGATTTGACATAATTTTGGTTGTGGTAGGGCCAAAGACTTTTCAATATGCTCTTGATAGGACCACCCAATTTTTCTATTATTTGGGCCTAAGAGTTGTTACCATCTAATTATGTTGTAGATTGGAAGATGTATTTATTTCATCTTTGATAATGTCTTCATAAGGTAGTGAATAACTATTGTGTTCAGCTATTGTCACCTCGATGAGGTTTTCACTAATAAAATTATTCTAATTTTCCCATAGCACCTATAAAAAGGATTCACTAAGGAATGTTGACTTTTGACTTTGATTGTCTTCTATCACCTCTAAAAGTGATTCATTATAAGATGCTAATTTTTAACTTTGATTGTCCCCTAACACTTCTAAAAAGGTTTCACTAGGAGATTATTCTTATTCTACATGATTTTAGTCTTGGCCCTGCTAATATTTTACAAATGATATGTCACCATGGATGCAATTCAATAAGGTGTGATTTTATCGATTCCAATCGTCACTTGCAAGAGGTGAAAGGTCAATATAATGGCTAAGTTAGTTGGTGTTAGTGGCATGTGGAATGGTACTGGAATGGGGAGAGGTCATATAATCTTTATAGAAGATACTAGGAGAACTTGTGTTGAAACTAAAGCAATCATCCTAAAAAATCATAGAAGGATCATTCAAATTGATCTACAAGGCATACATAACCAATATTATAACAAACACAAATGTATTTTGATTTTGAAGCTGATTCTAACTCAAGGGACTCTAAATCCAATTTTGAGACTGACATTAATTAGACTTTTGATGCTAAATTTGATGTTAGTTCAAGAATATAACCTAACTCTAATTCTAATTCTTCATCTAGTGTAGATGCTGATATAATGCTGTCTTATTAAATGTTTGGTATTGGACAAGTAACAACTTGTGATGGCATAAGGGGCTCCACAAAGTTTGGTTTGTAAAACTAAGATTCCTTAATAATGGGAAAAAGGTCAAGAGATAACTCCTCAAAGACTATATTATCAAAAGGAGGTTATTTAAAAATAAGCATATGATTAAGGTAATGATTTTCCTAAAGGTGATTATAATCATTAAAAAGTGATTCAACAAAGACTATTTTTTAGAGTGAGACTCCTTGACAATAGGTATAGGATCAAGAGGTGATTCATCATAAGTTGACTCATCATAAATGGTTGGTTCAACAAAAACATCATGGATTGGTTGTTTTTATTAGCCTTGGTTTACAATCAGTTATAAAATACTAGTTTTGAACATATCTCGGTCTTTGAATGGTTGGATTTATTGGATAGGTTCTAATTAGCTTGGTTTTAGTTGGATGATTGGCATAAGATTTCTAAAGTGGGGAATGATTGGAAATGAATGAGAGATGGATGGTGATTAGATAATGATAAGCTTAAAAAAAGGTAGTTTATGGCCTAAGATAGTAATTTTAACCCATCGAATTATGATTAGAATTTTTTTTGGGAGAATGAGCTACTATACTTAAAAGGGATGAGAATGGTAATGATAAGGCATTGCAAAGCTTTATGGATCACACAAGCCAAATGATGATGTCTCATATAGAAATGGTAGGGCATTATGAAGCTTGGTTGCTGACATAAGCCAAAGGATGAGGTCCTATAATAGAAATGGTAGGGTTTTATGGAGCTTGGTTGCTTAAACAAGCCAAAGGATGAGGTACTAATATATAAATGGTAGGGAATTGTGGAGATTGGTTTCTCACACAAGCCAAAGGATAAGGTCCTAGAATAGAAATGGTAGGGAATTACAAAGCTTGGTTGCTCATACAAGCTAAAATACTAGATCCTAGAATGGTAATCCTTGGACACTATGGAGTTTGGTGGATTACACAATCTGAAGGAGAGTTAATGGTATAGGTGGGGGATTTGATGCCATGATTAGTGATATGGAAAAAATTATACGTCAATTGGCCCAAAGTAGGTATCACCATATATTATGATTAAGGATCTTGGCTTTGTTCCCCAGATTAGGGATTGTAAGGAGGATAAGGATCCATCTCACAAACCACGTATTCACCATAGGGGTCACAAATAAAGTTAATTTGTGTAGCCATTATATCATAACTTGGATTGTACATGGGTCCACCATAAGTGTAATGAGACATACCACATTAATGATGAATGCTCCATAAAAGGCCTAGATTTATACAAACTCTAAAAAACATTATCCAAAGGAAATATGGTTTGAACTTGGTCTAGGGGAGCTGTATCTCCAAAATGGCTTGTGGTAAAACTTGGTATAAAATAGTCTAACATCAAATGTCTAATGTCAAATGTTTCATACAAAATATCAAGTGGCTGAATAAAAACCAGAATGCCAAACTCTAGGTCCAAAGTGTTCCAAATAAGTCTAATCTAAATAAACAAAAGTTTTTAGGTCTTTTAGCCAAATGTATCATAAAAATCTAGGGTCAAAATAGGCATGTTCTAGGACATTTGGAAAAATGAGCACAAAATCTACTTAAAAATAGGGTGAGTTTTAATCTAACAAATCTAAAATAATTTGGCATAGACTTGGCATACAAAATCAAACATGGAATTGGTCAATTGACATATGTCATAAAACAAAATGCATATAAAGAGATAGGCTATGTATCCCAAATAAAGGCACAAACAATAATGAAAACTAGGCTTCTTTGAAAAATAAGCTAGATATAATTCAATGGCATAACGACACTAGGCAAAGATCTAAAAAGAATACATGGATTTGGTTTCAAAATAAATGGCATTTGGCACAAGGAAAACAATTCTATGAAATGAATCAAGCAACATACTGACATTATCATGCTCTAAACATATGATCAATGGTTTCTTTCAAGACTTCAAATGCATAAAAACTCAAAATGATTTGGGCAACATAATGTTACCCTTTTCAATCAAGTGATATACACACAAAGATTTTTCAAAAGACTAATCTAAAAGCATGCAATCAAAATGGCCAACATAACACCTCCTTAAAAAAAGGAGTGATATATAAACAAAACTTAGCTTGACATGGTATAACAAATAAGAAGGATATATTAGATTCAAAACCATGCAATAGAGGATAAAATGACATAAACACTTAAGTGTAATGTCCTAGATCCTAAAACTGACAAAGTTACATAGTACTATCAAATTTCATCTATATAGTCACTCTTGCAAGGATTTTAAGTGTTAATCCAAAAATAAAAGTTCATGAATAAGTAAGGTTTTTACACCCCATTCTCTCAAGATATTGTATGGTGACATGGAATTTTAGGCTACTCACCCTGTATTAAAAGTATGTCTTTGATAAGTGGGGCTGTTCTAAAACTAAATCTTTGCACATTTAGAGATGGTACCAATTATGGATAACACAAGGTATGCTCACATAATTTGGATCTACACCAACTAGTTTGTTTTAAAAAATTCTATTCCTTTTCACAACCACCATAGCCATCACTTGCTCAGTGGAGTGTGATCTTTGAGTTTCTCCTATGCGCGGAGGTAGTATCTTACTTATAGAGTTTGCTTAACCAATCAAATAAAAATCCTAATAATTTGGCATCAATTTGTATAAATCACTATAGAGTGGGGTTAAAATGATGTTAAAAGATGAATTCTTAGGTCAATTCTTTCATAAAGAACCCATGAGGAGGTGATGAAAACCCACTCACAATTCAAAATACATAAAAACAAAAGACAAGTGATAAGACTTTATGGTCATGTTTGGATCACCCAATTCATATGGATTTTGGGAGGCCCTTGACAACATTATTTTCATGCTTTAAACTAAAGAAAAAAGGCAAAAAAATAACGCTTTTAGTCACTCAAGTTCCCTAAAGGGGATTGGGGGAAAGCATACATGCATCAATCATTTTACAAAAATAAATAACTTTGAAAGAACAAACATAAAACAAACACTCTTAAAAGTATGTACCTAAGTGTGAGCATTTATTTTATTACACAAAAATGAGATGTTTATGAAATTTGGCCCCTTAGAATTAGTTGAAAATCTTGAAAAAACTTTCATAAACAACTAAGCATAAAAAAAACAACTAAGTTCTTTTTAGGCACCAAATGAAATGTTCAAGACTTAACCACTTCCAAATTTTTGCTTTTTTTAGCTTAGGTCTTACAAATTTTAGAGGGATTTTGTCTAATTAAAGCCCAAATGTGAATGAGAATACAAGATTTTGGAATTAGTTTTCATGTTTTCTCTATTTTTTTGTCTTAGAGATTGACATCAATCGACGTAAGGATTGATGTCAATTTACTAAAAATGGTGTCAGTTGGTCTAAAGAGGGATCAATGTCAGTCAACAAGGATCAATGTCAGATCCTTCCTACTTGTAAAATTAAAGGAGAATAGAATATGGATTTTCACAAAAAATATGGTTAGCAAGATGAGCATAAAACCAACAAATATCAATAGATTTTGTAGGTAAATGATCAATTAAACAACACTCAAGCCCTTAGAAATAAAACTAAAACCATAAAACACAAGAAAAATTCATTGATTCAGATTTTTTCTATGCTCTATTATACATATAAAGGTTTATGTCAATTTTTCTAGGATCAAGGTCGGTCAGAGGGAATCGACATCAGACACGGTGTAATTTGTGTATCACTAAAAGACATAATACATTAAAAAATAAGTTAAAACTGAAATTTTGAAGATTATCAATCACTCATTAGAAAAAATAAGATCAACATTTTAATCTATTTGATTGTATGGGATGTATACCATCCCACTAGGTATGACATTTGTGATAATAGGAATCCAAGAAGGGAGGTTAATATAGTGTTAGTTCAAGTAAGAAAAACTCAAATAAAAATACACTAACTCTTACCCTCCTAACCTAGAACTTGGGAAGAGCATAGTAACAAAAAAAAAATGAAATCACAATTAAAACATAAAATATAATGAATACTTTACCTTCTTTGGGAGCTCTAAATTCTTTTTTGAGTGGATTGGTTAGCTTGTGCATCAAAGAGTCTTTGGTAAATGAAGTTTGTTGGCTCCTTCTCTCCATGACACCATTGGATTTGATGTGGCTTGATGTTACTTCAATAAATATTTTGGAATTATAACACTAATTTCAAGGTAATTTTGGCATTATAACACTAAATCAAATGACTTGTCCCATTCCAAATTTGTATTATAACTTTAGCTTATGAGAGACTAGAATTAAATAGGCAAGGGTTTATATTTATAACAAATGGATTTAAGTCTTACCCAAGGTGAGTCAAGGTTGAGTTAAGGCTTGGAATGGGTTCAAAACTAACCTAGGTGAGTCAAATATAACCCTAGTAGAGTTAATAGTTATCAAGTAATTATTATTTTAAACTACTAGTCATGGCTCTCCAAAATAGATATTTTAGGATATTTTCAAAGAGCTTGACAACTCATGAAGGCAATGATGAAAGGTTAGGGTATTTGAATTTATTTTTTAGATATTAATTAATTTCAAATGGATAATTAAAATATGCATTTAATTTTTTTAGCTTGTTAATTAATTTTGATTAGCCATTTATCCCTTTTAAGATTTAATATTTATTCATGTGTCTCACTTAATAGGTCCATAGGCTAAATTGACTATTGTGATGTTGTAAGGTGATTAAGCATGAATATATGAGATTTTATGGTTTCATATGATATGATACCCCAATTAGGGATACCTCAATGTGATTTTGAGCTTTGATGAATGATATACAAGAAAATTTGGGATGTTCAATAATTCCTAGGTTTAATTTGCAATGGTTGGTAGGAGTTAGTTTGAAGTCTGATCAAAGCTAGTTGTGGCTAGTTTTAGGTGTCTACAATAGGAACATATTTATTTTATCTATATATATAAATATGATGTATAGAATATGAGGTTTATATAGAACCCACCATATGTCTCTGATGTAAAGGTATCTCAAGTAGCAGTCACCTAGTAAAGGGGATTGCTTGTTGCTTAAATTTTCACATTGGATTAGCCTTATAACGATTTATAATTAAATACATAGGTAAGAATATCTATTTTTAAAGTGGATGCTCATATGGAATACTAAAAAAGTAAATTACATAATTGGCATGAATGTACTTAACACACCCATTCACTATAAAAGGTAATGATCGAAGAGTATGTATCCAAGGTCATACCAACAATATGTTAAAGACACATATATAAGATATAAATAATAAAATGGTAACCAAATGTGTGTGAATAAAATATAAAATTATATCAATCTTTTCAAGATCCTTTAGGAGGTCCCATCAAATGCTTTAACTAATCTGGTACAAGGTGTGAATCATGATGAGTATAACCCAAATGTGCAAGTAATGTCATGGTTTAAACATTTTTTACTTGCACCATTATAAATCATAACAATATTTATGGGGTGTTTATCAAGGTATGATTTAATGAATAGAGAATTAATATCAGAGTCATCGTACCTAATTTCACTATAATAAAATGAAATGGCAAGTTTTTGAACTATATGAGGCATATGCCACATATAAATACCAATAACCCATTTAGTGGATTTGCATAATAATATGGAGGAGGATGTGTAATATATGCCATTTGGACTTATGTTTCCTTCTTAGAATGGTCTTTCAAAGGATTTTTAAGTATTTTCTATTTATGGATATCACCAAGTTGTGAACCTAATTCCTTTGGAGGATCATCAAATGTAATATGTTGGTCGTATATGAGGTCTTGTATCTTATACTTCAAGGTAAAACATATATTCATAAAATTCCAAGGGCCTTGGTGATAGTAATAATAAACATTTTCATCATATCCTTAGGGTAGAGGTCTATTTAGATTAACCTCTATAAGAGGAGGGAGAGATATAAGATGACACTCTAGCAATTGCAGGAGTAGTGAAGTAAGAAACTTAGATAACCATGTAAATTTTCTCTTTGGTGCATTAAATAAGACAAGGTGATTAGGACATTGTATAAATATATTAACTATGGTGGTTGTTTCCTTTTTAGGCTCAAGATAATTTACTTTATAACTTGGTTTGATTATAATTTTTTTACTAGATATAGATGCAACTAGTGTGTTTGCTACATACTTGAGCTTATTCAATGACATAATCTCCATTTCATGATCCTGTACAACATGACATAAGTCATAGAAAGATTAATTTTTTTTTGAAAATAACAGAATCATGTAAAGCAACAAGAAAGCTTTGCTTGAATATGTATTGAAACTCTTTGTGTACCATAGGATTGGTCATTTTAACTAGCATTATCTTATATCTCAAGACATATTCATTGATTGGTTCATTTTTCCTTGTTTGATATTTTCAATTAGAGAATATGAAACATTTTTGGTAATTTTATAGAAAAGTGTGTCAAAAATTGATCTACAAGAGGTTTGAGTGCTTTCATAGATTAGAGAGGTAATTCATAAAACCACCTCAAGGCATAGTCCTTGAGGCTCCTTAAAAATAATTTGGTCAAACGTTTATCATTGGAAGCATAATCAAGACATTCCACATAGAATGTTTGAAATTTTTTTTTTAGGATCACCCTTTCCATCATAAAATGTGAACTTAGGTGAAGAAAATTTAGTTGGCAAAGGGTGTAAAGATATCTCAAGTGTAAGAGGGTTATGCAACACATCTTACAAATTTATAGCATGGAAAGACTTTGAAGCCTTTTGTTCAATGTTTGTAACCTTGTCTTGAAAGATCTTTACAAATTTAATGAGTGATTGAATTGTAGCCTAGTGGGATTTATATTAGTAATTTGAGTAGTCACCATAGGGGATGAAAACATGTTTTGAGCTATAACAGGCATCAAAACTAGTATTTATGTTAAAATAATAGGTAAGTTCATAATATATGTATCAATAGTAGTTTTAGGGAACAAAGGTTGAAACACATAATCTATTCCCCCATTATATGTATTGAGTTGTAATGTGGGCTGATTTATAGTACTTGATAAATATTCACCATTACTAGGTGAGACAACATTGGTTTTATCTTGTTTACTTATTTCATCTCTTGTAACATAAAAAATGCATATATTAGGACCGTGTTATTGTTGAAATGAGTAATTAATGATTATTGATCCTCCATTTGAAATCAATATTTTTCACTAATATTTTCCATTGCTTCACCAATGAAAAGTTTAAAATTTGTAACTCAATACAACAATTAAAAAATTAGAAAAACCTAAGTGACTTAGGGTTTGATGTTCAAAGATCAGGTTCACCAAATGTTTAACCCTAATTTGGATGTGGATCCTTAATTTGATAGATAGGGTTAAGGATATAGAAATTATAAGGCACAAAGTTGAATATCATATTTATAGTAGGCTAATTAATGTGCTAAACTCAGATGTACAATATGGTAAATTTGTTAAATTTAGATAGTTATTAATGAAAAGTATAGATATGCTAGATATATAAATGACATAAAAGGAAGTACTTAGGTGGTTCTGATGCTAATGTAGATATATATCTAGTATATTTAGAAAGCATGCAAGAAGATATTTTTGGAATAATCATCATATTCTAGATTTGGTGCCTATGGTTCTTTGGATAGTTATATCAGCCTAGGATAGTTACATCGACTCTAGTTTTTGAGTTTAATCCTATTATCCTATATGGAAAATATATTGAAATAGGATGTGACCACCTAGATGATTCAGAATTAGGTTTCACCTTCAATCTGGTGTATTCAGATCTGGGTTATAAATTATTAAAATGGTGAAATGGCAAAACCCTAGCTTTCCATCTTTAATGTGACCTTGGGTAAAAATGGGTTAGTGGGCACATAGTGTTGAGATGACTCATAATGATATCTCTATCAAAGAGTGTTGTATATATATCCAATACTCCAGAAGAGGGCCTCTAAATCATGTAGTTATCCCTTATGTGTTGGTTTATGTGTGAGTCATGCAATGTGTGTAAAACAATTACAATAGTGACCTATCTGATAGCTTGTCAAATAAAATCTTATGAATATTATTTTAGTACTTCAGACCTATAGCTAGGTTGTTCATTTGAATTATATCAAAAAGGGTAGAATATAAAATATTTTTATAACTTGAGTGCTTCTTAAATTCTCCTTGAGTGCTTTTTTGGTCTGATTACTTGGCGAGGTATGAATGAGAGTTGATATTGTAAATTTACCAATCCTATTAGAAGATAACTCACATTAAAGCACTTCAAATAACCATTGTGATACATTTCATTTTTAAATTAGATGACTTTAGGGCACTAGACACTTGTGTTTGGACATGATAGCAATGTTGATGCTGTTATCTATCCTAGACGATAGTGTCTAAGGGACCAAGAGAGTAGGTATAGGATCAAAACTTTTAGAGGTGTAAGATAAGTATATCTTAAGCATTCTGGGAAAGATAGGACATATATGTCATTAATATAAGGCTAGGTAGGCTAAGAGATATGCTAAGGGACACAAAATATAATAGATGCAAGGCTTGTAGAAGTAAGACATGTGTATAACTAAGAAGAACAACCAAGGTCTGAGTTTAACAAGTGTACAAGACCAAGGTACTACATAATCACAAAATATCATCTAAAAATTTATTGTAACAAGAACTTTTAGGAGGTTTTATTGTTTTTAATCAAGTTATAGGCATTCCCATTTCCCCATAAAGTTATTTATTTTATTTTTTTGATAGAATTCTTGTTATTTTTATTGTATGTGTATTTAAAAAAGTTGTATGACCATTTCCCTTACCATTTTTTATTTTTTCCCCATAGTTGGAACTATGGCCACCATGTGGTTTTTATTTTCTTTTGTGACATGAAGATGTTCAATCTGGATATTTTTGTTGATTAATTTAACATCCATTTTTGTGACTTGAAATTGTAAATTTATAATTCCCAAATGGGTTTAACTTGTGTATTTGTTGTATGATTTTATTGAGTAGGATATAGGCATGAGAATTATGTTCCAAAGTCCTCCTACTTGGATTGATTATGTAGGGTTTTTTAAATAAGTAAAAAATGTTTCAAAACTTGTCTCATGGCAAGGGATAAGGGACTAGTTAAGGGAAGACATTCCAAAGTCCTTTTTATCCGACATCATAGTGTGGAGAGTAATAAGTCTTGCTCATAATATTCATTTTAAAGTCTAATAAATTAATGTAAATTCATTGTGGATTCCTTCTATATCTTATTCATTTAATAAATATGTGTGATTAAATTAGATTTTTTATCTGGTTTTGGATTAGGTGAGAGAGATATCCCTTTATTGTTGGGAAGTTGTTAGTTAGAGCCATCTAGTTTTCTTGCCAATGTTTCCCCCTTCCATACACTAATTTTACCTTGGCTTATTGGTGTTACTTATTCTCAAATTTTGAAGTCCTAGGATTGAGGGTGCCTAGGTAAGTCATTTAATGATGGAAAAATATGAGAGATGATCCCTTCCTTGGTTTAGCCTTATGGGAGTGCATTGTAGCTTATTTTGAGATTTAATTTTATTACATTCATTTGTAAATTTTTATAGAATACTTACTTCACTATATAAATCCATTAATATGTGATAATTCCAAATTTTAAATAGTGAAAAATAAAAATAGAAGTGCACACTTTGAGCTTTCAATATTTATTGTTCTCATTTGTAATACTCATTGAAAGAGGAAAAGAGAAAATGTAATAAAAATACATTGTAATGCTTTGAATTTGAAGTTGAAAATTCATATGAGAATTTTTAGTATTATTTTACCATAGTAGTATAAAATAAAGTTATAATTTTGTTTTATATTACTTGGATTGTAAGCTTTTTTAGGGTAAACAAGGGATAGTTTCACTTTATTTTTGGAGGTACAGTCACTGAGAGGGGGGGGGGGTGAATTAGTGAGCCCAGATAATCCAACTTCAATTTTAGTACTTTCAAAATCTCAATAAATTACCACAAGCATTTCATGAAGCATACATATTAGTTATAGAAATGAACAAGAGAGACAATGCAAGATCAAACACATAACACATGATATATGTGGGAAACCCTCTTGGGGGAGAAAACCCACTAGAACCTACAATTAGACTACTATCTTATTATAAGAAGAACCAGTTTAGACTAGTTATATCTACTCAAGGAACTACTATCTCTTATTTAGTGACACTATAATCCTACAAGGTGCTACCACACCTATTTAGATGAGCCAAAAAAATAACTGAGTTTTTAGCAAGTTTCATCTTATAAGGAGGCACCAACACCCTATATGTTGAGAATAAAAAACAACACCTATAAACATAACATCTCCTAAAACACTAATTTCTTGCCAATCTGATGGAGATACAAAGTATATCAGTTCTCTTCAACTTTGCAGACTCAATGCATCCAAAGCCACCTTTTGGATCACTCTTCACTCCTCAGTAAAAAATCTATCACCATATTAGTAACATGACCAAATGGTCATACACATAGTCCACACTCTGATCTATCTCTCAAATCAACACCAAGCTCACACAAACAACATATATCCTTTGCTCACTCTCAAAGCATCTAAAACATCCTTTTAGATCACTCTAGACCTCTTCAATCATCTTCAAAATATAAGAGCACTATTATAACATAAAAAACATGAAATATAGGTTATAAAAATAGTCCTTAATCTATTCTACTGGTCAACCCATCCATTGGGCACACACACTCTCCTTTTCTCCACAAATCTCACATGCACCTTCCCCTTTCAAGTTTAGAAACCATCACATTTGCTTTCACTATTTATAGAGCATTCATGATCATCACCATATTGGTTAGACAATAGGCATGCCTTGACCCTTAAGGAATATATCACTTTGAGACACAACTTAATACCATCCACATTGGTTGACCATAACACCCATGGGTCACCCTTAAGCAACTACACCTTTCAATTAGGCCCTTATAGGTCTCATGAAGACCTATTCACCCATTTATCACTTCATAAAGAAAAAAAAAGAACACAAGACCAATTTTAAATGCATATGTCCACTCTACATGACCCCTTTGACATTATAAAATACTTAAAATCATCATTGTACTCTTTTGCGCAAGCTCAATCAACTCAAACATTAGCCTTTTTCATAAGGATACCATGAATGACCATACAATCAACTTAATAAGATTTTTTCATACTAAATATTTATTTTTCAATATTCTAAATACCACATAGATCATCTATAAGGAGTCTACAACACTTTCCAATAGCTAATTTATCATGAGACATCCAAACAACAACACAACAAGCTCAAATAACCTTCTTGGGTTACTTGAAGAATAGAGTCAATCACACAGTCAACTTTGGAGTTCAATATTTTTTTGTGTGCATACATTAATACCTCCTAATCACATTTTATGGATGTGCTATGGATTATTATTAAAATTTTATTTTTACTTCATCTTCAAAATTGTCCTGAATCAAAAGATATGATACAAAATCTAAAATACTATTTTTTCCTTTACAAATTCAAATATTCAAATCCCAACGGTCACAGTTAAACTTCAAACACCTTATACTCATCTAGTGTCCTCACATATTAGATTAAACATGTACCATTGATATACCTTGAAGTAGATCAACCTTTAACTTTTATTTCTCATTATTGGAACTTTATCTTGACTATTTGACTTAATGTGCTCTACTGATCTCCTATACGTAGCTCAGTATTTCTATATGTTAAAAATTAAACACATTGAAATAATATAACTCAATACACATTATTTATTTGTCTATTTTTGAACATCTTCTCAATCTTATATCTTAGAAGAAGACTAATCTTTACCTCTACTCAATGTTAAACTCTAAACACTTGTCCTCATCTTGCTGCTTCTTGACACTCTTGTCACTTGGATTTTTAGCCTTTTATGAGATGGAAAATATATACCAATAAAAGTGTCATGGAAATATCTCAATTTTTTTGGGTAATCAACTTGGTGAGATGAATATCTAGAATGAAGGGCTATCTCCCTAGATTTGCCTTGAAATACTTTCACCTATACTAACTGATTGCTAGGGAAAAGGGTTAGAATTTACATGAAATGAAACATATTATAGGAGGTGATTCAATAATATGTTTATTATAAGACTATTATACTCCATCAATTTTGCGACAAGGCATACAACACTAGTCTATGAATCCTAAAATGCACTAACATCAATATTTCAATATGAAGGTGCCATGTATGAAGAATATCCAAGGTAAGTGGAAACATAGATAATTTTTTAGATGATAATACTTAATTTTAAACTTAATAATATTTACATACATTTCACAACACTTCATATGACCTGCTAGGCATGGAATCACTTGCATCAAACATGGAAGGATTGAGAGAAAGCAAGAATAAATGAATATCTCTTAACCATTCACTATACATCTCTTCACACACTTTAAAAAGCTAATGTATGAACTAAAAATAGATTTAATTTATTTTATAAGGTAATTAAAATGTCAAAAATAGAATGGATTTACCATATATGGTGTGGTATTGGATTGTAAAAGCCAAAATGGCTAGTTCTTATAAAACTAGAGAGAGAGAGAGAGAGAGAGAGAGAGAGAGAGAGAGAGAGAGAGAGAGAGAGAGAGAGAGAGAGAGAGAGAGAGAGAGAGAGAGAGAGAGAGAGAGAGAGAGAGAGTAGTCCAAGGATCTCAAGGACACTTGTTAGGATGAAATGAGTTAATTTTTCATTATAAGAGGATATGTGATGAACCATAAATTTTTTGGAAGTACAAGTATACACATTAGGCATAAAACTCATGAAAAGTGGCATGAAACTCCTTGTGTTGGCTCAAAAAAACTGCCTTCATGATTAGCCCTATTTGAACACCTCATAACTACATAGGGTTAGGTTAAATGATTATAATTAAGGTAAGGGATTTTGTAAATGCCTATACATTAATTGGTTGTATTTTTGGTCATTTAAAATCATCCCAAAATGAGTTATCATCATCTGTTATCAATAAAACTCTTCTTTCATGCACCTTTCACACTTGGCCTCAAAATTATCATCATTTTATCATGAAAATACATGGGATGGAGTGGATGAAACATATAAATACTTTAAGTTTCCTTATAATAATTAGGGACACATTAAAATCACATCACCTAAAGATCTCCACCCTTCTCACTAGCTTGCCCACTATGCTATTTTTGAATGGCTAAGAACAGAGTTCTAGTATGGAAACTTAAGAGTTTTTTATTGGAAATAAATTAACACATGGAGTTATTAAAATTCATAATATTCATCCCAAACTTGATTTCATCTCTATAAACCTCATGTAGCCTAAAAAACACATAAAATGGTAAAAATAGTCTATTTTATACCCTATCCATATAGGTATGTATAGCCAAAAGTCATAGGGAGTATATTAAGGGAGTCCTTTACAATTTATAATAATCATCCTAGTCAAAATATCCCATAATATTAGCTTTCCAACTCCATTTCCACAAACTAGTCTTTACAAGGGTTTAACAAGGGTTTTGACTAGTTTGACCTCTTAAGGTTCGTTCATAAAGATTTCACATTTAAAATTTGAAAGATGGTTATTAAAGGACCTTATCAAATTGTCCAAACCTTTCAGGCTTCCATGTAAATCCTTCAAGGATATGTGAGCATTTGAAACTCTCCCATCGAGCTCTTTTCCCCATTCTAATAGGCTTAATGTTATTTAAGGTCCAAAAAGTGGCTTATTTGTGTTTTACATGCCTTATAAAATATTTTTCACCTATATATTAATACTAATAACATTCTCCAACCATTTTAAATTCTCAACTCATGTGGAAAATGAAGGTGACTATCTATTATGTTTCTATGCCAAAACCTTATCCTTAAGCCTGACTATAACTTTAGCTTCCTATGCCATATTGCTAGGCTCGTTTGCATCCCATAAGATCTATCACATCTATTTTTACCTTAATAACATATTACAAATCATTTGTAAATCTTCCTTAGATATAAAAGTGATAATGAACTCTTGTTTGGAATCCAACCATACCCTTATCTCATGAGCCTATTTTCAACTCTTGTGGTCCAGAGCATTCTATTGGGTCTTTATCTTTCTTGCTTATTTTATAATATTTTAATATGTAATATATATCTTCCCAAACCTTTTCAAAGTTTCCATTATCTCCTAGCTTACTCTTCTTCTCCATTCTTCAAGACCTATATGCTTATGCACCTAGGGAAGTGCCCTCTATATGATATAAAATAGAGGGCACTTACCCTATTTATATAGGAAAAAAATTATTGTATGAGTTTATATATGTTGTAATGAACCTATGGAAAATTTTTTATCTATTTTTCATCTCATGACCTTTCAAAATCTCAAAAAACTAAAACAGGCTACTAGGCAAAGGTACCATGTAGGGTTTCACTCATGTGGACTATATTCTATAGGTTTATAATCCTTATTTGATTGTTTATATATTTATTTAGGTGTTATGATAATGAATAAGGTATTATAACCTTTAATAATCCTCATAAACTCCCATAAACTCCTTATACCCTCTTTATACTTTGACTGATTAGGACTAACAATGACCCCTACCTGATTGTATCTTCCTTTGACAGTAACCCCTATAGGTGATTTTTTGCATGATTCAATCTTGAAATAATTATTTAAGGCATTTATTTAATCTTCCATAGTGATATATAAATTTTTGGGTTCCTTTTTCACCTTAAGTCAATGCAATATAAAACTTAGATATCAAGTTCCATTTCACTGCCTATCTTAGTCATCCTCAACTGATTGTATGAGAGTTTCAAGCCATGCAGGTATATGTATATGATATATGATTTGAACTCAAAGTATAAAAAATATTTTTAGTTCCTTGGAGTCATATTTTACTTTATTATACTATTTTCTTCATCTTTGATCTATAAGCACCTTAAGAACCTAGTTCACTTGCCCCCTACCTGCTTAGCCAATTATGTTTAGGAAGATGAAACTTTATAGGTGTTGTTTTACATTGGTTATGATGTTTGAAGTTTTTAAATTAATCATGAGAGTCACTCATATATAATAATATTCTATATCTACCTTATCTACCCTAATCATCGCTAGACATCAAGTTTAGGGTCACTATTTG
Source organism: Torreya grandis (assembly GCA_037957365.1). NCBI lineage: Eukaryota > Viridiplantae > Streptophyta > Pinopsida > Cupressales > Taxaceae > Torreya > Torreya grandis. The sequence goes on along the minus strand of JARHVA010002887.1, from coordinate 317,565 downwards.
TTTGTTTGATGTAGGTGCCTATTTTCCTTCAAAGGGGCACTTGAAGCTATCCATAAGCTCAAAAAGGTATGCATGAACACTTTACTGATGGTATCCACGTAATTTTTTTCACCATTAAATCCATGATATTACTCTATCCATGATGGAATTCCTTATTTAATCCTTAGAATACCAATGGTCACTTAAGGGTTCAAACTTATAAAATTCACTATCTAGTTTTAGTGATTTCAGGGGCATCTTTAGACCATATAAAAATATACTTCTAGTAATATTATTAACTAAAAAAATGAAAAATTGTTATATTTTATATATAATATAAAATTATCATAATAGGATTCATCAAACCACTTGATAACCCTATTATTTTTCCTTGACAAAAAAGTACCAGGACATTTGTTTTTCATTTTTGGGGAAAATGGGCCTGAACAATCATCTTATGCTCCTTAGAGGTAGTTTTCAACCTATAATTACCAACATATCCCTATACATGGGTATACCATGGTATTTTATCCTAATAGGATCCAAAAAATGAGTTTAAACATGTTTTAACCTCCCAAACAAGAACTCATACATCTCTACTAGGGTCACCTATAGGTGATTGATTATCTTCATACACATGCAACAAAATAAGAAAAATGGTAGTGAGCATCACATTTGATCCCAATGGATACTAGGAATATCTCAATGAATTTAAATTAACTATACACACTTTAAACTCAATATAATTTCCTATACTTTCTTTCTAATGTTGAAGAACTTCCATGAAAACACCTGTAGGTGCATTTGGAGCTGTATGTAGGAAATGAGTGCAAAATGGAGTAACAAAGGTAGATGAATGGTTTTAATAACAACCCAAAACTTAATGTCAAAACTTATAATTCATAATTTACATCAAGGAGAGATTAATACCATTTAAAAAACATCCCTTTCAACATGAAAATCACTTACACGCACCTAGGTGATTATATATGATAGTCATAAGGGAGAGTAGTTGTATGTGTGAATGTGATTACAAATTCAAGGATAATTTTGATTTGGAGGATAATATTTAAAAGTGATGGGATTAAGAGGAAATTTAAAACATTATATTAAACCTATCCTCACCTTCTAAAACCATTACCAAAGCATGAAGGTATTGTAAATGGTAGAAACATGCCAACAACACAGAATGGGACTAGTCTACAAACTTGAGGTGATTTTAACATCAAAACACATTGAAACATGAAAAAAATATGGGGAGAATTATATAATGAGGTTAAAATACTATAAAATCAATATATGCATCTATATTGTACAAAATTTCTCAAACCAAGGCAAAACCTATAGGGTACATAGATTAGCAGGCAAATTTGAAAGGTTAACTTCTTAGGAATGGTTCATAAAGCTCAGACCACCATTAATCTACAAAAAAAAAGTCACATGGACTTTGAATTTGTGTATAATAAACCCTAAGTAAATTTTTTCTTGAAACTTATCATGCTGATCATACCAAGTACAAACTCGAAGACTAGTTTTTCTTGCCAAGCCTAGTAGAAGGAGAGATAAGTGGTTTTCTTCATTTTTTGGAGTTTTTGATCAAAATCATCATTAAATTGAGTGTATGGAAGACCAAATTACATTAATTTAATTCCATAAACTATAAAAGGCCATAAAATTCTATACACCTCTTTAAATGCTTAAAATTTTCAAGAAAATTACCCTTTTTCCAATGAACCTACCAATTTTTAGTTAGTAACAATTAAAAAAGACTTCCTAGGACAAATTTCATGTGATATAACCTTTTAGAACCTTCACACTTATAAAATTGTACAAGTCATTAAATTCTCAAATTTGACCCCTAAAATGACTCAAAAAGACATGTTGGCTAATAAAATTAATGACCAAGGCTAATATAATATTAAATAACATTAAATGACCTATAAAATACCTTGTGAAATATGTATTAGACCATTAAAACACCTAAAAGTCTGTGTTTTTACCTAGGGGCTCCTCAATTTGACCTAAAAGTCAAATTTGGTCAATAAATTAGTGATTCATAGGGGTAGTATACCTACTATACTAACTAGACTAGTAACCTTATTAATCCATTGAGATATGGAGTCACATGTAGATGAATTTTGACACACATATTTCCTTTGAAAAAACACAAAAAATATGGAAAAACCAACAAGAAGTAACACATAAGACAAGAAAACTAAGCAAAACACACTTGTGCTTCATGAGCACTTATTGAACACACACACACCAAAGTAAACAACTAACTCAAAGAATAACCAACTTGAGATTAAAAATCACTCATAGATCAAAGGGGAAGTTTGAAACCTTCCTTGCTTCATGACATGAAAGATTTAGTAAGACATGTAGTCTTTCATCCTTTGGCATTGATGCGTCCATCTTCTTCATGTTGTTTACCAACTTCATTAACATGAGGCTAAATGAGAACCAAGCAGCTCTATATAATTTGACCAATGAAATAAAATCCTCTTGCATCTAAATTTCCTCAAGCTTGTCATGTGCTTGGCCTTTGATGTGAAAGTTTGACAGTATGACTATCCTCTCAGCCTTATCCTCTTTGACATAATGTAATTAATGTTTGGAATTACCAAGCTTCCCTCTACCATGTTCCCACATCCTTGAATGTGGTTTTAACTCATATAAATATCTTGACTATATTTTAAGCATGACAATATCTACCTTGACATCACTATCCATGTCTACAACTTCTTGTATATTAACATCATCAAATGACAATAGGTTATTGACCAAAAAAATTAACCTCATCTTTATGCTTGATTAAACACCCATTATACTTTTTATATTCATAATAAAACTTGTCATTATATATGAAATATTTTATAGAAGAAAAAACTTTACCTGACATATCAAACTCCTTGCATATAGCATTGAAATTTTGCCACCAGTCTTCTTCCTCATGCATATCATCTTCAAGAGCTATTTCCTCTACCTTGGTCTCATGACACTCTCTTAGGACTGCCACTTCTTGAGGAGTGATTTTAAATTTTTATTCATCTTGGATGATACATTCATTTCATTCCTGATATGGTCATCTACAACTTCATTATTGGACATGGAATCTTCTTCAAGCACCTCCTTCTTCAAGTCTTGGCCACATTCCTCATGGATACACATCCCCTCAAATATGGAGGAAAAAACTTGTGAATTATCTTTTTGTTCACCAAAGTGAGTCCATATGATGATATTTTCCTCATAGTCACTCATGAGATCCTCTTGATCATCCATGAATTGAATTTTTTCTTGTTTACTAGCTTCTCTCAAGATAGGCTCTTCCTCAATAAGGGGTGAGGTGGGAAGTTTATGGATAAGCTCAATGATTTGAGGCGAAGAAGATGGAATATGAAATGTAGTGGAATGTGAAGGATTTGGAGATGGAGTGTGGGATGAAGGAAAAGGCTTATGAGTGGGTTTGGAAAAGAGAAAAGCACTAGTAAGTTCATATAGAACTAAATTCTTGGGCTAATTATTGAGTTGTGGAGCTAAAAGCTTCAACTCTTTGCAAACAGAAGGAACAGGAAGGTTGCTAAGATCCAAGAGCTCTGACGTCAGCAGCAGGATCGACGTCGGTCGTGACCCAGTGCAGAAGGCCATCGGGGAAGGCAGGGAGTCAGCCGATGTCGGCAGAACCAGACTAACAGGGACCGACGTCGGTCGCCTGTGTGTTCCCAAACTGCTCGTTACACGGATAGTTAGTTAAGTGAACGAAGAGTTTGCATGTAAAGGCTAGTTAGAGTCTTTGGTTGCAAGGATAATTGTCTAAATTAAGAGTCTAAGTTATTGTTTGAGTTAGGGATCTATTTATAGACCCATTGGCATGTATTGTAATTAAGGCATGAGATAGAAAGGAAGGCAAATAAGTTGCTTCCATTGTAAGATCATTGAGTTGCAGGTTGTTGCAAGCTCATAGGGGATCTACATGTGAGTATGGTCTGTTGAATTGCAGGTTGCAGGTTCATGGGAGATCAACTTGAAGTACTTTTGAGTGCTTGGTGAACTGGCAGGGTTATTATTGACTAGTTGGAGAGGTGAACACCAATTCTATTTGTGAGTTGGTTGTTGGGACCATTTTTTGTGTAGGAGAGTGTTGTGTGAGAAGAATTACTATACACTTGAGGTGTGGCAAACCTCTGTAAGGTGAAAGAGTGTGGCAGCTCTTTGTTGTATTCTTTTCTATAAAGTGTTAATACAAGATAGTGTATTGTCTCTCATATTCTGTGCTATTGGTGAATTCTAGCTACTTGTGTTTCTGGTTATTTTTGCATTTATAATTGCTTATATTTGGTAATCATACTGTGCTCTTTTTGAGGAGCAAGATCCAACAAGAGGAATCAGAACAGAGGTGTGTTTGTTCTTGGACTTCCCTGACAAGTGGTATCAGAGCTTTAGGTTGGGATACTAACAGATTGGATTAGATCTGGTTAGTGTGTTTTGATTACAGGTACTCACAGGGTTTCTGTTTGAGTGGGAGTTGAGCAATGACAAAAGACAGTAAGCTACGGATGGAAAAGTTTAATGGCAAGAACTACCAATTATGGAGGATGCAGATTGAGGATTATCTGTATCAAAAAGATTTGTACTTACCATTGGGAGGGGTTACTTGCAAACCCTCAGATATGAAAGATGAAGAATGGGAGGTTCTTGATCGGAAGGCTCTGGGATCTATTAGATTGAGTCTTGCATCATCTGTGATTTCTAGCTTATTACAGTGTAAGACAACGGTGGAGTTGATGGAATCTTTGGCAAATTTATATGAAAAACCCTCAGCTTCTAATAAGGTATTTCTTATGAAGCGTTTATTTAATTTGCAAATGTTGGAAGGTGGATTTGTTCATAGCCATCTTAGTGATTTCCATGGTTTAGTAAACCAACTAAGTTCAGTCAATATTGTATTTGATGATGAAATTAGAGCTCTCTTAATTTTGTGTTCATTACCTGAAAGTTGGGAAGGTTTGGTAATGGCAATTTCTAATACTGTGTCTCCTTCAAAAGTCTTAAAAGTGATGATGTTGTGAGTGTAATCTTGAATGAAGAGATACACAGGAATAACACAGGTGAATCATCAGGAAATGCTTTGAGTGTTGAAGGAAGAGGAAGGCAAAGAGAAAAGATAGAGCATGGGAGATCAAGGTCCAAGACAGGCAAGAGATCCAAGTCCAGGTATGGCAGAATAACCTGCTGGAAGTGTGGAAAGCAAGGGCACTTAAAGAGAGATTGCAAATTAGGTACAGATCAGCATGAAGAACATGAAGAAGAAGCAGACGTTGTAGATTATGCTACACAGGATGCTCTGGTATGTTCTTTGGATAAAGTAAAATCTTGGGTTTTAGATTCTGGTGCCTCTTTTCATGCATCCCCACATAGGGAATTTTTTCATGAGTATGTCCAGGGAGATTTTGGAGAAATTTATGTAGGGGATGGTAAGCCTTGTCAGATTGTTGGCAAAGGGAAAGTGAAGCTGAAACTATAGACAGGTAACACATGGGTGTTAAAAGAAGTCATGCATGTCCCAGTTCTGGAGTAGAATTTAATTTCTGTTAGAAGTTTGGGTGATGAGGGTTGCACAGTAACTCTCACAGTGGGCTCTTGGAAGGTTACCAAGGGTACACTTGTTATAGCTAGAGGTAAAAAAGTAGGTACGCTTTATCTATCTACTTGTACTATTGATTCTCTTTTTAGGTTTTCTACTTCAGCTGTAGATTCAAAGACGTGGCTTGATAGGCTTGGTCACACAGATAAGAAAGAGATGCTTGTTCTTGAGTCAAAGGATATGCTTTCAGATTTGGAAGGTATGGATCGCGGTTTCTGTATGTAGAAGAAGAAGGTAACGTTTCTTGAGGAACCCGATGTTAGTGACAAGAATAGGAAAGCCTTGGTTTTTAAGGAGAAGGTGATGGACAGAGTTCAGCACAAGATGCAGAAGAATTCTGAGCAGAGCAAGGGTGATTTGGACAAGGATTTGATCCAAAAGGAGCTCGCTGAAAAAAGTCAGGTCTCACAAGAAAAACACAGAGACCGACGTCGGCAGAAAAACCAGCGTTGGCATCTAGACAGGGACCAACGTTGGCTATGTGCAGACCGACGTCGGTGACTCAGGGAAGATATTGACCGGCGTCGGCCAGGGGAAATCGACGTCGACAAGGTGGCAGTCGTAGGAAACTGACTTCGGTCATCTACAGACTGAGATGTGACCGGCATCGGTTACTGAGATGAATTTTGGGTGGACAGCAAGCTATCATGGAGTCTCAAGCGCCCATATGGAGGATCGAAGGTGTAAGTAAGTTCTTAAATTTGTCATTTCCCTTCTTTACACTACTTGTTGCTCACTTATGGCATAGGACCAGGAAGTTGTTGAAGAAGCAGAACAGGTAGATCTAGGAAACAGTGGGATCTAGGCATGGATGAGGATGTGATTCCTTGGAGGAGAACCAAATAGGTGTTTTGGGTAGAGTGGCTAGCTGGAAGTAAGCACTGAGAGATGAATGGATGTTCAGGATAAAGAAGAGCGAAAATGGATACGTGAGATGGAAGATCAGGGTATATAGTCTTGAATTAGCTGCAGGGCAATGGAGGTTTGATCATTGTGTTTCTCTTTACTAGGTTGGATAGTATTAGCTACACTATTCTATTTCTGTATGATGTGCTTGTTGCAGGGTTACATATACAGGTATTTCTGAACTAAAGGTAAAGCTAGTTCAGGTGGATGTCATGGAGAATCTAGGAGCAACAAGATTCTTTGGCATGAGTGTGTTCTAGAGACATGGAAGGTCATGTGTTGACTTTGTTTCAGGATGATTGTGTGAAACCGGTTAGCACGCCGATGGTTGGACAGTTCTATGAACAGGTGTCTTGATTCACATAATGAGGTTGAGTGCATGGTATGTACTAAACCTGAGTTTTCCCAAGCAGTGGGAGTTGTCACAAGTTGGAGCCAATCTGAGAGAGAACCATTGGAGGACAGTTCAGTGGATTCTTATAGGGACTAGCAGCAGGTGCACATGCTATGCAGGTTAAGGTTAATTTCTACATGGTTGTAGATGTGGATGTGGTAGGTGATTTGGATGACAGGTTTTACACTACAGGGTTGTGGTGGTTGGTCTTCAAGAGTGATCTTGAGGAGGGATACAAAGCCAAGGGAACAAACTAGACGAAGTATAGGTACAGGTACAGGTACAGGTACAGGTTGCAGTTATTTATCTCCAAGTGGGAGATTGTTGAGTTGTGGAGCTAAAAGCTTCAACTCTTTGCAAACAGAAGGAACAAGAAGGTTGCTGAGATCCAGGAGCTCCGACGTCAGTAGCAGGACCGACGTCGGTTGTGACCCAGTGCAGAAGGCCACTGGCGATGGCAGGGAGTCGGCCGACGTCGGTAGAACCAGACTAGCAAGGACCGACGTCGGTCGCCTGTGTGTTCTCGAACTGCTCGTTACATGGACAGTTAGTTAAGTGAATGAAGAGTTTGCATGTAAAGGCCAGTTAGAGTCTTTGGTTGCGAGGATAATTGTCTAGATTAAGAGTCTAAGTTATTGTTTGAGTTAGGGATCTATTTATAGACCCATTGGCATGTATTGTAATTAAGGCATGAGATAGAAAGGAAGGTAAATAAGTTGCTTCCATTGTAAGATCATTGAGTTGCAGGTTGTTGCAAGCTCATAGGGGATCTACATGTGAGTATGGTCTGTTGAATTGTAGGTTGTAGGTTCATGGGAGATCAACTTGAAGTACTTTTGAGTGCTTGGTGAACTGGCAGGGTTATTACTGACTAGTTGGAGAGGTGAACACCAATTCTATTTGTGACTTGGTTGTTAGGACCGTTTTTTGTGTAGGAGAGTGTTGTGTGAGAAGAATTACTGTACACTTGAGGTGTGGCAAACCTCTATAAGGTGAAAGAGTGTGGCGGCTCTTTGTTGTATTCTTTTCTGTAAAGTGTTAATACAAGATAGTGTATTGTCTCTCATATTCTGTGCTATTGGTGAATTCTAGCTACTTGTGTTTCTGGTTATTTTTGCATTTATAATTGCTTATATTTGGTAATCATACTGTGCTCTTTTTGAGGAGCAAGATCCAACAAAAGGAATCAGAACAGAGGTGTGTTTGTTCTTGGACTTCCCTGACACTAATTAGAAGGAAAAACACCTACATAAGTAGGAAATACACTTTTCCAATGATATCCTTATGTGTAATTTATGGACACATATAATTTAATATGACAATATTATTAGGGTTTCTCTTGAGATTGATAGGCATCATGATATGAAGGATAAGGTTCATATTGAGATTGATAGAGAGGTGTTTCTTGATAGTTCTCTTGGTAGCCATACTCATAGGGTTATTCAACAACATAGTGTCCATATGATGAGGGAAATTAAGGTTTATAGGACTACCAAAAGTTTTATTCTTGAATTGGATAATAAAATTCATGTTGGAGATGGTACACTTCATGACATGGCTGATTAAGAACATTTTCTTGTTGATATGGAATGACACAAGCTAGAAATGTCTCATCAACTTATGTAAAAAAAAATCAACACCGCGATCAGCCATGAAACTTAATTAGGAAGAAAAAAAAGGAATGATATTAAACAATATTCAAAAGGGATACCTAGGCTGCTTGACCAATAGATGTAACTTCAGAGTCGCCATTGATGCTTAGATAAATGCCTCCAAAGGCTGATTATTGAAAGACAACACCAAAATCTTTCAACCTCTTGAACTAAGAGTCCCACCAAGAATGCCAAAAAATATTGTGATTTGGATTTTCAAAATTTTAAGAGATGGAAAAACTCTCCTCATCCAATTTTCATAATGGAAACATCTCACTTGTTGTGGGTAATCAACTTGGTGAGATGAATTTCTAGAATGAAGGGCTAGCTCCCTAGATGTGCCTTGAAATGATTTCACCTATACTAACTAATTACTGGGGAAAATGGTTAGAATTTTAATGAAATTAAACATATTATAGGAGGTGATGCACAAATATTTTACCATAATACTATTATACTCCATCACTTTTGAGACAAGGCATACAACACTAGTTTATGAATCCTGGAATGCACTAACATCAGTATTTCAATATGAAGGTGCCATGTATGAAGACTATTCAAGGTAAGTGGAAAAATAGATAATTTTATAAATTATAATACTTAATTTTACACTTAATAAAATATAAATACACTTCAAAACACTTCATATGACTTGTTAAGCATGGAATCACTTGCATCAAACATGGAAAGATTGAGAGAAAGCGAGGATAAATGAAGATCTCTTAACCATTCACTATGCATCTCTTCAAAAAATTTAAAAATATCATTTATACACTTAAAATATATTTAATTTATTTTCTAATTCAAGTAAAATGTCAAAACTAGTAGGGATTCACCATACATGGTGTGGTATTGGATTACAAAAGATAAAATGGCTAGTTCTTATAGAACTTAAGAGAGAGAGGAGAAGAGAGGAGTCCAAGGGTCACAAAGAAACTTGTAAAGTTTATATAAGGAATTAATTATGTATTATATATGATATGGGATGAACCATGTAAGGTTAGGAAGTAAAAGTGTCCACGCAAGGCATAAAATGCATGAAAAGTGGCATGAAACTCCTTGTGTTGGCTCAAAAAAACTACCTTCATGATTAGCCCTATTTTAACTCCTCATAAATGACTAGGGGTAGGTAAAATTATTATAATTAATGAAAATTATTTTAAACATTATTCTTCATGTATTGGTTTTAGTTTTGGTCCTTTGGAATCATCCTAAAATGAGATATCATCATCTGCTGTCAAGAAATTTCCTCTTTCATGCACCTTACATACTTGGCCTCAAAATTGTCATAAGTTGATTATTAAAATCCATGGGATGGAGTGGATTAAACCTATAAAAACACTCCATATTATTATAAGTATCAAGGAAATCTTAAAATAACTTCACCTAAAGATCTCTACCCTTTTCACTAGTTTGTCCACTACGCTAGTTTTGATTGGCTGAGAAAAGAGCTCTAATATAGATACTTAGGAGATTTTTATTGGAAATAAATGACCATGGGGAGTTATTAAAATTAATAATATTCATCCCAAACTTTATTTAATCTCTTGAAACCTCTTGAAACCTTCAAAATACACAAAATGGTAGAAAATAGTCTATTATGTACCCTATCCGTATAGGTCCATATAGCCAAAAAGTATGGGAAGTATATTGAGGAATTAATTTACAATTTAAAATAATAATCTTGGTAAAACTATCCCATCAATTTATTTTTCCAACTCCATTTCCTCAAATTGGTCTTTACAAGGGTTTAACAGGGGTTTTGAGTAGTTTGACCTCTTCAAGTTTGTTCATAAAGATTTCATGTTGAATTTGAAAATAAATTGCACAAGATGGTTTTTAAAGGACCCTATTAACTTATACAAACCTATTATTATTCCATTCCAATCCTTCAAAGAGATGTGAGCATTTGAAACTCTCCTATTGAGCTATTTTCCCCATTCTAACAGGGTTAATGTTATCTAAGGTCCAAAAAATGGCTTCATTGTGTTTTATATTCCTTATAAAATCTTGGTCACCTTTTTATTGATCCCAAAAACATTCTCTAATCATTTTAAATTCTCATATCATGTGGAAAATAAAGGTGACTATCAGTTAGGTTTTTATGTCAAAACCTTGCCCTTAAGCTTGACTGTAACTTTAGCCTCCTAGGATATCTTGATAGGCTCTTTTGCATCCCATAAGATATATAATTTCTTTTTGTGATTAAAAACATATTAAAATAATTTGGAAATATTCCTTAGATATATAAGTGAAAATGAACTCTTCTTTAGAATGTAGGCATACACTTGTTTCATGAGCTTGTTTGTAACTCTTGTGGTTTAGAGCATTTTGTTGGGTCTTTATCATTCTTGCTTGGTTTCTCATCTTTGAATATGTATTATCTAGATTCCCAAACATTATAAAATTTTCCATTAGATCCTATCTTACTCTTTCTCTACATTCCTCAAGACCTATAGGCCTATGCACCTGGGGAAGTGCCCTCTGTTTGAGATAAAATAGAGGGAACTTCCCCTAATTTTATAGGTAAAAAAAGTACTGGATGAGTTTTTATAGGTTTTATGAAGCTATAGACATAATTTTATCTCTTTTTCATCTCATATGACCTTCAAAAATCTCAAAAAACCAAAATAAGTTACTAGGGAAAGGTACTATGTAAGGTTTCACTCATGTGGACCGTATGCTATAGGTTTAGATTCCTTGATTTTTTTGTCTATTTATTTGGGTGTTATGATCATGAATAAGGTATTATAATGTTAAATAATTCTCATAAAATCCCACATACTCCTTATACTCTCCTTATACTTTCACTAATTATGACTGCATGTGACGTTTGCCTAACTATATCTTCCTTTAATTGTAACCCCTATAGGTGTTTTTTAGCATGATTCAAGCTTGAAATAATGTTTTAGGGACTTTATTAAATCCTCCATAGTGATATATATTTTTTTGGGTTCATTTTTCACCTTGAGTCAATGCAATACAAACCTTAGATATCAAGTTCCATCTCACTACCTGTCTCAGTCATCCTCAGCTGATTATATGGGAGTTTCAAGACCTATAGGTATATGTATATAATATAGACTATGAAATCAAAGTATACCAAAAATTTTTAGTTTCTTAGATTTATATTTTACTTTCCTATAATATTTTATTCATATTTGAGCTATAAGCACCTCAAGATCCTAGTTCACTTGCTCCCGGCCTGCTCAGTCAACATAGTTAACTACGTTGAGGAAGATGAAACTCTATAGGTGCTATTTTGCATTAGTTATGATGTCTAAAGGTTTTCCATGAATCATGAGAGTCAATAGTATCCACTCATATTTTTAATCTACCCTATCTACCCTAAGCATCACTAGACATCAGGTTTAGGGTCACTATTTGTTTGTTTACTGTAGGTGCCTATTTTCCTTTAAAGGGGTATATGTAGGTGTCTATAAGCTCAAAAAGATATGCATGAACATTATCTTGATGGTCTCTATGTAATTTTGTTCACCATAAAATCCATGGGAATAATTTATGCATGAGGTAATGCCTTGTTTACTCCCTAAAATACCAATGGTCACTTAAGGGTTCAACCCTATAGAATTCACTATCTAGTTTTAGTGGTTTCAGGGGCATCTTTGGACCATATAAAAGTTGACTTCCACTAATCTTCTTAAGCACAAAAAATGAAAATTTATTATCTTTTATAGAGAATATAAAATGAGCATAATAGGATGCATAAAACCACTTGATAACCTTATTGTTTTCCCTTGACAAAAATTGGATTAGACCTCTGTTTTGCATTTTTGGGGAAAATGGGCTTGAACAATCATCTTATGCTCCTTAGAGGTAGTTTCCAACCTAAAATTTCCAACCTATCCCTCTACATGGGTCTACCATGGTTGTTTAACCTACTAAGATCCTCAAAAGGAGTTTCACCATGTTTTAACCTCCAAAACAAGGACTAATACATCTCTGCTAGTGTCACCAATAGGTGACTATCTTCATACACAAGAAACAAAATAGAAGAACTAGCAGTGAGCATCACATTTGATCCTAATGGATACTAGGCCTATCTCAATGCCTTCTAATGAAATAATCACACTTAAAACTCAAAAAAATCTCCGATACTTTCTTTTCAACATTGAGGAACTTCCATAAAAGCACCTGTAGGTGCATTTGGCACTGAATGCAGGAGATTAGTGTAGAATGAAGCAATAGGGTAGATGAATGGTTTAAAGAACAACATAAACTCAATGTCAAACCTTAAAATTAATAATTTACATCAATTAGAGATTAATATACTTTATAAAACTCCCTTTTAATGCTAAAATCACTTGCAATCACCTGGCTAACTATATATGACAGTCATAAGGTAGACTAGTTGTATGTGTGAATGTGATTGAAACTTCAAAGAGATTGTTTCTTTGGAGGATAAGATTTAAAATTTATGGGATTGAGAGGAAATTTAAAAAATTATAGTGAATCTATACTCACCTTTTGAAACCATTACCAAAGCATAGAGGTATTGAAAATGGTAGAAACCTACCAATAACATAGAATGGGACCAATCTACAAACTTGAGGTGATTTTACCATCACAATAGCTTAAAAAATGAAACCAATTATGTGGATAATTATATAATGAGGTTAAAATACTATGTAATCAAAATAAGTATCTATATTTTACTAAATTTCTCAAACCAAGGTGAAACCTATAGGGTACATAGATTAACAAGCAAATTTGAAAGATCAACTTCTTAGGATTGGGTCATAAAGATCATATCAAAATTTCTTTGAAACTATATGTAAAATTGAAGGTAAATGAGTGTATAAGACACCCCCAATAGCATTTTTACTTAAAATTCTCATATTGACCATACCAAGTACAAATCTGAAGACTACTTTTTCTTGCCAAGCCTAGTAGAAAGAGAGATAAGTGGTTTTATTAATTTTTTGGAGTTTATAATAAAATTAATCACTAAACTTAGTGTATTTAATACCAAGGGACATTAATGAAACATATCCAAATTTAGGAGGCTATACAATTTTGTATACCTCATTAAATGCTCATGTTTTTCAAGAAAACTACCCTTTTCTGAGGAACCTAACAATTTTCAATTAATAATAGTTACCAAATAATTGATAGGACAAATGACATGTGACATAACCTTTTTAAGCCTTTAAAATTCCATATAAATCTGTAAAAGTCATTAAATGCTCAATTTTGACCCCTAAAATGACTCAAAAGGACATGTTAGCTAATAAAATTAATGATCAAGGATAATATAACATTTAATAACATTAAATGATCTATGAAACACCTTGTGACATATGTATTAGACCCCTAAACACCTAAAACTAATTTTTTTACCTAGGGGTGCCCTAATTTGACCTAAAAGACAAAGTTGGTCAACAAACACCTTAAAACAAACACACTCCATTGATCCTTTTGTAAGGAGATTTATTTTTAACTTCAATAACCAATGAACACTTTAACTCATTTAACTCAACATGCACCATATATCTTCACTATATGATTAGCCATGAGTTATTAGATCTTTATCTAGTCCTAATCTTTAACATTACACAAAATAGATTAAGTATGGGGACCATTGCTATTTGCCTAGAAATCCAAATTTGCATAGTCATATATTTTACCTCACTCACTCACATTTTATCAAATTTGAATCATATAAACTAGTCAAAGTACTGAACAAACCCATATGACCATTTCTTTTTGACATGTCCATGTGTGTGAGATATGCCATCACCAAACTACTTACTCAAAAATTTATTGTACTTAGATAAATAATGTATTTGAGCTTAGATTCATTTTTCACCATTGATATTTGATGTGATAAAATGCATACCATTAGATCTACCTTTGCAAATTGAAGACTGTGTTGGAACTTAGTACACTTTTATTTGAGGGACCAACTTTGTACCTTAATAACTTTGGCTAGGCTTAGTCCTATGATCTGAAACTTAAATAATGTGATCTCCTCACACGGGAGAATCAATTGATATATTGAGAAGCTCTTGGAACCATCACACATATGAGATATTTTGATATACAAATTCCTCAAATTTTTTTGCTATAGACCCATTTATGCCTAGATGAACAAAATGAAAAACCAGGTGAATTCCACTCATACACACAAGCTATCCAATCATCCTTGACCAATTATAGGACCCATTTCACATGATCAATACTTTATAATCATCCCTAATCATCTCAAACATTTTTAAACTTAAGATCAACCAAACATACTTCAAGCATACTAGGACAAACACATTACATACTTTGTCATTATCACTTAAACTATCAAGGCACTTCATCCACTCACTTGGGAACCTAAATGACATCATCATGATATAATTTAAAACTCTCCAATAATCTCCCCATTTTTCATTGATGTCAATAACCATCATATATCAATATACAGCTCACCTTCCTTCTCTCTCTTCAAGCTCTCCACAATAGGAACTTTCTCCCCCTTTGACATAATGATAAAGTGGGCACCAACTAATCTTGAAGACTTAAAAATAATACCAATAGGATAAGACCATCTAAGAAAAATATTAAAACTCCCCCTTAACTTGAGCCTACCTCTTCTTATCTTGACAACATCCTTCTGGCTACATGGTAACAATATTCTTCAACCAAGCACTGTAGCCACTGAATAAAGAACCCATAAAATACTAAAATCTGATAGAAATAACAAAAAAACATCTAAAGGGGACTCAACCTAAGATATTTGAGCTATTACACCACTTGAACATCTTTATATCTCCACACACCATGAAGTACCACCATATAGACTTACTAGCCTTCTCTCTTAAGACACTTCCATGAGGACCAAATCTGCATCTACACTATAGCTTCTTTACAAACCTCTAGAGTAAGCTCATGAACTTGTTTCTCCCCCTTAACCAAGGACCTTCTATTAATTCACAGAGAAATAAATGACACCCAATCTTTGTCTTAGATACTCAAATTTAGCTTTTGACAATGGTTTGGTCATAATAGTTGCAAGCTACTCATTTGTACTCACATGATCCAACTTAACACTTTGATTAATCACTTGTTATCTCAAAAAATGATATATAATAGGAATTTTATTAGTTTTTAAGTGCATAACAATATTATTTGAGATATTAATTACACTAGTATTATCATAATAAATAGGACAAGGTCCATTTTGTCTTACCTTATAATCCTCCAAAGTTTGTTTCATCCATATAACTTGAGTGTAACAAGAGGCAACTGATATATACTTAGCTTCTATAGTTGATATAGATAGTAAGGCTTGCTTCTTGCTTAGCCAAAACACCAAGCGTTCCCCGATGAATAAGACCCAACCATTGGTATTCCTCCTATCATCCACACATCTTACCCAATTTGCATCAGTATATGATTTCAAAAAGAATTTTGTACTCCTAAGAAACCATAAACCATACTCTATGGTGTTTTCTAGAAATCTCAAGATCCTTTTGATTGTTTTTAAGTGAAATTATCTAGGGTCATCTTGAAACCTTCCTACAAGACCCACTCCTTGCATGATATCAAGCCTAGAAGCAGTAGAGTACAAAAAACTTCCAATCATGGATCTATACAAAGTTTGATAAAAATTTGGTGAGTTATCTAGTTTACTTAACTTGCATCTTGTAATCATTGGAGTACCCATTGGATTACAATCCATCAAGTCAAACTTACTTAGCATATCCTTGATGTATTTAGCTTGTGAAATGAATATCCCTACATGAAGTTAATTAATCTATAATCCTAAGAATAAAGATAGTTCTCCCAACATTGATATTTCAAACATGGTCTTCATATTATTTGCAAATTCTCTACTCATTTTATCATTATCAGATCCAAAAACTATGTCATCAACATATACAACAACTATCAATTGATGATTGTCTTTTATCTTAATGTACAAATTACTATTATCTACCCCCTCTTAAAACCTTGACTCAATAGATACTTATCTAACCTATCATACTAATACAAAAACTTAGAAGTTTTGGTTGACAAATATTTCAAGAACACAAAAATAACATAGTAACAATGAATTCTCTGAAAAGAGATGTTTTATTACTCAAGATCGTAATACAACTATATGCCTATCTTTGGGAAGAGATGTATGTTTTCCAATTCAAGTTACATCTTCATTTATACATATTTTTAAAGTAGGGGGAGGCTGTGGAAGGTCACCAATATTGAGGGAGATGAATTGGTTTGACTTCCAAGATTTAAAACAATATAGAATTCAAGGAATTACTATTTTTAGAAACTTACTATTTTTAGACTGCACTACTAAAATTTAAATTTGGGGAACTTTCATTGGGTTTTTGGGGGTAAAAATTCATCAAGTGGAGATCCATGCCATCTCACCATGTCTCTCCTCATTCTTATATTTCCAATGGTTCAAATGGTGAGTCAATTGGAGCTACAGTGCAAAAGTTAGGGCTCCTAGAAGTTTCATCATCAATTAGGGTGGAACCGTCACCTGAATTGTCACCTAAATTGTTACCCAGATCACATACCAAGCTCTAGGAGCTTGGTTAAGACCATACAAGGCCTTATTTAGTTTACACATAGAATCTTGATTACTTGAGATGAAGTATCCTTTAGGTAACTCAATGTAGACTTCTTCTTCTAAGTTTCCTTTCAAGAATGTAGATTTCACATTCATTTGATAGACCTTAAAACCCTTGAATCTGGTATATGCCAAGAAGAGTCTAATTTATTCCATTCTTTCCATAGGAGTAAAATTCTCATCAAAATATATTACTTTAACCTGAGCATATCCTTGACACACCAATCTAGCCTTCTTCCTTGTGACTTCTCCTATCTTATTCATCTTGTTTTTGAAAACCCACTTGGTACCTATCACATTTTTATCTTTTGCCCTAAGAATTAAGTCCCATGTTTCATTTTTTTCTATTTGATAAATTTTTTCATCCATTTCACCATTCTAACTTTTATCTTTTTTAGCTTTCATAAATGTTTTGGGTTTAATCATGGATAACAGAGCCGAGTCTTGTTGATTTTTATTGATCAACCTTCTCCTTCTAGTCTGCAACCTTGCATCAACATTTATAATAACTTGAGAGATTGGATGATCTTTTTGAATTATTATAGATGGAGCTTTAGAGTTTTGTCTTTATTCCTCTTCTTCATTTGTATCATATATTTGAATGAATAATTCATCATTATTTGCAATATAATTATGAATTGAGTCACTTACTTGTAATTTTGGCTTCTTGTTTCTACTTGTCTCATCTATCCTTACATTTGAAAATTTTAAAATCTTGTGAAGTCTCTTTTTGAAGCACCTATAGGTAGTAATAATATAATATTAACCTAAGAAGATTCCCTCATTAGATCTTGAATCAAATTTTCCAATATTCTCTTCATCTCTTTTGACAAAGCAATTACTCCCAAACATTCTAAAATGTTAGACATTGTCCACTTTATTCTTCCATAACTCATAAAGAGTATTATCACCATTTACTATAATTTGACACCTATTTAGGATGTAAATTAAAGTGTTGGATACCTATTCCCAATAGGCATTTGATAATTTTGCATCTTGAATCATGGTTCTACTCATCTCTACACCAATCTTATTCTTCCTTTCAACAACACCATTATGTTGTGGTGTTCTAGTAGTAGAATATTGTCATCTTATACCTTATTGTTCACAAAAATCATCAAACTTATGAGACCAAAACTAACCTCCTCTATCTAATCTCACACACTTAATCTTTGAATCTTTATCATTTTCCATAAGAGATTTGAATTCCAAAAATCTTTTAAAAGATTCCAATTTTTATTTAAAAAAGAATATCCAAGTGATCCTAGTAAAATCATTAATGAGAAGCATGAAGAAACCATTACCTTGAATACTTTGAGTTCTCATAGGTCCACATAGATCAGTGTGGATTAACTCTAATGGATCATTAGTGGAGAATTCCTTGGTTTTGTATCTTCTCTTGGTTTACTTCCCATGAAGACATGCCTTGCAAAGAGAATGAGGAATCTTAGAAATATTGGGCATATGCCTTACCAACCCCTTTGAATTGATTGTTACCATATTATCAAAATTTATATGTCCAAGCCTTTTATGCTAAAGCCAATTTTATTTTAATTGACTCATGAAGCACTAATCCTTCTTGTATTCATGGAATACATACATGTTGTCATCTATTTTATAAAGATTTACAACTAATTTACCCGATTTTGTCTTTATTACTTCACATACATCATCATTAAAAGTTAAAACATTTACTTGCTTACACATTTGGATCACACTTAAAATATTATGTTTTAAAACTTATACATATAAGACATTCTCAATCCTAGTATGACCATTATCCAAAATCACAGTTGTTTTGCCTACTATGTTAGTATATTTGTTGTCACCAAATCTAACTGCACTTGGGTTGGTCTTCTTGAGAGAGATAAACTTGCTCTTGTCTCCTATCATATGATTTGATCATCCACTATCCATGAACCATCTCTTGTTCTCATATTATTGAGTATACATGGCTTATTGATTAAGTAATGACTCTTCATTTGGTGAACTAATTGGATTTTTCTTCTTTTCTTCTTTAGACTTAGTCTCCTTAAACCATTTGATGGTGTTAATGAATTGTATATCTTTTTTCCAAAATGATCTTTTATAGTTTTTAGCTATATGACCTTGTTAGTTATAATTGTAGAATATGAGATCCTTTTTAATCTCTAGAGAGAGAGCAAAATCCCTATATCTATGATCAAATTGATTATAGGAGAAGCAATACCCATTGAAGACATTGTTCATATTTGACCTCCTTTTTTCTTGATCATTATTCATCCATGAATTTTAATTCTTGACCCTTTTGGTGGAGATAGAATCCTTTTTTTCCTTGGATAAGAGCACATTTGAGTAAGTCATGACTTTAATTTCCAATTCTTCCATCCTTTGATTGAGATCTTTATTCATCATGAACTATAGATTCTTGAATCTTGCCTCTAGATCTTACACTTGTGTCTTCACACCATCCATGCTTGTATTCTCCTTGACATAATCAAGATTCTCATTCTTATTTTTTATCTTGTTCAACTTGTCTATCTTTATTATGACCTTTTCATACTCATATTTTAGGGAAACAAAATTAGTCTTAAATTGAAAATATTCAACTTCTTTAGCTCTCATGCTTGAACATGCAACCTCTATCTAAATTTTGAGAACTTGGATAGTCTCCTTATCCTTCTTATCTTATTTAACCATGTCATCCTTCATTATACATGATTTCTATTCAATATAACTAATCTATTATTGAAGAATTTTGACCATTGATCTCAACTCATTATTTTCTTTCCTCAACTATTTAGCCATCTTTGTACCACTTAGGATCTCCTTCAAGCTATTATGCTTCTTCCGAAGGACCTAATTTGATATCAATTGTTAGAGGTATAATCACTAGGGGTGAATCAGTAAGCCAAGATAATCCAAATTTAATTTCAATCCTTTCAAATTATTAATCAATTACCACAAGCATTTCATAAAGCATACATATCATTCATAAAAATGCACAAGAGAGAAAATGCAAGATCAAACACACAATACATGATATACGTGGGAAACTCTCTTGGTGGAGAAAAACCACTAGAACCTAAAATTGGAATACTATCCTAGAATAATAAGAACTAATTTAGACTAGTTATAATTGATCAAAGAACTAATATCCCTTATTTAGTGAGACTACAATCCCACCAAGTACTACCACACCTATCTAGTTAATCAACCACAACAACTAGACTTGTAACAAGTTTCACCTTACAAGGAGGATATAACCCCTTAGATGTTGAGTAGCCAAAATAACACCTATGAACACAACATCTCTTAGAACACTGATTTCCTACCAATCTGATGGAGATTCAAAGTATATCAGCTCCCTACAACTCTACACACTCAATGCATCCAAAGCACCTTTTGGACCACTCTTCACTCCTCAATAACAAATATATCACCATTTAAATAACATGACCAAATGGTCATACACATATTCCACACTCTAATTTATTTCTTACATCAACCACCAAGCTCACACAAACAACATCTATCCTTTGCTCACACTCAAAGCATCTAAAACATCATTTTGGATCACCCTATACCTATTTTCTCATCCTCAACCTACAAGATCACTATTTTGACATCAAAAACATGACCTAAAGGTCATACACATAGTAATTAATCTAATCTACTCATCAACCTATCCATTGGGCACACACACTCTCCTTTGCTCTATAACTCTCACATGCACACACCCCTTGCAAGTCTAGAAACCATCACATTTGGTTTCACTACTTATAGAAAATTTATGATCATCACCATCTTGGTCAGCCAATAGGCATGCCTTAACTCTTAATAAATCAATCATATTAAGACATAGCTCAATAACATAACAAAAGTTGACCATAACACCCATGGGTCACCCTTAAGCAACTACACCTTTCAATTAGGCCTTTGTAGACCTTATAGGTCTCATGGATACCTATTCACCCATTTATCACTTCATCAAGAAAAAAAAGAACACAAGACCAATTTTAAATACATAGGTCCACTCTACATGACCCTTTGGACATTGTCAAATTCTTACAGTCATCATTGTACTCTTTTATGTAAGTTCAATCAACTCAAACATTATTCATGTTCATAAAGACACCAAGAATGAACACATAATCGAATTATTAATATATTTTCATAATGAATATCAAATTTTCAATATTATAAATACCACATAAATCATCCAAAAGGAGTCTAAAACACTTTACAATAGCTAATTCATCATGAGACATCTAAACAATATCAAAACAAGCTTGAATAACCTTCTCAGGTCACTTGTAGAACACAATCAATCACACAATCAACTTTGGAGATAAATATATTTATCCATGCATACATTAATACCTCATAATCACATTAATTAGATTCACCATGGATTCCTCTTCAACTTTTCTTTTTTACTTCATCTTCAAATTCATCTAAATTATGGCATAAAATGTAGAGTATTGGTTTTTCCTTTGCAAATTTGAATATTCAAATCCCAACGATCATAGTTAAACTTTGAACACCTTGTCCTCATCTCATGTCCTAAAAAATTAGATTAAAAACACACTATTAATCTTCCTTGAAGTATCTCAATATTTACCTTTCATCACTAATTATTAGATCTTCATCTTGACTATTTGACTTAATGTACTCTATCAAGCTCTTATACGTATCTTGGTATTTATCTGTGTTAAATATTAGACACCTTAAAATCATCTCTCTCAATACACACCATTGATATATCTATGTAAGAACATCTAAGCACTATTATATCTTAGAATAATATTGATTTTTACCTTTACTCATTGTTAAACTTCAAACATTTGTCCTCATCTCGCCACTTCTTGACACCTTGAAACAAACATGCTCCATTGATCCTTTTGTAAGGAGCTCAATCTTTACATTTTTTAACCAAAAAATAATTTAAATCATTTGACTCAAAATTCACCATAGATATTCACTGTACAATCACCAATGAGCCATTGGATCTCCTTATGGTGATGATATTTAACATTGTGAAAAATAGTCTAAGTATGGGGATTATTGCTATCTACATGGAAGGACAAATTTGCAAAATCATATATTTTACCTCACTCACTTTCATTTTCTCAAATTTTAACCATATTAACTAATAAAAATACTAAACAAACCCATATGACCATTTCTTCTTTAAATGTCCACACCTGTGAGATATGCCCTCACCAAATTGCTTACTCAACTCTTTCTTGTATTTAGACAAATAACATATTTGAGCTCATATTAATTTTTTACCATCAATATTTGATGAAATTAAATGTGGAGCATTATATATGCCTTTATAAATTGACTAAGTGTTATAACCTAGTGCACTTTTGTGTGAGGGACCAACTTTACACCATAGTAACTTTGGTTGTGCTTAGTCGCATGATCTAAAACTTGAACCATGTGATCTCCTCACATAGGAGAATCCATACATATATTGGGAATCTCCTAGAACCCTAAAATATGTGAGATATTATTATATAAAAATGCCTCCTTAAATTTTTTTCTATAGACCCATTTATGCCTAGATGAATAAAATGAAGAGCTAAGTGAAATCCACTCATACATACAAGCTCTCCAATCATCCTTGACAACTAATAGGACCCCTTTCACATGATAAATACTTTAGACTCATCATTAATCATCTAAAACCATGAAAAATTTAAATATCTACAAATCATACTTTAAGAATATTAGGACAAACACATTACACACTTTATCATTGTCATTTAGACTATCAAGGAACTTCATTCACTCACTTGGACACCTCCATAACATCACCATAATGTCATTGACAACTCTCCAACATTTTCTTAAATTACCAATTTCTCCTAAAATTATTTTTAATGAATAATATAATTTTTTAGGATTTTTTTACTTTTCACAGATTAATTTTTGGATTTATGGCTTAATTAATATGAAAATTTTAATGCAAACTACTAAAATAACCCTATTTTATTTGTAAAATTACCTAACTTCACACAATTAGTTTACATGAAAAACAAGACAAAATGATTCCAAAAAAAATTCTATATTGAAATTCATGATTTTTATAACCATGTAGTTTTATTTTGATTTTTTTTGGGACATATGGGTGCTTGTTATGAATTTTTTAGAATCTAAATCTTGTAGGGTCATTTGTTGTTACACAAGCCCTAAAAGTGTAGGCAAGTAGACTAATTTTAGGGTAGTCCTAGGGTCTTAAAGTATAGTCCTCTATGGAATTATGTGTAGTGTGTGTAAAACCCAAATGAAGCTAATGAATGGGTCTAGGGTGCTAAATTTAAAGTTTATTATGATAATACTCATGTGATAGGTGGGGATTGGTGGTACCTCACCTTATCCATGGGCTAGTGGTCAATTATTTTTAGACTATCATGCTTAACCACAATGACCATGATAAAGGATAGCGATAGTTTATATTATTTAAATTTTATATATTAATAAATACTATTTAATATTTGGCTATGGTTTTTATATTGTTTCATCACTGGTTATTCCTTTTAAGACTAGAAACCTTACCTTCTACCTTGTATTTTTTATACGGTCATTTGATATGATTAGAAGGCCTAAAGAAGGGGTGAACTGAAAGGGACCCCCTCAATTTTTTGATCTTCTACATGAAAGTGGTCTAAGGGCCTAAAATATTATTTTTTTATAGATATGATGTGTTTCTCAGGAAGAGATTATTTAAGCCTTAATGGATTTTGTGGTCTCTTAAAATTATTAGCATTGTCTCACCCAAAATGGATCACTCGTTAAATTAATTTTCCTCTACCACATACATTAAAATAAAATTATAAAACTAAAAATGAATAAAAAACCAATCTTGGATGACTGTTAATAGTTGTGGAGGATCTAGAAACTCTTAAACACATTTTAAAAGATGGTGGGAAACTAAGACCTCTTAGAGACAATATGAGAAAACAAGTGCCTTAAAAATAAACCCAAGCATATTTGTATTGAAGTAAATTTTTAAAATTAAAAAGAAAATATAAAATGCTAAAATATTGGAGATCCCATAAATTATAGTCATCCAAGGATGATGAAGGTGAAGAGGGATGACTATGGATAAGTCATCCTCTAAAACATCTTTCCTATTTACCAAATCTAAAATTGAAACTTAGAAAGTTAAAACAAAACCCTTTGCTCAATTTCATATGGATTTTTAGGGTTTTTTTTTACTTTTCCCAATTCAACGACTGAGAAAGAAGAGATATAATAGTTGAGATGGAGTGATCCATCCTAAAATAGATAATAACATATATTTTAAATAATTTTAAAGGTCATATGAAGAATATGAGCTCTTTTTGTTAAGAGATTTTTGTAAACAAGTTAATTTGAACTAGATTTAAGTTGTGAGATAGGGTATGAACTGAGCCTTGTAATTTTATAGAATCACTTAGGTTAACATTTTAACCTTATTGAGAGTTATGACAAATAATTTGACTCATGGTTTATTTTAACCTACCTCATTTTACACAAGTATTCATTTTGGGAGTTAGGGTTGTGTGGTTGACTAGTTTTGATTATAGAACTATAGGCTTGTTTAAGAGCTTGTATATTGATTAGAGAAAGTGGGGTTATAATAGTTACATAACAACCATGAGTTCAATTATGCATTTTTATTTGTGTCATTTAGGCATGTGATTTTTTTATGTATTATAGGTCTTGTTCCAGGAAGATGTCTAGCTAATAGGTAATGTAGTTGTGTAGAATATGCATGATAATTTAAAATAAAATAAAATTAGTATACATTTTTTTAGTTTCCATCACACAAAATTTTGGGCATGATAATCCCCACATATTATCTATGTATCTCTCATAACATAACTATATTACATGCATATATGTGCAAAATCACAAAAAAAATGATATTAGATTTGACACAATACATACATATAAGTCAAAACTACATGTTTTAATATAAAATAAAAGTTATTTATAATACTTGGACACCACCACCATCAATCAGACTCTTGTGTCAAACAAGTTCATCATAATTCTAGATGGATTCATAGGAATATACAAGCTACCATCTAATAAAAGACACCTTAGAAATTTTACCATATTATATAAATCCAACATATAATATATGAATTTAAAAAATGTAAAATTTTCAAAATGTTTAAACAACTAAAAAATGTGACATTTTCAAATGTACTAGGCCCAGTGGCTGATCTGCATATAGGTCACTCTTTAGGTGATCAATCAGAATCAATGTCACATCTCATCAAATGGGCATTATTATGTCTCAAATCACAAATCAAAATAAATAATGGTTATAATTAATTATTAAAAAATAAAAAATCAACTTATTTATATAACGTGAATTTATACTATAAATTATAAAATATCAATTTGCTAAGAAATATTTATCAAATATATACATATTATATTTATAAATTCATATATATATACTTATGACATATTAGTTGTGTTGGAACACACAAAAGACATTATTTCACATGGTAACATTTCCATGAGCATTTACAATAATTTACCAATCACAAAATTTGTAAACTTACTCTTTTTACATAATTTGGATCTAATTATATTTATTGGGAGAAACATTCCTAAATATCTCGTGATATCATTAAAATTTCCTATGGAAATTATTAATACCATTCGGTGAGAGAAAAATCACACTATGTATTTTAAGTATTTAGTGCAGTCAATCATTACTAATTTCACACTACAAATATAAGACAAAATTACACCAATAAAGTCAATAGAAAATTATTTAAGAAATAATCAATACATGAATTTAAAAATATTTAAAATCAAAATATAAGTTTACCATATTTGATAAAAACACTAATTTTTCATTTTCCATGGATAATGTATCATGGTATATACTTCTCCAATGATCACTACAATCTATGTGCATATATATTTTGACATGAGCAAATTGATAGTCATATCCCTATATAAAAAGGGGGCATATAGTGGGATTTCCAAATTTCATGAATACATTCAATTTTATATAGTTATTTAAATCGATATAGTTATTCAACTTGATATAATGATTTAAATTGGTATATATAATCAATGTGGTACATCTATTCAATTTGATATAATTATTTAGGTTGGTACAATTTTTTTATTAGATATGGTTAATAGATGGGTTAAGGGTCCCATGCTCTATACAGAAAAGCTTGAAAGATAAACAAGATAAATCAACAATACAAAAATAGACAAAGATTATAGAACCCAAGGACTAGCTACCACCATAATCTTTAGACAAACAAATGCCAAAAAACTTATAAAAGGACCACAAAAAACTAGACACTAGGAGATTAATGGTATAAATATTTTAACTCCAAATAAAGAACCAATTTTTTGGTCCCAATGTTATCATTTTTCTTATCCCTACTTGTGGTGTAGTTTCTAATTCCCTACGTTGTTTTAGTGACAACCCTCTTCCTCTTCAACCTTGTAGATTTGGTTTCCTCCATTCCTTGTTCTAATTCCCTCTTCTCAACACTATAGATTTAGGTTGGTATAATTATTTAGATGACTATACTCAATAATACTAATTTATTTGTTTCAAATTGGGTCAAAATTAGAATATAAAGACATAAAAGTTATAGGTGTTCAAATATTCATAGATTAAAACACATATGGGGAAATATGCCATACATATGTGCATATTTTACATGAATATGAGATACAAGTTTTAATGTTTGGAACAAGATAACATATAGATGTATATAATTTTATATCATTTTGTTAATAATTGGATCAGATCATGGGATTGACACATTTTTCATACACATAAACATTACTATATTTAATCATGTTGGCATCGATTATGGAATATGAACATTATTCATTCACATACACACTATTATAGTTTTTTTTATTATAGCATCGATGGTACCTAGAAGTGATAAATTTTATTGTATAATTATATCTACAATGGTTGATTCAATGTGACTAAGGTTCATTGAGGATTAATGGCCTAGGAATTACTCAAAGAGATCCTAATATGTAGTTTTCACATTTCATCTTGAAGTTCAAGATTAGTTAAATAAGTAGTTCAGTTAAGGTTCAAAAACTTTCAAAAATATAGGCACTACATTGTGAGTCCAATATGTGGTTCCCCATTTCATTTGATTCAATATTAGTTAAATGAGTAGTGTGTTCCAGGTTGAATGACACTCAATCACCTAGGCATTACTTCCAAAATATATTGGAATTTTATCTATTTACCTAAGTAGGAAATGACCAAGACTAAATGCACCCTTCTCCATTTGGATCAGGTCAGTTGATGACCCATGGCATATCCACTCTTCACAACATGAGAATAATCTATCATCAACATAATAATATGTGCATGCAGGTGCATTTTTTCTTTGAATATGTTTTGATTTATTATTATTACTATACTTTATTTAGACAACAATTTATTTCATTACATACATCATTTCTTCCATAAAAATAAGGACATGATGAACATTGGGGAAATGAAAGGTGAAAGTTTAAAATCACGAGCATAGGTTTTTAATTCTATTTATTCCTTTAAAACAATATTTTTAGTTACACTTAAAATGCTATATTAAGGACTTGGGGGAGGGGGGGATCATTTTTAGATACCCAAATTTGGTACAAGCCTTATTTTTGAAATGTTTTAATGTGACTATGTTTTAATAACTATTTGGTACATTTGTCTTGGTATTTTTTCATTTTATTAACTCTATTTTACTATTCAATACTCTATTTTATCATCTCTATATTCATTTACAGTGTCATAGGGAACCTTGGTCCTATTTTACTTAACATCTAGTTTTCATTACCTTCCAAATGAATCTAAAATTTTTGGACATTAACATCTATGAACTTGTCTGAGAGAATTTAGAATTTTTTGCATCAATTTTTGGCATGTTTCCCTTTGGACCATTTTTTTTACATGTTTAATTACTCTTGGGTTGGTGATTATACACCAATAGTCACTTAATTCAAATTTGAGAAATTTTTGTACACAAATATCCTTGAATGCATATAGGGATAATCATTAATTATTATAAATATTTCTTAAAAATTTCACATTACTCTTAGCTATTTTTCAGTTGAAAATTTTGATTTTTCTAAGGTCAATTTATATTCTACATGCTTATACTAAATGAGGGCCTAGGAGAAATAACATCTAGACTTAAATTTACATGAATTGGCACACACTCACATTAAATGGATAAATACATGTGGTTTTATCCCTCTTTAGATTATTTATAATGTAATAAATTCTTAGTTAATTGATGGGGATTGGATGAGGTTAGTCCAACCTAAAATACCAACTCTTTTGTAGGGTTTTCCAATAAAATGAGAAATTGAGGATTTGAAAAAAAGATAATGAAAATAGGGTTATATGTGTAAGTTTGAAAGTGGATGAAAATATAAAACATAGTTACAAACATAAGCACAGAGGTCTAGATACCTAAACCTAGTCATAGGTACTTAACAATGTTAATTCTTGACATATTTTAAACCACTTGACTTACACTCAAATATATGACTCTTATTCATCATTCCTCTAGCCATTTATATGTGTGTGTGTGTGTGTGTGTGTGTGTGTGTGTGTGTGTGTGTGTGTGTGTGTGTGTGTGTGTGTGTGTGTGTGTGTGTGTGTGCGTGCACGCGTGTGTGTGGATTTTCCCCAGATGTTTTCCATCACTAATACTTAAGAATTATAAGGTCATTTATAAAACCTATTTATATCACTCTCAAATTACTTCCAACCTTGGGATAGATGTCCTTACTTTTATGGGGCAGGTCCACTACCAAAGACTTGTCTACCTAACGTAGACTTATCCCAAAAAATAGGGGTAATTATCTTAAGGTTGGAAGTATTTTAAGAGTGATATAAATATGTTTGAGCAATGACCTTATAATTATTATGTATTAGTGAAAAAGAATAGAGGGGTAAATCTTGAATATAGATAAATGGCTAAATGAATGGTGAGTAAGAGTCATGCATTTAAGGGTAATTAAAGTGGTTTAAGATATGCCAAAAATTAACATTTTCAAGTACATATGATCATATTTAGGTATCCACAACATTTTTAAGTGAAAATAATCACACTCTACCTCACCAGATAAGTTCATCTAATTTAGATGAAATTATCAATCTAAAACTAACTATAAATTATAGATTTATCCTGTATAGCTACCATAGTGCATTATTGATCTAAACCAATTAAAAGTTGTTACAAATCATGTTTGACATATATCAATTGAATCATAATGTAGAATAGGATAAAAATAAGATAATATCTCCTTACCCTTTAGATTATTGATCATTTATATATTTATCATAAGCAATAAGTCATATGCAAAATTTAATATTGTATGATTATTTATGTTCATTATGAAATTTGAATAATCAATGTTTTATTATTGTTTATATAGCATTAAGAAAAAATAAGGTAAAACAATGTGAAATGTTCTCAAGATGACCTAAAGGAGATATTCAAATTTTAAAAATAATCATTGTAAGTTTATGAATTTGTTAGAAAAATTGGACACTACCAATAACCACTAGTGTCTGATAATTGTCAGTATTTCCTAGAGAAGGAAAAACATTGATATGGAATATGGAAACAATTTTTATAGGATAATAAAGCATTAGGGAACAAACTAGGGAAATCTTGCATATGAATAAATAAAAATTGGGTTGGTGAAGTCCATAGATATGTAAATGGATATGAGATAATGTGATCAAGATTAAAATGTGTACTCATAAGTCATGAATGTCTAATATATGTCAAAACCAATGTCTCCACGTGTGTCATAATAAATTTAGGTGTCTATAAATAAGGTATTTTTAGTCTAGTATTAAAAATTATAGATTAAAAGCATAAAATGAATAATGTTTTTCCATGTATATAATCAAAATTGATATTAAAAGTATTCCCTAGACATCCAACTTATTCCATGCAAAACCTACAAATAAATACATAGAAATTAATTTCCATTCATGATACAAAATCTGAAGTAATTTATAACATTGAACTATTTGAAATTAAAGAGTTAAAGGGAGAATACATCTATGGGTACATGAACCAAGATTTCATATGATGAACTCAATTGGAGAATGCTATGGAGTTATTATTCCACTAGGAGATGCCACTGATAAATCCATAAGTTGAGAAGTACAAATGCCTCAACCCCAATTAGATATTGAGAAGTGCTACGAGTTGAGAAATGTAGTAACCTGAACCACACTACTAAAAATATCATCATAAATATTTGGTGGAACCCCAAACCATGTTCGTATGTAAATGATGGAACCCTTAAACATGGTTGATGTAAATTTAAAAATGTAAATCAGCCACTATAAATGATTTTTAGATCTAAGGTGCTTACATAGTACCATCAATCCCCAACATAGAAATAGAAAAGTGCATGCATGAATAACATTCATGCCCTAAATTTGATCCATATGTACCTCTGTGTGTTAGATAATGACATAATCTATTATTCCATTTTCATTAATCCAATAATTTTATCAATTTGATAATATACTTGAGCTCATAATCTAATCTAGTTTGATAATCTGGCCCAACATGATAATCTACTCAATCTAATCCATTTGAATCACATAATGTGATCCAAAATTTTAATCAAATTTCTATCATGGTTTTAATATCTATGACAAGACCAATAATATGCCCCCATTTTGTGCTTATGTATGAAGCCTCCAAAACACTCATCTCAAAAGAAAATAGCTATGTAGATCATGTTATATATACAAAATGTAAACATGTGTGTTAACATGATATGATTATGTTACAATATAAATATTTTATCATTCATGCACATATGAAACATGTAACCCAAGGCATAAAAAATTCATGTCAATTATTTATATAAATTACACATGAATTAATAATCATCAGAGTAATAAATAATTAAAAATAAGTCACACATAAGATACATGATATAAATAATGACATAATATAAAATAGAAGAATGTGTGATAAGAAACAAGACACCATAAGATCAACAACTAACATATAATCACACACATATGCACATGATGTTATGATCATGGAAAAAAAAACTCAAGAGACAACTCAAATATGAATCGACACAAACATAACATGGCCATGACATAGAATAGAGAATCCTTCACATAATTGACACATGATGTGATAACACACAATAAATGCATTTATAAAAACACTCAAGATAACACTCAATGTAACAACCATAAATAATAAGTAATAGAACACACAATGTCACACATAGTCATCATCATATAATGTAATAAAAAACCAAGGATCATACCATTTATCAAGAATCAATATAAAACATAAAAAAATATAATTTCATATACACAAATTATCACATGATGCAATACACAAAGAAAACTTACACCATGTAACAAATACCAACATCAAACACATATAAAAACCAATGACAAATACATCAATTGTCACATAAAGTAATACACAATCAAAGATCAAACTATGTATCAAATATCAATATCAAACACATATAGAATAAATAATGTAGTCTACACAGTCAATCTATGTAAAACACACAAAATAAATAATTCTAGTCTACACAATCAATCCATATCATCATCACCTATAATAGAACAAAATATCCACCATATGACTTGATCATTAGTTTAAGAAAATGTTTCCACTATCTTTTCTTGCTCTAGATATGTTCTAACCCTTGAAATGGAAAGTCTCACCTCAGAGCTCAAATTTAATATGAATCTTACGAAGTGTTGCATACATTGATATTATCTATGATCTTCATAACAAAACACATTATTGAGCTAACATTGGGATAATATGGAATGTAGTGGAATATAATTTGAGACTAAGAGCTAATTACCACTTAATGGATCCAATGCATAATTGAGATGAATGAGTCTTACTCAAGTATTCAATGTCATATCCAAAATATTTGAGAAGTGTCATTATAGGTGCATTGATTTCCATCTATGTAAGGGATAACTATCAAAGGCTCTAGAAATGAATAATTCTCTATAGTTTCCCCTTGGAAACCATGCTTATAACATTATTATTCTCAGGTACATAATTATTTTTAACTTCCTTCTTAGGTGCCTCATTCTTTGTCAAATATTATTTTTTAGGTAACCACAATTTTATTAAGTTACTCAATATTATAAGGAATTATTGAATCCCATGGAATTTTAATAGATGTATCTAATATAAGGTCACCACTATCAATAATAAATTGTGTTTTTTTCTCAAAGCTCAATTTTTTTTTCACAATATGCATAAGAAGTAATTGATCAACATGTTCTGAAGTGTTTCACTTTGAGACACACTAAGCTTTTCCAACTTATTGATCCATTAATCATAGATGTATTTTTTTTATACCCATGATTGATATGAAACCTTTTGAGACACATGAGTTTTGAATAGATAACCAGATATATAATTTATATTAACATAAATTTAATCTATTTCATAACATGATTTTGAAACATGTTATGTATTTTAGGAAAACAAGAAGTAATTATGATAATCAAAGCTTGAATCATAAAATATAAACTATGAATATCCATTATTATAATCACACAATGTCCAAATAAATAACTAAGCATAATAATATCTAAATATTTTCACAAGATGCATAAGAGGTAATGAGATTAACATGTTTTGAAGTGTTTCACTTTGAGACATACTAAGATTTTTACAACCTCTTGATCCATTAGTCATATATATATATATAACCCATGCTTGATATGAAACCTTTTGAGACACATAGTTTTTGAATAGATAGCCAAATATAAAATTTATATTAACACAACTTTAATCATTTTCATTACATGATTTTGAAACATGTTACTTATTTTACGAAAATAACAAGTAATTATGACAATCATAGATTGAATTATAAAATATAAACTATGAATATCCATTATTATAATCACACAATTCCCAAATAAATAACCACCCCAATAAAATCGTGAGTAATTTTGAGAAATAACATGTTTTTGATAAATGTGAATAAATAAAGGAAACCATAAATAAAAAAAATAGATATATCATTTTCCCATTAAAATAAATTTAATAAAAATAAAAAAATATTAATTTTAAAAAATCCATATGAAATTTTAGGTAACAATAAGAGGTTTTGATCCAATTGATACAACTAATAAAAACCTAAGAATTTTGAAAATAGAGTTGATTTCATCATATATCAATCACTATATGAAAAAAAATTACAACCTTAATGGAGGATACCCTAATATGAGAATAAGCATGAAAACTTAGGGGAAAAGAGGAAAACTTAGGGAAAAAGAGGAAAAATTTAGACTTATGCATAGGTAAACTAGAAATATTAAATTAGATATGAAAACAAAACCCTAATGGATAAGAAATCTAATACTATAAGAAGGAATTAAGAAACCCTAAGGGATAAAGACCTAGGGTTTTTCATTATCAAAATAATGATTGGGTTCACTAGAATGTTTTAACTTATGTTGGATTTAGGTGATCTAATTTTCATAACAACATTAAAATTTAGATTGCATAAGGTAGAGCATAAACTACACAAATCTAAATTAATTAAAAAATATTGATTGCACTTACCAAACATATAAATGACCAATGAAATTAATTGATATTATATTTTGTATTACTCATTGATTGCGTATAGTCCCTTGAAATGGTTTGTGTAAGCTTTGAGACTACTCAATTAAGGAAATATATTGTCAAATTTTTCTAGGACACTATTTAAAAATCTTAGACACATAAAATAATTAGACCCATCCACTATTTGCTAAAACTATCTCTGTTGATTTTTCTATATATCATTATGCATGAATGTCTAGATGAATTCTATACTATTTTTTGACATCGACCCTTTGTAAAGATCCTAATTTTTTTTTACTTTGCTTTAAAATATTCACTCCAACTTCAAAACTTTATTGACCTAAAAGAAGGGGGAAAAATATTTATTGTACAACTCCAAACACTCCTCGGTTAGTGGTGGAGTGTTTCCTACATTCTAATAATTTGAGGAGGTGAAAATCACATGTAGTTATCCCACCTATATTTATGTGTACTTAAACATGTTCAACTAGAATTTAATATAAATCTTTATTTTTAGACACTTGATAACATGCAAATTTAAAATTGTGCTAGTGTTTAGACTTGGATTTTAGGATTGTTCCTCTTAGGGGTTTTCAGATTTGGATGCTTTTTGATAATCCTTAAAGGATGTGAAAATGGATCTATCAATATGTAAGTGGATTTTAAATGTGATGTACAAGTAATGACCAAGTTAATAAGTCCTTAAGATTATATTTTATATATAGATGACTATTTATAATTTACCCACATAAGCAACAATAAACATGCCTAGGCTATCTCAAGGGAGAGTTAAATTTTAAAAATATCTATTGGAAACTAAATATGGTGAAGGAAAACATTTATAGTAACTATAAGTGTCTGAATTTTTCTGACACTATCTATAGAGGGAAAAATAATGATCTTAATTATGGTGATAATTTTATTAGGATAATAGAGTGTTATATCACATAATAAGGAGATTCTGTATATAAATAACTACAAATTGAGATAGTCAAGTCCATAGATTAGATAAATTCATAAGGAATAATGTGAGAAGGATTCAAATGTGTACACACAAGTCATGCATGTTAAAGATATGTCAAAACCAATGTTTCCAAGTGTCTAATATGAGATTTAGGTGTATAAAGGGCCTAAGACTCTACCAACCAAATGTCAAGTCTTATTTAGTAATGTCAACTACAAAATTATACTGGAAAGACCTTGGATTGATGATATTAATGATATACCATATATATTACATAGATTCATAAAATTTACTCAAAAAGGATCTGTATAAACCATAACTATAAATGAGGCTCATTGGCATTATTTTAGGAATGTATAACTTAAAAACTATCATACCTAATTTTTACATCAACCAAGATTTTTTTTAGCTTTGAATTAACCTCTTAGAATATAAAGGGTTCACAAATTTTGAGGGATAACCAATAAGAACCAATGAGGATGATAAAGAACAAGATGATTATATAAAAAATGATAATCAACCTAATTAATTTGCAAAAGAATTTACAAATGTTAGTTTCACACCATGTGGTCTAAGAGAGTATCTAGATGACATGAATACATTTGATGTGGCCTAAATATATTATAATCTAAAATATTATGGATTACCTTTCCCACCATTTGTGCTTAAAAAATCTATGCCTCAAATTGATAAAGGGAAAGAACCTATGGAGAACAATTGTCTAACTATTGAAAAACCAAAAAAAACTATTACTCCTCTACATATTCACTTTGAAAGAACCACAATCATAGGGTTCATATACATAAAAAAAAATAATACAATTAATAATTAAGAAAAAAAATAACAAGACAATAGAGGGCACACCAATGTTTATATACATGAACCCATCCTAAGTTCTAGAAATGTAAAATAAATAAAGGTCAAAAAAGAAAGTATGTATTCTAAATCATTTAGTGATATTTAGAAACAAAACAAGGAATGAAATAAAAAATAAATTAAAAATAATACATAAAAATAATAAATAATATGGTTGATCAAACTCTTAAATTAATTATAAATAAACTGTCACGTAAAATATTAATTACACACTTACATTATATACCTCCTAAATCAAGACATGCTTGTGCTCTAAAACATACAACTTATAATGATTATTTTGGAAATATTTTAATTTATTAGCGAAAAAAAGATAAAATATCATGGTTTTAAATACATACATATTATGACATTATACTTTTTATTAATATATTTTATTTTATTTAGTTTCAGTATACCTCATCAAATATTTGAGATTTCTCATCAAATATTTGAGAGTTTACCATATATTCAGAGTTACACTATATATGACATATCTGGGATTTTGAATATTACTTATTTTAAGTAATAATTAGATATATTTTCATATTTTATGATGATATAATTTTTCATGAATTAGGGTTTCTTTACTTATTGCATTCCTCATTTGGCATAGTCTATCATATTTCTACACTATCCACTATGATACTTTACATAGAACATACATTCTCATATAAATTTACATTATTAATAAAAATATCTAGTACTTCAATGATATATAATTATACATAATTTTTTTTTTCATGCAATATCAAAATATAAAAATACAAAAATATTCAGAAAAGACAAAAAACAAAAATTTCATGGCCTTTATCCTGGTCATACTATTTGTATCATGCATATAGTGTATATCTTAGAGGTATATATACATTCAAATGTCTAAATGTACTTTTTATGGTATGATTTAATAATTAATATGTTTTTTATTTAGGTTGTATATGGTTTTGGCCTCATTTCACACCTCACCTATGTGGGGGTAATTTTAGACACTAGTGATTATTACATGCTAAATTCTTCCTAGTTTTTATCCAATCACTATATTGAGCCACTTTACATAGATCATACATCTTACTGTACACATATAAATCTAGTATTAGATACTTGGAAGCATCAAATTTGATTAATTTAGACAAAATTGGACTTCTGCATACACATTTGTATATTATGCACACTTTCTATTCATCTACCTACTTATTGTCTTGGTTATCCCAATTTACCATTACATATATTTAATATCACCTTAATATATGTAATAGTTCTCAAAAATTATAAAAATATTATCACCATATCCTATATCATTTATTTTTTCTCACAAGTTAGTATTGATAACAATCAATTTTTTTTGGGTTTGTTGTATGTGTCTTCCTTTATTGGTAGTATCTAGGATCCCTTAATGAATAATTTTAAAATTAGGATGTTTCTAGTGGGTTAACATAAATACATGAAATTTTTGGTCATATTGGGAGATATTAAAGATTCATATATAAATATAAATCAAGCCTAAGGTCATACTTGCTAACTTGGTGACTATGTAACACTCATCTTGGTAATTCCTAACAAGATTGACAAATCCATTGACATTATCTTGAGACATTACCACCAAGGCATAAACATATTTAAATAACTCAAAGGGTAATCCCTAAATCCAAGTCTCAATAATAAAACATAGGTCAAAGTTTGATGTTGTTAAGTGTCAAAAGCAAATAATTGCATTACATTCTAACATGATCGTGATGGTGAACACACACACACAGGTGGGATAACTACATGAAATTTGATCCCTCTTAAATTTATTATAACATAGATAATGCTCAATAACTTATAAGGGAGTGGTTGGGTTTGTCCAACCCATATTTTTAACCCCATTTTAAAATCAATCTCATGTTAAAAGTGAAATTAGAGTTTCAAGGGGGAAAATTACAAAACAAGGATTTACATACATGGCCAAGGATAAGAAAATATATAAAAATCATCTATATTTGTAGATGTAATGATATGAGGTGATAAAAACCTACACAAAAAATTTGGAGTGTACTAATAAGGCATGGATGGTATTAGTTTCCTTAAAGGGATTTACTAATAGTGTCTGTGTACATTTGAGATCATGTTTCCTAGTTTAAATGGTTATAAAGTAAATATATAATTTTTAGAAACTGTGATGAATGTAGTGAGAAACATAATTTAGAAAATTAGATAAGTGCATCCATTCTCTCATCTTATCAATTATGAATATAGTAAGTGTGATGTCAATTTTACTTTTATGTTCATATTCATATGGATGCCCTATTTAACACAACTTGAATTTAAATATGTTTATCTTATTTTGATTGCATTAATAAAAAAATCATAAAACATCCTAGTGAACCCGATCATTTTATTTATCACAAAAAATCCTAATTATTTATCCCTTAGGGTTTCATCTTTCCTCCTTAGGGTTTCATAGTTGTCTTGCATTAACATTTGAATTTTAGATTTGATTTTTTATTTCCCCTTAATAGGCAATAATATATGTATTTTTCCATAGCTTTCTTTATGTTTCATGAACATATTTAATGCCATCTAATAAGGTTACATATTTTATAATTGTAAGTTGAAGTACTAGATTAAGTGGTGTTACAATTGATCATAATCAGATTCCTTTGATCTAACCACATGTTTGTGTGTAATATAAAATGGATCAAATTGAAAAAAATGCAAATTCATTCTTCCATTGATGCAAATGTTGATAAATAACACATAAATTTAGAGGAAGATGTTATTCTAGATGTTATTCATGATATTTAAAATGCTTATGGAGATTATAATGAGCATAAAAATTAATATCATTGTATAACACTTCCTAATGAGCTTAATTATGTAGATCCTTCACAAGCAAAAGCACTTTCTGAAATTTAAATCAAATTCATATAAAACCTAATGTTTTGGTTTAAAAATTAAGCATAATCCTATAGGTTAAGAATGCAAATAATATTAAGGAAGATACATATTATTGTAACCAAAATGACCCTACTTATTTTAGAAGTAGGGACCCTTGTTTCTTAAATTGAGATACAAATTCCATAGGGAAATCCCTTTTTATCTTAAATTTCAAAATTAATAGTTGGACC
This sequence comes from Torreya grandis, assembly GCA_037957365.1. NCBI lineage: Eukaryota > Viridiplantae > Streptophyta > Pinopsida > Cupressales > Taxaceae > Torreya > Torreya grandis. The sequence continues at coordinate 278,861 of JARHVA010002887.1, read as the reverse complement.
ATGTCAGAAGGCAGAAGAAAAGAAATTAAAAACTTATTTTTTATAAGTTTTTTTTTTCATGATGCATTACAAGACTAATTTAATATAACCTAAATTTAAGTCTTATTTTAAATTAGTTCCCATGTAATATTATTCATAAAAATTTAAATTTTGTGCCCCATTTCACATATTCTTAAGTTTTACTTTATGTTTCTTAATTAAATAATCCATGGCCACTTTCATATTTTCTTAAGTAGGTCACTTTAATTTTATATCACATAAGGTCCTTTATTTCAGTGAATTTGACCATACTATAGAGTTGGATTCGACAATCAACTGATCTATGGAGACCTCACCCTATTTCAAAGATTAAAGGCCACTCTGTCACCCCATTAGTCTATTGGGTTGACACATTTATCCTTTGGGTTATAATATTTGAGTGGAATTTCAAAGTATTTATGACCCCTTTGAGTATGTCATGACTATTACATATTCACTTTGTGACCACTGGGTGCCTTATATTTTGAGATGTGATCACATGTTTACTTTTATGCATACGTAAAAAAGAAGATCCAAGGAAATATTAAATGGAATTAAGAATATTAATGTGTTCATAATTATTTTAAGCCATAGTAAAAATAAACACCTAGTATATTAATTCATGACCTTGTGGCATATGGATAATTTTCACTTGTTTAACATTGATCACTTATTTACTAAAAGTGGCTTGTTTGTTTTCATATAATTATTATGAATTCATTATATTTTGAGAGTAATATGTGCCCAATTTATTATATGCAGTTAAAGTATAGATGTGGGGAAAAAATGAAATGGATTCAAAAGAGACACAAATGTATGGACTTTACTTAAAGGTATTTGGAAGGCAAGACACTCTGTGAAATTTGTGGAATCCATTGGTGAAAATGAATGGAAGGAGGCCATGTGTCTCAAGTAGATTGGACACTATATAGTTAAGGCTGATAAATACCTAGGATATTTTCAAAGATATACAATGTTAGATCTTATCACATGGCCATAACAATTGCAAAGAGAAGATGTGAATGTCAGAGTGATACTTTAATGGATCTATGTAATGTTTGAAGCTATTTTACAACTAAAAGTGACTCCATGGCCTCATCACTATGAGATAATGAAGAGAGGCCACATGTTTTAACTTAATTATAAACAAAAAATTCTAAAATAGACCATGTGTCACTCCAAGTGGGCTCAAATAAGAACCCATGATAGACACATAAGTGGTTAGATTACTAAAAAATAACTAAGGCCATGGATATACAAACACATATTGAGGAAATTTTCAAAGTAATTAAATTATCATCAAAATTCACACACTATTTATTCATAATGGGCACACTAGTAAAACATATTGATGGCATGGTGATTTAATGAGAAGCGATGGTAACAAGCATTGAAGTGTAAAATTTTCACGATGGATCAATGAGAAGTGATGGTGGTAGAGTTGAAACATAAAAGGGTATGTTGAATTAGTTTGAAGAAAAGGTGAGATATTTTAAAATATGATTTAAGTATGAATTTGATGAAATCTAAAATTGAAGTTTTAAGGACTTTGGTCCACCCTTTTTTATTATAAATAATCTATTGTTAACCTTTTAAAAACTTATAATGTTTTGGAATATAATGTACAAGCTTAAGGAAAAATTTGTGGATGTCTTAAATTATAGAGTTAGGTTAAAGTTGTGTGTGTTTATAGTTTAAATCTTTCATTAGTGAAATTTATTTGCATTGTTTATGAGCTGATTAGATTTTGGGTTAGCTATTCTAATCATTTCATTGGAAAATTGACTAAAATTAAATTATTATAGAGGAATGTGTTGTGATATTTCCTAAAAGTAAATATATTGTCAATTATGTTTGTTAAATTAACTTATTACAATTTGGCACCATGTTTAGTTAAATTCAAGTGAATGCTATATTTGGTAAACATCAATTCTATGAAATAAATCACATCTAGTGTTTATTTTAGCAAAGGATCACTAAGTGATGATTTAAATTTTATTCTCTACCATACCCTTACATCATTTTTTCATTAAATTATAAGAAACTGATCATTGTATAAAAAGATAACATCATCATGAATATTCATGTTTTGCTGGATGATAATTATTATTTGACCTTGTGAAGTGCAGAATCTAAAAAGCCCGTCCCTTATTTTGATAATTGTTTGGGAAGGTGAAGGTAAAAATAATTGAGTTTCCTTGTAATATCTAAGGCCTCATTGTAAACTAATTTTATTTGACTAGGGTTCCACTTAGAGACTCAATACATGAAACTCATGTCTTAGGCCAGATTTTTGTAATCTTAAAATGCAAGGATGAAAACCCATTACCTATTATCACCAGTGAAAAAAACCAAAATAAATAAGAAATTAAAATTTGAAGTAAGTCCATTATAAAATAATCAAAATTTGACCTTTTCATAAAAATAAATACATAACAGAGATACAACCTATATTTTACACTTCATCTTACAAGGTCCACATCTAAGTCTAGTAGTTTTTTACTCCAACACTTATAAGTACACAAGAGACATATATATGAAAAGGCTATGTAAATAATATGTAGGAATCAACTAAGTTATCTAACTACACCTAATATCTATCTATTCACACCCATGACTACTAATTTTCTAGGTAGAATAAAAATAAATATCTTAAGAGATATTCATGAGTCACCCAAAAAATATGAGAGATATCTCCCTCACTAAATATTGATGGAGGGCAAAAAAAAAATAACATATGTCATCTTCAAATTTTTAATTTAGGTTTTTAAATGTATATTAATAATATGTTTGCTATAGGTTGTTCCTATTCACACTACAATATTCCACTTATGATAATTTTCTTAATTTAGTTGTAAATTACATTAATGTGGGCTAAATTTGAGACCACTTTTCTATCCCAATTTAGTCAAGCCACTGATCCTAGTATATTGTATTATAAATGTTCCATTGTTAATATGGAACCTAATAATCTAGTTAGAACATTCAATGCTAGATTCCATATGATCTAAATTCAAGTCACACCAATGTACATGCCTGCTATATCATATGATCTTGAGATGTAAAAAAATGTAATTGACCTTATGAATTTTGTATTCATAAGAAGGGAAGCAAAAATAAATAAAATTATAGTGGCATATGTTGAAGCCATTATTGTGGATAGAATTTTTTTTCCAAAAAGACACATTCTCACTTCCATCCTTAATGATAATTAGAATGCCCCTATGTTGAATGTCATATTGATAAAAAATTAACCTTGAGACATGTTGCTCCAAACTAGTATTTATATTTTGTAGATAATCAATGATTTGGAAATGCCATAAAATTATCTTAGATTTGGTCTTAGACCCAAAAAATTCCCAAGCATTGTCTCAAAATTCAACAAAAATTGAATTGGAAGCTATTCAACACAAGGTACAAGAAATGTGTAATGATTTTATCAACCTAAAAATGTGAGTTTAACATTATTATGGTGAAAATGGTGTGATAAATTTTACATATTAGGGATTCAATCACCCATCTAATTAACCTAATAAATAGAACTATTCCCTACTATTTTTCCTATGATCAATATATGTAAATTGAACTTGCCTAATTTGTGTAGAGTCCATCCCATTACCAAACATAAAGAACTATAATGTGTTTAATTATAAACTAATTTGTAAATATTTAGAAAATAAATTGAAGGACATGAGGTGGTCCCAAAATTTCAAAACACAACTAGCACATCCAACACACCTATTACTTCCCATTCCAATACTACCATGATGTTAGAGACTCTTAGTTTTCCTAGCCAAAAAGATAATGAAATAGAATAAAATAAAGAGGAAGTTAAAAAAATTCAACAATAAAAAAGAGTAGTGATTCACTAAGAATAAAAAAATAGAAACCCCTCACTATGTCCATGCCTCTAAATAATAAGGATACCCCTTCTGATCCTAATGCTAATAATGATCTCCATTTGCAAAATGGCAGTGAACAATGAAACCTCCTAATTCACATATGACTATTAACAAGGGAAACTATAAATTTTTTGAAGATATGAAGAATACTATAGAAAATATCACCTTGGATGAATTAATGTAAATCATAGAGCAAAAGGATCTCATTTTTAATTCCTTAACTCAAAAGACTTCCCAAGTTAAATAAAAATTAGTACACATAAATGTGGCTATTAATAAAAATAAAAGTAAGTTTTCCCATTTTATCATTATAGTTATGATGTTTGGTAATAATGTTCACAATTTTTTAGTGGATTTAAGGGCCTCTACCAATGTTATGCCTACATGAATTTGTAAAAAATTAGGACTAAACCTAATTAAATTTGATTGTATAATTGTCCAATTAGATTAATGAGAGGTAAAAGTGGTTGGATAATTGTTGAACATACAAATACAACTAGATTTTGAGTTAATAATGCAATAATTCATATATATCCATGTTGTGGACATTTTTTGAGGCCTATAGTATGTTATTAAGAAGGTACTAGTCTAAGCACTAAATAGATAAATAGCCACATATTTTTATCAAACGTGGCTACCTTGAAGAGGCATTCCTAACCAAATTAGAGTGGATAGAGAACTCAAAATGAAATTAGAAATCATTTAATACAATAAAAATAAGTAAAATTTAAATATTGTGTCCATTGATATAGGAGTTTACAAGCTAACCACTAAGCCTTCTACTAAAGTTAAACAAGATTACACCATTGACTCAACTGGCCTATGTTAGTTTTTTTTCATGGATCCCATTAAAAGTAAATATTATGCACATGAATTGTGTTGTAATGGAAATAAATACTTTGTTACACATCACCTAAAATTACCTTTCACTAATAACCTTACTGAATATGAGGCCATGTTTTTGGGCTTACAATTTGATTTGATTCACATGGTGAACATGTTGAAAATGTTTGGTGAATATAAATTAGTGATCAAAGAATTTATGAGATAATACCAATGTATATCATCATACCTTAGGATATATAAAAATATAACATGGGATCTCATTGATTCTTTTGACACTTTCAATATCACCCCCATTTTTAGAGAGGATAATCAAATTATAGATTTATTACAACATAAACAATGAATTGTTTTCCTTTAAGCGACCCAAAATTGAAAAAAGTACCTATGGAATTAATACCTTTCCCTTATGTTATATACAATGTTGAAATTTTTTAGGTATTTAATTATTATCAACAAATGTTACATTTTATAAACAACATATATTTTTTGAGTTGTAGGTTATTACTGATAATGAAAAGAGTTATCACTAAGACAAAAATAAATAAATATAGGATGAATGGATTTGGAATTAAAATATAATAAAATCCCCAAAGGAATTGTGTCACTAGAAAGGTTATTAAACTTAGATATGCTTTTAAAAAAACATGATGAAAAAATCCTAGTAGTTATAAATCTATGATAATTAATCTAGATTCACCCAATAAGCCACATAATGTGAATGCTAGCCTAGATTGCATAGAGGAAAAATAAAAGAACTACATAATATAGTATCATAATGTAATGATGTGATCATGTGGTAAAAAAAATACCTCAATAAATTTTATCATAGAGTTATCATTCACACCATCCCACTGAGACAAGGCCAAAAATATATTAGGCATAAACAAGTTGTGAATTCAATCCTAAAACCCATTATATATAAATAAGTATAATTTAATTTTGCTTCTAGAATAATTTTCATCATTAGGAATTCCACATGGTTTGTGATTTTATTTCCCATTCACAATAATAAATAAGAAATAAGGATATGCATGGAATTAATTTTTTTTAATAAATCCTTAGACAAAGATAACTATCCTTTACCCTTCTTAAATGAAGTGGTTAAAATGGTCAGTGGATTTCAAATGATGTCCATTTTAGATGAATATTCATGTTATAAATATGTATTTGTGGATAGGTAAGATAGGATGAAGAATGATTTTACCATGACATGGGGTAGACTTACTTACAATATAATGCCTTTAAGATTAATTAACATGGATGCAACATTTTAGTGTGTTATGGATTATGATTTCAAAGGTATAGTAGGGAATTGTATCATAATTCAAATGAATTATCCAACTATTTTCTCCAAGCATAGGTCATAACATGTACATCACTTGAGGAGAGTGATTGAAAGATATAAAGGCTATACCATATCCCTCAATCCCAAGAAAATTATTTTTGGTGTTACCAAAGGTAAGTTGTTAGGAAATATTATTACCAAATCATGTATATTTGTGGACCCTTATAGAGTTAATTCTATTTTTAAAATTTTGATTCTAAATATTAAGGATTTTAAATCATTTTTTTATAAATCTAATTTTGTAAAGAAGTTTGTTTATAATTTTACCAAGATTGTGAGACCTCTTAATACCATACTAAAATAGGTCATGAAGATACAATGTAATTCTCAAGTGAAGACCACTTTTCATGGAATAAAAAGTGTAATTATGCAAGCTCCACTATTAATTAAACTATATTTCACAAGATATTTTTATTTATATTCATTTAATTTAGATAAAACTAAAATAATAGTGTTGACAGAACAAATTGATTTGGAAGAACATCCCATTGCATGAATGAGTACTAATTTTAAATATAATAAATTTAAGTATTTTGTATTATATAGATAAGCATATGCTTTGGTCAAAGCTATAATTTTTTTTAGATAATATATATTTTAAAATAAAGTCCACACCATAGTGCTTAATCAAGCAATAAAGATTATGCTTGGGAAGAATGAGTTGAGAAAGTGAATAAGATAGTGGGTGGATGAATTCTAAGATTATGATTTTGAAATTGAACCATTGAACATAGTGAAAGGCCAAGGTTTGAATAAACATATTATTGAGATAGATTTTCTAATCACAACTATGTAGGTGTACAAAACACAAGTAGATAAAGAAGAATGGTATACCCTCATTTTTCATTCTCTAATGTATGGGAGTTTCTTCTATATTTGAATAAGGTGTAGAGAAGATATCTAAGACTTAAGGCTTCCCACTACATGATAAATAAAGGAGTGTTATATCACAATAAATATGAAGGTATTTACCTTAGATGTCTGACTAATTAGGAGGCCCAAGAGATAATAAGAAATTTTTATAAACAATAGGAAGTGGACATCTTGTTATAAACACCACATTTCATAGATTTCTTAGGGTATGATTTTATTGGCTGAATATTTTCAAACATGTTCACAACCATTAAGGATGTGTCATGGGTGTCATCATTCTATAAAAAGGGAGAATCATGTAATAATTCCATTACAACCAATGGTTTAAAATAGGCCCTTCATATAATGGGGACTTGATATTGTTGGAGTTATCACTCAAGATTTAATGAATGGCCATAAATGTTTGTTAACTTCCAAATTATATTGCACATGGTGGATTGAGTAAGTTTTCAAAAAAATAAATAGTTCTCAAGAGGAAACTAAATCCATTGAGGAAAACATTGTCACCAAGTTTGGCACACTTTTTTATTTAGTTTATGACAATGCACTTGCTTTCTAATCCAAAAAATTCACATAGTGGGCATATTATAACAAGGCCACTTTGAAGTTCTCTTCAAATTACTATCCACAAAAAATTGGAGTGGCTAAACCAACTAATGAAAGATATCATTGACACCATAAAAAAATTTAGTTGGAAATAAGCCAAGGGAATGGAATTCATTATTAAAATATGGATTATGGGTAGACATTAAAAAACATTGAGATCATATTTGTGCTTATTAGTTTATGGAAAATAATCTATATTTATTATCACCTTGAAGATAATTACATATTAGTTCATGCAAGAATATATGGGAGAAGATGATAGAGTAAAATTTATGTCACTCAATATTATAAAAATTGAGGACACTCAACATGAGGCTTTGTGGAATGTTAATAAACATCAAGACATAGTCAAGAAGTGGTTATATATGAGGGGAAATATTAAAAATTTCTAAATTTCATATTTGGTCTTGTTATGGGACAAATATAAAGCGAGGAAAGGACATCACGTGAAGTTGGATCCATTATGGATTGACCCCTACCAATTTTTTGAGATATTAGGGAATAATTATTTTCTACTAAGAGATATGTATGAAAGTGACATGATACTCATGATAAATGTAAATTAATTGAATCACTAATTATTTATTGTGCCATTCACTCTAAATCTAGTTTGACTGTGATTCATTGGTTTATGATAGTGTTGGTTTAAAATAATTATATTATTTCAATTGTTGTTTTGATTTTTGAATTTTTTTCTTTGCATTCTTATTTACATAGATTATATTATTTCATGATTTGATTTTATAGTTTAGTTTTTGTCTTTTAATATATTATTTCCTTTGATTAGTTGTTAGTTTAATAAGCCTTGCTAATAATAAAAGAGGAAAAACTACAAACTTTATTCTCAATGCTTATCCTATGAAGATTTGATCATCTGTAAAATTTAAAAGTGGCCATGTTTCCTAGTGATACCCCCTATATTGAAATAGTTTTTTTTTTGTCAATTTGTATCTCCAAAAGGAATTAAGGTCATTGTGAAAAAGTTTAAATAATTTATAAATTAGAATGGAATTTGAATACATATCAATGTCACCTTTGATTTTATTATATTTTCATAGAGAATTGAAAAATCACATTAAGAGATCACATAAATTAAATAAAGTTATTTACATAGAGAATAGTCATGAATACAATTTTATCATAGTATAAATTATCTTCATGAACCCTATGCTAGTTTTAAACCATGTAAAAATAAAAGAAAATGAAAATGAATGGAGAATATGAATTATTCAAAGAAATTTAAAACTTTCTCCTGAATAAGATGATTTTGGAAATCTCCATTAAGGTTATCGATGCCTAGTTGGCAATCGATCAAGGCCTAAGGTGAAGCCAAAGGTAAATTTATTGGGCTATAGACATTTAACTAGAAACATAGCAATACCCAACCTTCCCCTAAGTCATCCCCTATAAAACAAAAGAGAGATAAAGAAGAGAGACCTTCAAAAAGTTTTAAATAATTATTCAACTTGTTCCACATAAAAAATCCTCAAGGTAAAGTAAATGAATCACTTCACACACTTTAAATATTTAAAATGTATTAGGCAAAGTATGTTATGTGATAGGGATAAAAGTGAAATTTTATATCTTTATTAAGATATGGATTTATTTGAATTATTTATTGGTTCCCATTGAAGACAATATATAAAATTATGAGTTATAAATACCATGTAATATTTTCCATCCATAATCACCATTTTTTGTGTCCAACATGCCCCTAATTATTTTATAAGTAGGGACCCATTTATCTTAAATGAGATAAAAATTCCATTAAAAAGTTCCTTTTTATCTCAATTTTTAAAAGTCACAAATGAACCAAGTCATAAGGTAGAAGAGGAGAAATTGAAAACTCTCTTCTAAGTTTTTATTAGTTTCTAAGGTGCATTCTAGGATTAATTTTTTATAACCTAAATTTATATATTTGTTTAAATTATTTTCCATGCAATAATATTTTCCAAACTTTAAAGTTTGTGATGAATTTAATATATTCCTAATCTAAGGTTCAATTTATGTTTCTCACTTAAATAATCCATAGCCACTTTCATATTTTAATAAATAGGGTCAATTTAATTTTATACTGCATAAAACCATTTGTTTAAGCAAAATCATACATAAAAAAAACATGTTAATCTTATGTAATTGACCTCTTAGGGATGATTTGAGACATCCAAATGAAGTATGGGTAAATGTAGTTAATTATCTACCTAAATAGGCTAGAGAGGTTAGGCCCATTGAATTAGATGATCTTGTTTGATAGGTTGAGCTACCTTTGAAAGGTTACAAACTATATGTAATAAAGCATGTACTCTCCTATACCAATATTATTATGCTACCTTGTAATTTTAATTTAATGAAATAAACTATCTAAACATAGAATGGATATATTCTAGGAGAAATAGATAGTATATATCTTGGTTAATGTTGTTTTCTTTTAAGGAAAAAAAAAAACTAGGTTGAATTACCATCGAGATATATCTGACTCTATCATGTTGGTCTTATCAAGGAAATGACATCCACAAAGGTTAATAAATGGGATGAAGATAAAATCAATGATATAAATTAGAATTAAATGTAATGGTTAACTAATTAATGAGCTAATAAATAGATTTTGCTAGCTAGTTGTGTTTCCACTAATCGAGTTTATTAGTTTAGAGCCTCAAATTAATTGATTATCAAATATGATAATAGGACTGAGCAAAGAGTTTTAGTTAAAGCTTGAAGTTAGTATCAATTTATGTGATTTATATTTAAATGGGGGTGAATACTCATGGGATATATCCTATCATATGTAGATGTGCTTACTCTAGGGGCATCATCCAAGGATGTGAGAAAAAAAATGTTGGTTAAATTATACATGCTGATTTATGATTTTAAAATTTAGGTGTCTTTCCTAGCTTATTTTTTGAGAAAAGCAAGATTAAAGTAAATAAAGAAACTAAAAATTATTAAAATGAAGTAAAAAAAAACCTAAAATGTAACTAATAATATTAAATTATTTTATCCTTCTAATTAAAATATTTTTTAATAATTAATTACCTAGTCATATGCAATAAAAATTCAATAAAAGCTATTTCTTCCTTTTATCTTTTTAATGTTTATGCATGCAAACATTTTAAATGAAATGCTAAAAATGTGAATAATTAATTAATTATTTTTAAATTTTCTCAATATTTATGAATAAGTGAAACTAATTAATTGGTTGAAGTGAAATGATATAAATGTAAAAGAAAACAAAAATTATACACCTTTTTTCTATTTTTTATAGAAGTGAAATTAATTAATTGATTTAAGTGCAATGATGGAAATGCAAAATAGAATAATTTTTAAAATATATTTTATAAATAAATAATGAAAATTTAGAAGTAAATAAACTAAATTATTTTGTATATTTGTATTTTCAAATTCATAAATAATGAAAAATAAAAAATGAAATTATTTAAATGTATTTGCTTTTATTATCATAATTTTAAGTAGTATAATTTTATGATATGCATGTGTAATTATGGATGGAAAAAAAGAGTGAATCCACAACATGGCTTGGTTCCATATTGATTAAAAACAAATATCAAGAGTGCATAAAAGAAGAATGATTAGATATCTTAGAATTTAGCAAAAAGGGATTTGGTATGGTGAATCAAGCATTGTCTTGATGACTATGGTGAGGAAGGTGATCAAACTAGTTTAATAGACTCAAAAAAATCCATGCACATGAAGTTGGTGTGAAATAAGGGGTTTATATTCATATCTCATGATGTAGAAAAATAAAAGGATGTAGGTCAGACAACCACTCACTAAGCCAATGTTCCTTCCTTTGTGTCAGGAGCCAATGTTGTGTCCTTGGGGAAAGAAGCTATAGAATAGGTTGGGAGGGAAGATTTAGGATGTTTACCCATCCTACTTCCTATATTTTGGGTCTTTATATTGGGGATACCACTTTTGATAATAATTTAAATACTTTGTAAGAGAAAAGACTCATGTTTTAGTGGTTGGGAAAAACCAATGATTAGTGAAATAAAATTATGGGTGTATAAATCTTGGGGTGATGCTTACAAAGTCAAGTTCTTCCCTAAGGGATTATTTTTTATTATATAACTTGACACTAAGGTCAATAATAATATTTTAAATTATGGTTTAGATAGGGCATCAAAATTTAGAATTGGTGTCCATATTTTGATGACTTAAATTATAAATTTGGAAATATCCCTACTTGGGTTAGACTGTATGCCCTCCCATAGAATTTTAGAATGTGAATTACTTAATTTCCATTGGTAATCTATTATGGTATCTATTATCAATTTATCTTAGGATGGTGGATGGGGATCTAGCCACTTATGCTATGATTTGTGTTTCCCTTGACTTTGACAAAGATATTCATAAATAAATATTGATGAAATCAAATAATCAATCTAGGGTGTAGAGGATTTATGTTGAGAGGCTCATTTTAGGAATTATAAGTACTAAAAATTGGGTCATTTTAAAAATAATTACCTTATGGGTCACTATGCTTAGCATCAATATATTATAGAAGGTCTGTAAATTCAAGAAAGGACCTCCCTCAGAGGCCTTATTTGAAAGAAATGGAGGTATGTCAACTATTCCATATTTAGGTGAATTAAATCCTATCTCTCGAAGCCATGCTTTGGGATATACAAAGTATTTTTAAACCATTCCTTAGATTCATCCATGATTTTTGCCTATAAAAATCTTTTCTATGAGTCAAAAAAGTTGGTTTCACTTTTTCGCTTATTTGGGAAAATCACCAAAGTTTTAGATGAAGCTAAGGAGTGGGTTACATCAATGGAAGAGTTAGTTGAAGAAGTAGTAGGAAGAGACTTAGAGGATGATTTTAACTCTATGGAAAATTTGACTATATCTTATAATTTTTTCCTTTTATCTCATCTCAATTATGACTCAAGAGTGAGGTGTGCAAGGAAATCTAATGTTGATAAATTTGCCAAAGTTGTATGTGATGGTAAGTAGAATTTGACAACTAATTTTTATGGTGATGATATTTTAGGAGTGGAGATCCCCTCATAGGAATAATTATAGTCATATAATAGAATGATATGGGCCTCAATGCCCATAAAAATATGCTTGGTTAAGAATTTTTTGTTGTTTTAGAAGCCAATTATTTTGTTTCTCTAAGAAACCAAGATAGGTAATGATGAAGCCTCTTAGCTAATGAGTAAGAGTTAGATCAGTTATAAGGGATCCTTTATTACTATTGATGGAGCATAAAGGGGCCTTGATTTAATTTGGTATCCATATAATGGCATTGTAAATCATTTACTTAGGAATTTATTGGTAATTATATAATATTTATGATTTCTCCTCCAACATTTCCTTCTATACTTTCAATGTCTATGGTTCAAATATTCTAGTATCTAAGTGAATACATTAGGAAGATATCTTTATGATTATAGATCATCTATAAAATCAATGGTTTGCCTTATGAGGTTATTTTAATTTTATCTTATCTTAAATTGATAAAAAAGGTGGCTTAGGATGAACCTCTCAATATTAGTTGGATTTCTATGATTTTTTTTACTTCTAATGGGATTATTTGTTAAGTTGTGGAGCTAAAAGCTTCACTGAGGCAGACATGGAGGAGGGTGCAGAAGGGTTGCTAAGTGTCACAGACACCAGCGTCGGTCAGGCCAACCGACGTCGACAGGACAAGGTAAGAGAGCAATCGACGTCGGTCAAAGATCGACCGGCGTCGGCGACCCCCAGGTGGACAGGGACCGGCTTCAGTCGCTTGTGTGGTTCGACTGCGAGTTTATTATAGGTAGTTGGTTGATGAACCAAGTGTTTGCATGCTTAGTGCTAATTATAGACTGAGAGCTGTAGATCTAATTATTGTACTAGGTGTCTAATTATTTTTTGGATGAGATCTATATAATAGACTCATGGTTGTATTGGAAACTAGTGCTAGGGAGTAAGAGAGCATAATTATAAGCTCCTTTAGTGTGTGAGGTAGAGCAATGGTGTGTTCCTCCTAGTGCCACAGTACCAGGTGTGTGGGTGCTAGATTGGAGAGTCAGCTGGATTCTTTAGGTATGTATGATCTTGGTCATCAGGTGAGCATGGCCCTTATAGAAGATCTACATGGTAAGTAAGATCGTTGATCTGTAGGTGTGCGTGTGTGTGTGTGTGTGTGTGTGTGTGTGTGTGTGTGCGCGCGCGCGTGCAAGGTCAAGGTTCACAGGTGTGCAGAACCAGTATTGATTTGTAGGTTCGAGATCAGATAGGATAGCAACACAATAGGGAGCAAGATCAAGTAGGATCTACTTGGAGTACGGTGTGTACTCATTGGTATGTTCGTGGAGTACATGGAGAGCTAAGAGGAAGGCAAGGCAGTTCCTTCCATAAGTATGGTCTGTTGAATTGCAGGTTATTACAGGTTCATGGGAGATCTACTTGAAGTACTTTGAGTACTTGTGGAGTGCGTGGAGCACTTGTGGAGTGCGTGGAGCATAGGTGTAAGGTGAACACCAACTCTGTGTTTGAGTTTGGTGTTGGGACCTAGTAGAGAGAGCTTTGAGGAGAGAATTACTGTTCACTTGAGGTGTGGAAAACCTCTGAAGAGGTGGTGGAGAAGAAGTGGCATCTTCTTTATTGTATTCTTTTCTGTAAAAGTTATTAACACAAGTTGTGTATTGCCTCTCATATTCTGTGTTATTCTAAATTCTAGTTACTTGTTGAATCTGGTTAATTTCCGCATATTAAGTTGCTTGGTTTGGTAATCAACTGTGTGGCTGTCGGTCGATCCTCTGCCAATGTCAGTGTCTCTATTATTAGCAATACTATTTTTAGAGCCCTTGTTCAAGTGGCTTAACTATTTGTTGGAAGTGCATGCTCAAGTCTCCTAATTCTATATGTAGAATTAGATCTTCCTAGCTTATTGTAGTTATTGTGGATTATTGTAGTAATTCATTATATGTGAAGAACAGTATAGAATTGAATCAATCCAGGCTTGTTGGAGTTGATTGTTCTTGAGAGAGAGAGCTCTTGAGGAATAGAGATCTATTGAGAGATCTATGCATCTAGGAGAGGTGTGGAAGAAAGAAGTTTCTTCAATTGTATTCCTTTTGTAAAGAGTTTGTTAATACAAGTTTTCAGGGTGGTTTCTTGTATCTCTTGTTCTTGCTATTATCTCGTTCTAATTACTTGTCTATTTGATTTAATTCTGCATTTATTGCTTTCACAAGTGTAATCTATTGTTGGTTGATCCCCAACATTATTGATCTAGTTCCCAAGAAATGTATTTTTTATTGGACCAATCATAAAATTGGATTTAAAAACATTTTATAAAGGCTTTAGAGATTTATATTTTCCCTAGTCTTGTATAATCTTTATTGGATCATGGAAAGTAACATCCTTCCAATCACAAGTTCAGATCATGCTCTATTGGAATGGATAAATTATAGTGAAGTTGTTCCTATCAAGTTACCCTTATAATTTTAACCCATGTGGATCAAGGACCCCTCTTTATGGAAACACAAAATATTGGTGGTGTTGGGAAATAACGGAAGCACACAATTGATTACCAAATACAAGCAACTTAATATGTGGAATTAACCAGAATCAACAAGTATCTAGAATTCAGAAATAACATAGAATATGAGAGACAATACACAACTTGTATTAAAACTCTTCCAGAAGGAAATACAACAAAGAAGGCTACCACAATTCTTCTTCCTTATACACCTTTAGAGATCCCACACCTCTAGGGCATAAATAGTAAATCTTCCCTCAAAGCTCTCTCTCTTAGGTCCCAACACACAACTTAAACACAGAGTTGGTGTTCACCTCTAACCAGCCAGTATCCACTACTGCCAGTACTCCAATGCTCCACGCACACCACAATTTCTCCACGCACTCCACAAGTATGCAAATGTACTTCAAGTAGATCTCCCCTAAACCTACAACAACCTGCACCTCAATCTGATCTTACTTATGGAAGGATCTTCCTTGCCTTCCTCTTTGCTCTCTTTTTGAGTACAAACTGTACTCCAAGTAGATCCTGCCTGATCTTGCTCCTTGTTGTGTTACTGTCCTATCTGATCTTGCACACCTAAAAATCAATCTAGTTCTGCACACCTGTGAACCTTAGACCTTACACACACATACACTTGCAAATCAATGATCTTACTTACCATGTAGATCTCCTAAAGTAGCCATGCTCACCTAATGACCAAGATCATACATACATGAAGAACCCTGCTGATTCTCCAATCTAGCACCCACACTTGGTACTGTGGCACTAGGAGGAACACACCATGCTCTCTTCTCTCTGAAGGAGCTTATATTTTGCTCTCTTACTCTCTAGCACACATTTTACAATACAACCAATGAGTCTCTTAAATAGATCTCATGCAAACAATAATTAGACACCTAATTACAATAATTAGATCCACAGCTTCTAGTCTAAATTTGGCTCTTAACATGCAAACACTTGGTTCATTAACTAACTGCCCATAACACTCATAGCTCAAACCACACAGGTGACTAACATTGGTCCCTATCTGCCTGGGGGGTACTAACACTGACCAATATCTGACTGACGTCAGTTGTCTTCCTATCTATACCCTGTCGACGTTGGTTGGCCTGACTGATGCTGGTGACTGTGACAACAACAAACTCTCTATAACCTCCTCACCTATTTGCATCAGTGAAGCTTTTAGCTCCATAACCTAACAATCTCCCACTTAGAGATAAACAACTACACTATACCTGTACCTGTACTTATACCCCATCTAATCTATTTCCTGGCTTGTATCCCTCTTCAAGATCAACCCTGAAGACCAACCACCACACAACTTGTGGTGCACCTCCTGTCATCCGAGTACCCTACCACATCTAAACCTACAAACCCATGTAGTGAAGTCCTGACCCTACATAGCATGAATCCCTACTGCTGGTCCCTCTCAAATACCTGAGAACCCACTTCCCCAAATTGGCTTCTAACTCTCTGACAACACCCACTGCTTGGGCAAACTCAGGTCTATACCAGACCTCATGTGATTTTGGACAATGAACTGTCCAGTCCTTAGTGTGCTCTAGTTTTACATCCTAAACCTTGCCAACACATGATTCACATCAGATCCCACTGGAGACAAAATCAACCTGTGATCTCCGTGTCTCCCATGTCAAAGAATTTTGCTGCTCCAAATCCTCATGACATGCCACTGAACTAACCTTACCCTTAGCTCAGCAAAACCCTATATGTACAAACCTGCTAGCAAACCATCCACATACAATAATTGGATAATGTTGTGACCATCATCCACCTAGTAAGACAAACCACAATAGTTACCCTGACATTGACTAAAGCCATGCTTTATCATCCACCTATCAAACCCTGTACCACTGTCCTGTAGCTTCCTCAAGACCATATGACCTAGTCTTCCATCTCACGTGTCTATTCACTCTATTCTTCTACTAAGGAAACCATTCATCTCTATGCTTTCATACTGGCTGGCAACCCTACCAAATCTCCCGCTTGGTTCTGCATCATATTCCTGCCATGCTCCCACTGTTTCCTAGATCCTTCCTGCTCTACAGTCAGCAACTAGTATAAAGAAGAGGAACAATAAATTTGAGGCTTACCACCTTCAATCCTCCATATGGGCATTTGAGACTCCTTGACAGCTTGCTATCTACCCAAAATTCATTGCAGTGATCGACCTTGATCACCACACAATTTGCATCTGATCGACGTCAGTTCCCATGCGCCTGTCCTGACTACCAACCCTGTCGACATCAGTGTCTCCTATTGCTGACGTTAGTCCTCCTGAGTGACATCGGTCTTACCTATTGCCGACATTGGTCCTCCTGATCAACATTGGTCTTACCCTACCTGACATCATCAACTTTGGTCTGCACATGACCGACATCGACACCTATCTATTCAATGCCGATTCCCCCTGACTGACGTTGGTACCTGTGTTCACCTGTGAGTGATGACTTTTTACCTGCGAGCTCCTTTGAATCAAAACCCATGTCCAAACTACCCTACCTAGAAGTATCCAGCCCCATCCACTGGTCTCTGTCCACCATCTCCTCCATAAACACTAAGGCTTTCTAGTTCTTAAGCCTGTCAAATATATCAGTCTTCCTCTTAAGAACATGCATCTCCTTCTTGCTCATGTGACCAAGCCTACAAAGCCACGTCTCCACAACAAAAGAAGAATTAGTAATATAAGCACGTAGATAAAGAGTACTTACTTTCTTACCACCAGCTAATTCAAGTGCATCTGCTATGAGAGTTCTTGTGCATCTCTCATCACCCAACTTTTCTAAAGAAATTAGCCACATCTCCAAGCTTGGGACCTGCATGACCTCCTTCAACACCCATGTGTTGGCCGCCTGCAATTTCAGCTTCACTTCCCATTTGCCAATAATTTGACAAGGCTCACCAGCTCCTCTCCTTGGGGCTACATGGAAAGAGGCAACATAATCTATTAACTAGGATTCAACTTTATCCAAGAAACCTCCCAGAGCATCCTTTGTAATAACACCTACAACATCTGCATCTTCAGTTCCTTCATGCTGATCTGTTACCAACCAACAATATTCTTTTCCATGCTCTTTCTTTCCATAGGACCATAAGTGACCATCTGTGCTTTTCAATTCCTCCATTCTTAGCTTACTTTCTTCTACCATTGCTCTACTCCCACTCAATTAGAAACCCCTGAGAGTGACTTGTAACCAAACACAAAACCTGCTCCCTGCAACCTTAGCTCTGATACCACTTGTTGGGAAATAACAGAAGCACACAATTGATTACCAAATACAAGCAACTTAATATGCGAAATTAACCAGAATCAACAAGTAACTAGAATTCAAAAATAACACAGAATATGAGAGACAATACACAACTTGTATTAAAACTCTTTTAGAAGGAAATACAACAAAGAAGGCTACCATAGTTCTTCTTCCTTACACACCTCTAGGGCATAAACAGTAAATCTTCCCTCAAAGCTCTCTCTCTTAGGTCCCAACACACAACTCAAACACAGAGTTGGTGTTCACCTCTAACCAGCCAGTATCCACTACTACCAGTACTCTAGTGCTCCACGCACACCACAAGTGCTCCACGCACTCCACAAGTATGCAAATGTACTTCAAGTAGATCTCCCCTGAACCTGCAACAACCTTCACCTCAATCTGATCTTACTTATAGAAGGATCTTCCTTGCCTTCCTCTTTTCTCTCTTTCTGAGTACACACTATACTCCAAGTAGATCCTGCCTGATCCTGCTCCCTATTGTGTTACTATCCTATCTGATCTTGCACACCTACAAATCAATCTGGTTCTACACACCTGTGAACCTTAGACCTTGCACACACATACACCTACAAATCAATGATCTTACTTACCATGTAGATCTCCTAAAGTAGCCATGCTCACCTAATGACCAAGATCATACATACATGAAGAACCCTACTGATTCTCCAATCCAGCACCCACACTTGGTACTGTGGCACTAGGAGGAACACACCATGCTCTCTTCTCTCTGAAGGAGCTTATATTTTGCTCTCTTACTCTCTAGCACACATTTTACAATACAACCAATGAGTCTCTTAAATAGATCTCATGCAAACAATAATTAGACACCTAATTACAATAATTAGATCCATAGCTTCTAGTCTAAATTTGGCTCTTGACATGCAAACACTTGGTTTGTTAACTAACTGCCTGTAACACTCGCAGCTTAGACCACAAAGGTGACTGACGTCAGTCCCTGTTTGCCTGGGGGGTGCCAACGCCAGCCGATATCTGATCGATGTCGATTGTCTTCCTATCTATACCCTGCCAATGTCGGTTGGCCTGACTGATGCCAGTGACTGTGACAATAGCAAACTCTCTGCAACCTCCTCACCTATTTGCATCAGTGAAGCTTTTAGCTCCACAACTTAACAGGTGGCTACATGATTTTAATGTTAAGGGAAATAAATGGATATTTTTTTACAAGAAAACTAAATCACATCAAATCCTACATCAAGAAATGTAATTTGAAACATTTTAAAAACATATTTTAGGAGGCTTTTCACGTGGAAGCTGAGTTGGATTCACTCAATGAAGTTGTGTTGAATCTAGGCATAGATAAGGAAGCTTACCACAGATAAAAGGAGTTGTTAATTAAATTGAAAGAGCTACACATCTGAGAAGAAATTCATTAGAGAAATAAATCTCAAGAGTGTTGGCTTAAAATAGAAGATCAAAATACCATATTATTTCATATTTTGACTAGAGTTTGTAAGAGCACTAATATACAATTTTTATTCACCTTAGAAGCTAGTGAGCAAATAAATTAGGCTTATAGGGTAATGAAAGAGGAAATTAATTTATTTAAATCACCTCTACCCTCATATATGCATTTGATTTTCATGCCCAAACCAAAATTATCAATTCCATTTCCATACTTTCTTTGATGAATAAAAAAGTATTTGATGGCCCATTTTTTTTAAAGAGGAAATCAAAAGAGTGGTGATCTTAATGAAAAAGGAAAAGGTCCTTAGGATAGATGGTTTCCTTAACACTTTATTTTAGGCTATGTGGCCTTTTGTGGGGGATGAGGTTATTGAATTTATGAAATAATCTAAGGAAAATAGCCTAAATAAAACTAAGCTCAATGCTAAGTTCATCTCTATGATTCATAAAGGTGATAACCAATCAAAATCTAGTGTATTTAGACCCATCTATCTTTGTAATACTATTGAAAATAATCTCTTTCCAATTCAATTATTTCATTTTAGATTTGATCTCAAGTGGACAAGGGGTTTTGTCCTTGACATGAATATTCAATAAGGAACAATTTTTATCCATGAGATTATTCACTCTTTGAATTTGAATTGGAAAAAAGGTATGTTGATAAAACTAGATATCAAAAATGCCTATGATATATTCAATTTGATATTATTGATGAAAGTGTTGGATAAATTTAGCTTTAATAAGAGCTGGTGTAATTGGGTGTTTAATTTTATTTAAAGCCCCATTTTTTTGTTTTGATCAATGGAAGTTCAAAAATGGGTTTTTAAGATTATAGGGGTCTAAGGTAGGGGGATCCCATCTTCCATTTCCTTTTAATTATTATGGTTTTCATCTTAGGGAGGGAAATTATATTTGAACATGTTGGTGGATATTTAACATGTCTCCACATTACTATGGTGTAAAATTCTTAATGCACCAAAAATTTGTTAACAACACATTTTTGTTTGGAAAGGCCTCAATGAGGGAAGATATGAATTTAAAGATATTTTTGGATGATTATTATTTATCCTATTATCAAATGGTGAATGAAAATAAGTCTAAAATATTATTTGTGAACACTCTTGTTAAGATTGACTTGGTATCTTAAGGTTATTGGTATTTAATGTTGGAAATATACTAATAAAATACTTTAGGGTTCCTTTCTTTGATGGGGTAGGGAAGGCACCCTTATATGAAACATTGATTTAATATTTCAAATAAAAATTAAGTTATTGTAAAGGAAATTTGTTGTCTTTAGATGATTGCCTAACCTTGATAAAGTTTTTTCTAAGTGATCTACTTATTTAATTAAATTACTTTTTGTGCCCCACATTAAAAAGTGTTGTCATCCCTCAATAAGATTATGAAAAATTTACTTTGGTAGGGTTTTGAGGATAAGAGGAATATTACATTACTAAAATGGAACAAAATTTGCATTCTTAAAAGAGTTAGGGGTGTGGGGGTTCAAAATATTTTATATCATAACCAATATATTGGGTGGTAAAATGATTTGGGGGATGTAATCTCAGTTGGAGGACCTATAAATTAGAATTATATGGCATAAATATTTGGTTACTCATATCCCAAGAGTATTATTGAAGTTGAAAATCCATTACAAGTTCTCATATTTATAATTTTTTGCTACACTATTGCCCTCTTATCAATAATCTTATCACTTGGGACATTAATAA
This sequence comes from Torreya grandis, assembly GCA_037957365.1. Taxonomy (NCBI): domain Eukaryota; kingdom Viridiplantae; phylum Streptophyta; class Pinopsida; order Cupressales; family Taxaceae; genus Torreya; species Torreya grandis. Next base: position 257,325 of record JARHVA010002887.1, on the reverse strand, counting down.
GGTGTATGTGTGATTTTGGGATGATTCATATAATTGAAACAAATGTAGACACCGTAATTGTGTCTAACCCTTGTTGTCCTCCCCTTAACCCCCATTTTAGTTTTCCATGCCTATTTCAACCCCTGTCGACCATTTTCCCACAAGCCTTGACCCTGGCAGCATGTAAAAATGAGTAGAGAGCTAAAGTTAGCCTTTTATCCCCATTCTACATCTGTCGACGATGGTCATAACCCGGTCGACGTCACCGATGTCGGTCACTTATCGGTCGATGTCAGCAGTCCTGCTGACGTCAGTTATCTTTGACACTACATTCTCGACCCGAACACAAGAACTATTTTCCGTTATCTGTTATCCATTCGGTTTCCAATCCGTTTCTTGATCAGTTATCAGACCTTCCTTCGTATCAATCAACAAACCTCTTCATTTGAATGATCAACCAATTCTTGCATCTAACCAATCTACAATCAATCTCTCGCATTCTCTCTCTGGTACAGGTATTCTACTTTAGTCATCTTACTGGAGGTCTGCTACATCGAACTTCTATGACACAGCGACAACATCAATCATGTCTCTGACTTTTATCTTTAGCGCATAATAGGTAAGCGTTTGTTTTGTGTTTTTATTCTAATCTCTGGTTATTGTTTTTAATTACTATCATTACCCAGATTTAGATTCAAACTATAGCCTCAACCTTACATCCACCTGTATCACCTCTATCCACCCTCTGTAGAATATACAGTCTATAATTCTGTCCAGATCCCTGTACAAACCCTCAAACAATCCCCTTGACTCCTAAACTAGCTTCTCGAACCCTCAAACAAAAACATCAGACCCTTCTGCAATCTAAAAACTCTGTCCAAGACCCGACCAGACCCTGTCCAAAACTATTGCCCAGACCGATGCCGGTCATTACCCCGATTGACGCTAGCATTTTAACTGACGTCAGCACCCTTCTTGACTGATGCCGGCACAGAGACCGATGCCAGTGACTGTGTAGAGTAGTTTGCTGCATATCAGGTACACATTTTACTTTTTGTCTTTTATTTGCTTTCATTCTGTCTTTCATTATTTCTACTTCAGTTAAATATTTTGCTTTTTATTAGTGGGTTGATATCCCTTAAGGAAGTCTTCGTACTTTAGGGATTAAGTGTTTGCTTGACAGCCCACCGTCTCTTTGTCTAACATTTTTTTTTGTGTTTAGTCTCTTTTTCTTTACAGGTGTCATTCCTCCACAGCCAAAGAGGATTACCTTCCAACCTCTGATTTCGGTGCACACGACTATATCTGGGTATCTTCTAACCCTAGATCATCTCTTAGTTTCTCATTTCTATCTTTTGAATGTGAAAGCGAAATTAGCGTAGAAACATTCTGGCACACCCGGTGGGACCCTAGGGCCTTCCTTGGGTTCTTTCTTTCTTTCATTCATATAGGTGCATAAGGTTCCTTCCTTTTTGCCTCTTTCATCTCTTCTAAATGACATCATAAGCAGGAATAAAAAGAACTTTTCTTTTCTTTCTTACACTTCTAGACTAGTCAAAACTCATATTCGTTGACTCTTTCTCCATTCTTCTTCATATGAACAAACATTTTAACTTGGGCTTAAAACACGTTGCACTTTCATTTCTGTTTGCTTGCATTTCTTAGACCACACTTAGTAATTAATAAACACATATTGAATTAATCTAGTCCACTTGATGTTACACGACCAAACCACTTGCACAAAACAAACATCTTAACTTACCTGAGACAAGGCCCGACTGGGATTTCATCCCCCAGCGGATACCTTACCCATCCCAGTGATCCTACTTGGTATTCATCACCACGGGGAAAGCCCACTCTGTTCTCTAGCAGAGTCTAATCTCTAGGGGAAGTATATTTTGGCTAAGCAGGCCCAGCTTATCACTGGACTCGTGAAGTGAGGGGAGCTTGCTCCTTAGCACCAGGCCTTGTACGAAACCTAACATAGAATTCTTGAGCACCATAACTAACCCGAAACCATCCATAGACTACTTCTTCTAGGACCTGACTCAAAAGCCAATCTTCCTCTACACACATTCTAAGGCATAAGCCACTATAATCTTAATAATTTACTCCTAGGGTTTTAGGATCTGCTTGTGTTCTTCATCTTTTCTATTCTTATTTGCTTGTTTGAGCTTGTGAGGACATTATTTCTTGCCTTGAATGGTTCTGACTCATAGTCAAGCCAAGGCTCTAGTCGATCACGCGAGGCATCACCTGCTTCCGTCTACCCCATCCATAACCAATCCTATAACGGAGTTCCACTCAGAGACTAAAAGAACTCCTACTAGACCATCCCCGACCCAGATGCCTATTGTCCCAGAAGGGGATCAAGATTTTTCATGATTCTTAGACCTCAATGTCAAAGCCTTACAGCACTATCTCACGAATAGCTGAATGCGAGACTCCTTGGGCAATCCAATCTATGAAATGCTGACCTCTCTTCTCAAAACTGCGGCCGTATCAACAGCGTCTGTAGTTCAACCTTTTGACACCCAAGCTATTGCCTTGAATAATGACCAGCCTTTGACCAACCATCCAAGTGTGGCCTGTCCCTCCATCTTTGGGCCCACTTCCACCGGGGTTTCAGCCCCCTATCAACCTCAGCCCACTCAACCATTTTCTACCCCCTTTCAAAATCTGGTCATCTCTATTCCACCTACCCTGGCCCCTATCAACACCAGGGTGGCTACCTATCCATTGGCCCATGTTACCAATAACCAACCCCCCGTGGCAACATCGAGCCTAGCCATGCCTTCTACCCAACCATCCTTAGTCTTCTCTTCTATCCCTATGACTAGTCATCCATACGTTGCACCCTTATTAGTACAACCGACTACGTCGTATGCCTCTTTTAGCCTCTTTCAAGCACCTTACAATCTAAGGGGCACTCCACCCACCAATCCGTTAGTAGATATCATCAAAATGCTGATGGACAAGATGTCTAGCCTAGAGACCTCCATTTTTAGCTCACACAATATTCTCTCATATGAAAAAATTTGCAACGAGCCCATCCATCCTTCCATCCCGATCCGACCATATCCCAGCCAGTGGGAACTTCCTAAGTTTTCTCATTTTCAAAGCAAGGAAGACCCACAATAGCACTTACGGGCATTTAGACATGCCTGTTACCTTATCACCCATGATGATGCGTTGCTTTTATGCATGTTTCCTATGTCTCTCTCAGGTGTTGCGCTTGACTGGTACAACTCCCTTACCAACCATTCCCTCTTCACGTTCACTCAGCTGGCCCAGCTCTTCCTCGATCATTTCTCTATCAACATCACTAAGAAGGTCTCAATCACAGACCTCTATTCTATCTGCCAATTCGAGGATAAATCCATTGTTAATTTCATTGCTCAATGGAGGGGCCTTATCAATCAACTCTCCTTTTCTTTACCCCAACCTGAACTTATTGAATTCTTTTCCCAAGCCTGCGCCAGACATATTTCTTCCACCTTGAGGGTTCAAACCTTCTACACTTTTGACGAAGCCTTCACGATGGCCAGTAAACTTGAGTTACATGCTGTCGAGGAGAATAAAGTCAAGTTACGGAGCAAGAATCCCAACTCCAAGAACAATGACCCCTCTTCTAAGCCTTCCTTATCCAATCCTAAATCTAAAGCTTCAGCAAACGTTGTGGTCATTAGATCTTCCTCCTCTTCACCTTCAACTAATCAGCTTGAGCCATCCACATCTCAGAGTGCCACCCGCCAATTTCAGTAGAGATACATACAACGATAGTATACTCCACTCAGAGAATCATATGTGTCTGTGCTAGAAAAACTCATCAAACAAGGGGTCCTCAATCTCCCCTAGATTTGACCACCTCCACAATTTGATCCCTCATGCGCCATCCCTGCGTGGTATAGGAAAAATGACTTCTGTAACTACCACCATGTTAAAGGACATGACACAGGCAACTGTAAAACCCTTAAAAACATCATCCAAGACATGCTAGAAAAGGGTGACCTCATCCTTAACAATCCCAATGTGCCACCTAATCAGGGCATCGACATCTTCAAGCAACCATTCCCCAATCATCCACCAACTCAGAACAATATCCAGACCTTGACTGACAACATTCACGAACACAATATACGAACAGTCAATACGGTCTCGCCCTTCATTTCCAACCAACCTCAAGAGGTGAGTCCATCCATCAGTCCATCACATGTGGATGAACCTCTTTCTCTAATTAGTTCTCCATTAACCTCTCTCATCTTGGAGGATGCCTCGACCTTACCAACACTGCCAGTTTCACCATCCTCCTTCTTGCTGCCCATGGAGGACCTAACCCTTCCTACTCCTTGACCGCAAGTGGAGGGCACAATCATCCTTGCTCTTTACCCACTTGAGGAGCCTCATTCTCTGGTTTCTTCTCCACCCAGGGAAGAACCTACCTCTCCTTCATCTCCAACCATAGACGAACCTGTCATGACTCCATCATGCCTTGGGTCTGAGACCGCTACACTAGTCTCATCTTTAACCCCACAACCATCCACATCTTCTCAAGAACCCAAACCTCATCCCACATCTTCTCAGCCATTTTCTCGACTAGTGGAGAAACTCAAACTTCTCCCTTCTAAGAAAGTGGAGCATTAGGGATTGTGGGAGTGTCTCACAGCTCTTCAACATGCCCATGCCCTCTCATCTCATGTAGCTAATCCTCCCATGGTGAAATCTCCCAAGACCTTTAACAAAAACCAAACTCCCATTTCTAAGCCTCAACTGACCCCATCAAAACCAAAACCTGAATCTACCCCATCTAAACCTATCAAGTCACTTGGCGTTTGCCCTGTCTCCAACCTCACTCATTCGCAAGTGAAGGTGGACCTAGACCAGACCTCGACCAATAGTAGTCTTCAACCCAGGTCATAGAAGACTACTAAACCATAGAGGTGAATGCCTCCTCCTCCATCATCATTGCCCTCCATTTTGGGCCCCCATCCTTTGACCTTGACTAGAGTCCTTCCCACTCTGACTTTTAATCAAAACTAGTTGCCTCCTTTGCTTCCTTTGCCTACTGCTAGCCTACCCTCTCCCAAAAGGGTGGTACCTCTCACAAAGAAAGTACCGTCTCCACCTATTGCCGCACCGTCAATCCAAAAGGTGGTACGGAAGCCTCCTCTGACTCTACCCAAGCAAAAGTCACCAGTATCGCACACATCGATGAGCACGGACCCTTTAGTGGGCTCATACTCTTTGATCTTGCATCAAATTTTGTAGACTTCCAACATAACCCTTCCACCCATCAGGCCCTTCCAACCTCTCGGGTCTAAGCCCTCCTGGTTTGACGATACAAAGATTTGCTTATATCATCGTACGCCAGGACATGATACCGAGACTTGCTATGCCCTCAAGACCATCATTCACCGCTATCTGAAGAAAGACACTCTTCTATTTGTGGACACTATCGACCGACCCTTGAATCCTCATAACCCTTTGACCTCTTTAGACCCATCAACATCTCATCAACATACCACGACCCCTTCATCTCCTTCACCCCTATCTTCAAAATCAATGCCATTCACATAACCACCAGGTCACAAAAGGACAAGGCAAAGGAAAAAGCCACCATTCCTTAGACCTACCCTTTCGTCTAGCCACCTCAACTGCCCAAGCCTAAGATTTCTATCCTTAGCGCGCCTCAACCCTCTTCTTCTTCCTCTTCAGGGGCAATTCATGACTCTATGTTGAAATAGCTTCACCAGATGCCTGTGAAGATGTCCCTTTATGACCTCATCCAAACCTCACCCCAGCATCATCAAGCCCTCATCAGAGCCCTGCAGGTAGTAGAGGTTCAACCTGAGGACCCCCAGCCACTTACTGCCCTTGTCCACTCTTTAGCCCCTATTGCCTCCATCACATTCAGCAATTCTGAGATTCCCACATCCAACATGGAAGATCAGGATGCCACCCTCTTCATCACTACTTATGTTGATCGGACATGCATTAAATGCATTATGATCGATGGAGGTGCCAACATCAACATTATCTCCACCCATGCCTTTAAACAGTTGGCTCTTCCTAAGAATTGCATCTCCAAAACTGACGCAATCTTGTATTCCTTTAATGACACCACTGCCACAACCATTGGCACAGTCATTCTTCACATTCGCATTGGTCCATGCATAGTCCCAGAGCTCTTCTATATCATCGAAGGAGAGTTTCAATACAACATCTTGCTAGGCCGACCCTGGATCCGTGCCATGACCTATGTCCCCTCCACCCTGCACTGTTGTGTAAAATTTGAGCATGATGGGCAAGTCCATACCATTCCCAATGACCCTTCACCCTTCAAAACTTGTAACACCACCTACCATCCAAATGACGTTCTCATTCCTATCAAGCCATCAACCCTGGCACCTCCTCCATCCATAGAAGCTTTAACCAGTTCGTAACTGGCAGTCACCCTCACACATCCCCTTTAAGTGACGACCACAGATCCCATGGAAGACATCTTCCAAAGACTTTCATTGGGGGAATATCACTTGCTGGCCTTAGACATGTTCCAAACTCCACAAGAGTATGGATGCCTTCATCATAGCCCTAATTACGACCATCAGATTAGGATGATCATGCCTTATGATCCTCCTCACCTCCAAACCAACCTTGTCTATGGGGGGCTTGATCAAGTTCTTATTGATTGCAATCCTCTTTCTTCACCTCAACCTTTCACATCAGAATTCTCATTTCTTGGCAACCCCACCTTTGCACACATTTACCTTTACAGGTGTGCATGGAAGGGTTTTGGCTTCAGATGCTATGAGCAGGGCTCCCATCAGCCCATCAAACCACTCAACAATGACGATGCCAAGAAATGGTATGGCCTGGGATATCATGACCCCACTCAGACCCGTACAGACCTTTGTCCTGAACCAACCATTGACCAATCTCCTCCAGGCTCACCCATTCCTCCTCCTTCACCTACAAAGTTGGTGGTTTCCATCCCTCCTAGTTTTTTTTCCATAAATACCATCCGCCTGGAACCCTTGACTTATCAGCTCAATGGGGTGTCTAGGTCTCTCCCTCTCATTTTTCCCAGCATGGTAGAAGATGAGTCGATAACCATTCACACTATCCACTGCATTGACGATGATGCCATTCTTTCCTACATGGGCATCGATGACTCTTTCATCCAGTGCTCTCTCCCTTTTGAGACCCAAGTTATGTTAAATGAATCAACCATTGACATCAACCTCCCTTCTTCTAATGTTCCTCATGTCTTAAAGATTGGTCAATCTTTAGACGCTCAGGAGCAGCTTGACTATACCTAGTTCCTCTCAGACCATAGCAAGGCCTTTGCCTGGACCTACCATGACATGCCTGGCATTGACCCCACCATCGCTACCCATAACATTGTCACCAAACCAGAGGCTAAGCCTATTAGGCAAAAGCTTTGAAAGATACATCCTCACGTTGCCCTCCTTATCAAAGAGGAGCTTCAACGCCTCCTTTTTGTCTCCTTCATCCATCCCATTGATTATCCATAGTGGGTGTCTAACATCATCCCAATCACCAAGGCGACTGGGGGGATCCAGATCTGCACAGACTATCACAACCTTAACCTAGCCTGTCCCAAAGATGACTTTCCTCTTCTTAACATTGACCAGCTTATTGATCTCATGGCCAGCCATGAGATGCTATCTCTCATGGATGGGTTTTCAAGATACAATCAAATCTTGATTGCTCTAGAAGATCAGCACAAGACCACTTTCATTACCCCATGGGGGACTTTCTGCTATCGAGTCATGCCTTTTGGCTTGAAGAATGTAGGCACCACATATCAGCGTGTCATGACCTACATTTTCCATGATCTCCTCCATAAAATCATGGAGGACTATGTGGATGACCTTCTCGGCAAGTCCAAGCTTTGCCGTGACCATTTGACCATTCTCAAAATCATCTTCTCTCACCTTCTTCAATACAATGTCTGCCTTAACCCCAAGAAATGTGTCTTTGGGGTCCTCTTTGGCAAGCTTCTCGACTTTATTATTTCTTTCTGTGGCATCGAGATAGATCCCGCTAAGATCTGCGCTATCCTCGTGATGCTGCCCTCGACCAATCTCAAGCAGCTTCACAGTCTACAAGGGAAGCTCTAGTCCATTCGCCGTTTCATCTCGTAGCTTTCTGACCGCTGCCAACCTTTTCATCATCTCCTTAAGAAGGATGTCTCTTTTACATGGGATAAGGACTATCAAGAGGCTTTTAAAGCCCTTAAACGCTATCTGGTCTCTCCACTAGTCCTCATTCCACCTAAAAATGATCAACTCTTCTACTTTTATATCTCTATCACTAACCATTCGTTAGGTGCCATGATCGCGCATCGAGATGAGCATCACCATGAGCAAGCAGTCTACTATATCAGCCAAACACTGGTCAACTATGAAACTCGGTATACTCATACCGAGAAACTCTATTTGGCATTAGTTTTTGCCGCTACCAAGCTCTGCCACTATCTTCTTAACCACAAAACCTTTGTCATCACTCACACCGACCCTCTTAAGTTTATGCACTCTAAGCCATATCAACATCAACGTATGGCTTGGTGTCTCATGTTGCTTGCTGAGTTCGACCTCGAATTCATCCAGTAGAAATCTATCAAGGGGCAAACCATCACTGATTAACTGGTGGATGCCCCTCTTCCCAACAATCAACCTTCACAGTGCGAGTTTCCTGATGAGTCTATCACTACGCTTTCCATCGATGACACTATCTACCAAATGACCATGTTCTTCGATGGCTCCAAATGTCAACTTGGTGGGGGTATGGGAGTCATTCTCATCCCACTCAATGGTGAGCCCATGCCTTTGTCTTTCAAGCTTGACTTTAATTATACCAATAATATGGCTGAATATGAGGCCTTAATTTTGAGACTTCAGACTGCCCTCTCTCTCAGCATCAAGTCCATCAACATCCTCGGCGACTCGCAACTTGTCGTCAATCAGGTCAATGGTTCATACCTCTGTAAAAATGAAATTTTGCAAAGGTACAAAAACCGTGCTGACATTCTCCTTGCATCTTTCGACCATTACCTCTTGCAGACTATTCCTCGATCCATGAATAAGTTTGCTAACACCATGGCTTCTCTCGCTTTGCATATACCATCTTCCTCATCTACATCCAGACTTTTTGTCATGGTGCATTGTGTGTCATTGCCTTCTTATATCTCTCTTAACATTAATCATGTCAACACCATAGACTCTAGCCCACGAGATGTTTGGTATAAGCAACTTGTGGACTACTTATCTTTTTTTGTCATTCCTCCCAACCTCTCTAACAATGCACAGTGAGCTTTTATCAAGCGTACTGCTCACTATACCATGCTAGGGGGTCTTCTCTATAAGCAAGGCTTCGACTGCCTCCTTCTTCGCTATCTCACCTCCACTAAAGTATCTCAAGCCATTGAGCAAGTCCATGATGAGATTTGTGGCAGACATTTCAGTGGGAATTCGGTTGCCAAGTGCATCCTTCGTTTGGGCTATTATTGGCCCACCCTTCATCAAGACTGTAGCGACTATGTTCGGTGTTGCATCAAGTGTTAGCAGCACTCTAACTTGCTTCATCTTCCTAGTCATGCCTTACAAGTCACTCAAGATTTCTAGCCTTTTTCTCAGTGGGGCATAGATCTCATCAGTGAGATTAACCCTCATTCGTCTCTTCGTCATCAATCCATCATCACTGCCACCGAGTATTTCACCAAGTGGGTGGAAGCCATTCCTCTCATCTCCATAAAAGCTGACAAGATTGTTGACTTCATCAGCAGCCACATCATCTACTGCTTCGGTGTCCCTCATAAAATCATCACCGACAATGGCAAGTCCTTCAAAAATAAGACTATCCAAAAACTCTGTGACTCATTTGGCATCAAGCTCAGTTTCTCTTCGCCTTACTACCCATAAGCAAATGGGCAGGCTGAGGCTTCCAACAAAATCTTGACTAAAATTCTCATGAAGGTGGTCAGTGACACTGGAAGGGATTGGCATATTCACATTCCCTTCACTTTATGGGCCTACCGCACTAGCATTCAAACCTCCACGAGTGCTACCCCTTTCTCTCTCATGTACGGAATAGAGGTTGTCCTACCTCTTGAAGTACAAATCCTGTCTCTCTGCATTTCTCTGCATGACATTCTTTCTAACGATGACTTTTGTCAAGATCGCTTAGCTCAACTTGAGTTACTTGACGAGCGCCGTCTTGCTGCCCTCAGCCATCTCCATGTCTATCAACATCACATCAAGCAAGCCTATGACAAAAATCTGCGAGAATGAGATTTCAATATCGGAGACCTCATCTTTAAAGAGAATGAGCATGTGACCAATATGGAGTGAAGTAAATGAGGCAAGTTTGCCCCTAATTGGCTCAGACCTTTCATTATCACGCACAATTATGGATCAAGGACGTATCATTTGTCTTCTCTCGATGGACAACCAGAACCTGAGCCTCTTAATGCGTTGCATCTGCGACCATTCTACTATTAGTCAAGTACTCGTCCACTTGACATTTATCTTGAGCTCATCCCTTGAACAATCCCCATCCTCTTAGTCCTCATTCCTTTCAACCCTACTCCCCTTAACAAATCCTATATACCCCTTTTATATAGTATGGATGCTTTGTCCTAATAAAAGGGAACCCTTGACCTTCTATAGTCTAGTCCATGACTCACATTTTTGTCAAAACAAATCAAGATGTCAAAAATATCCAAGGTCACTAAATCGTATCAAAAGGCAGACTGCTCCCTCAAAGGACATCTGTACTATCATTGCTGTAGCTAATAGACTGCTCCCTCGAAGGACAGCTATTCAAAGCCCTTATATATAAAGCAAAATATAGACCACTCCCTCAAAGGATGGCTATGATTAACTCTTGCTACCAACAAAAATCTTTCTTAGCAGCTTCCTGCATTGATCAGCTTCGCAAATGACCACCAAGCAAATGACATCTCTATGTAGACTTCTCGCATTGATCAGTCTGCACCAAAAAAAAAAAATCATGGACTTGGCTTGTAATTGTCTCAGGGTCTCCTATAAAAAGGGGCAAAGTTATCTCTGCCCTAAAATGGGTTACCCTATCCTCCTCCTATCACTTGCTCAAGGGACTTTGAGCTCACTTTAATGTCAAAGTGATTCGATTACCACTCTAACACAACATATGGTCAACGACGTCATGCATGAATGGGGCTCTTGGTTCTAATAACCCCTATCTATGCTGTCATTTCTGGTCCTTGTCAATGAAAGAGCAATATGCCTTTCACTTTTTCTACACTTTGGTCACATTCAACTTCATCACTTGTCAAACCCAACCAAGCCAACCCAACATTTTTAGACATGTCACATCATTATAACCTATTCACACTAGTTTCTATGGACACCAATACACATGGAAACTATTGACCAGACGCAATTTATGTTAAGCATAAACCAATACTTGCTGAAGCATAAATAAACCTCAATTCATTTTTAGCATACGTCCATCATGACTATGGAAAATTGCTAGGGATGAAAGACCACATCACCAATGTTACAGAATACACCATTTAGAAAAGGCTGTAACATCTTTTTTCTCCTCATCATTTCAACCTTGACCAAGACCAGTCTATCGACCACTTTCACCACCTGTCTACCACTCGAACTCCTAGTTTCGAACTACATTGGTCTGAGGCCCTTCACAGAAGGGCTATGTAGGCAGCACTCAGATGATATGATATCTTTTGGGGTTAGCTCAACCACCTTCGTTTGTTCATCTCTCTGATGGATAAACCTTCTTTCCTCCTTTTTTCATCACGTTGCCCCAAAATCATGCCCTCAATCAGTTAGCCCTCCAGTACAAGTCATTTTGGCCCCCTGGGGCACACTTGAGATCACTTTTGCCTCCATCCACCTTGACCAATCACCATTGGAGATCATACCTATCTCTTTCGACCCTAATCACTTTCAAGACAATGTTGCCTTGGTTGTTTTTGCCTGTCTGCTACCTCACGAATGGTTAGCAAAATTGTGTGCAGCCCATATTTTTAACCCTCACAAGTATAGGATCGCAAGCCAGTTGATCCCCACTACTTGTGATATTTTTGTGTTTTCGGGAGCACTTCTTGCACCTGGGATACCTGGAACATGATGACCATTAGAGCTTCAACTTAGATTGAATAACCCAATCAATAGATGACTAAATGCTGGGGCCCGATTATTTCAATTTTGACACTCCTTAACCCTCGACCTGTGACAATTTAACCTAACCATCCTCGTGAAGTGGTGTATGTGCAATCATGACTTTTACAACATTCTCACTCTATCTTTACCCCTTTTTCATCCAATCTTTATCAAATCAGCACCCGATTCTAGGTCCCCTTCTCTCGACTCTTGCTTTGAGGGGGAATACCTCATCCATAATCGGGGCAACCAACCCTCTTATTTTTGTCTTGTAGTTAATTCAAACAACCAATAAGATGAAATTGACCTTATCCCACACCTGGGGCAACCAACTCCTATTTTTGTCTTGCAGTTCATCCAGAACAACCAACAAGACAAAAAGGGGCAAATGTAGACACCGTAATTGTGTCTAACCCTTGTCATCCTCCCCTTAACCCCCATTTTAGTTTTCCATGCCTATTTTAACCCCTATCGACCATTTTCCCACAAGCCTTGACCCTGGTAGCATGTAAAAATGAGTAGAGAGCTAAAGTTAGCCTTTTATCCCCATTCTACATCTGTTGATGACGGTCATAACCTGGTTGACATGATCGATGTTGGTCACTTATCAGCTGACGTCGATAGTCTTGCTGACGTCAGTTATCTTTAACACTACATTCTCAACCCAAATGTAGGAACCGTTATCCATTATCCATTATCCATTCGGTTGCTAATCCGTTTCTCGATCGGTTATCAGACCTTCCTTCGTATCGATGAGCAAACCTCTTCATTTGAATGATCAACTAATTCTTGCATCCAACCAATCTACAATCAATCTCTCGCATTCTCTCTCTGGTACAGGTATTCTACTTTAGTCATCTTGCTGGAGGTCTGCTACATTGAACTTCTGCGACACAATGACAACATCAATCATGTCTTCGACTTTTATCTTCAGTGCGTAACAGGTAAGCATTTGTTCTGTGTTTTTATTTTGATCTTTGGTTATTGTTTTTAATTGCTATCATTACCTAGATTTAGATTCAGACTATAGCCCTGACCTTACTTCCACCCGTATCACCTCTATCCACCCTCTGGAGAATATACAGTCTGTAACTCTATCTAGATCCCTTTACAAACCCTCAAACAATCCCCTTGACTCCTAAACGGGCTTCCCGAACCCTCAGACAAAAACATCAGACCCTTTTGCAATCCAAAAACTCTATCCAAGACCTGACCAGACTGTTAGGGTGTGGAGCTAAAAACTTCACCAAGGAGCATTCATTATCAGGTTCGGGTCTACATAGACACCAGCATCGGTTAGGAGCGATCGACGTCGGTCACAGGCAGTTGCAGAGATGCCAACATCAGCAGAGGGTCGGCTGATGGCGGTCACAAATAAGCAGCAGGAATCGACGTCGATTACCTGTGTGTCTAGAAAGCTATTTCCGTGGACAAAAGTGAGTGTTTGCATGATAAGTTTGAGTTGTAGACTCAAGCTCGCGTCTCTATTGTTAGCAATACTATTTTTAGAGCCCTTGTTCAAGTGGCTTAACTACTTGTTGGGTGTACATGCTCAAGTCTCCTAATTCTATATGTAGAATTAGATCTTCCTAGCTTATTGTAGTTTTGTAGTGGATTATTGTAGTTGGGTGAATTATTGTAATTCATTGTGTGAGAAGAACAGTATAGAATTGAATCAATCCAAGCTTGTTGGAGTTGATTGTTCTTGAGAGAGAGAGCTCTTGAGGAATAGAGATCTAGTGAGAGATCTATACATCTAGGAGAGGTGTGGAAGAAAGAAGCTTTCTTCAATTGTATTCCTTTTGTAAAGAGTTTGTTAATACAAGTTTTTAGGGTGTTTTTTTGTATCTCTTGTTCTTGCTATTATCATTCTAATTACTTATCAATCTGATTTAATTATGCATTTATTGCTGTCACAATTGTAATCTATTGTTGGATTGATCCCCCAACAAGTGGTATCAGAGCCAAGTTACAGGTTCAGAGCTTGATAATTGGTATCAAAGTTCAGGTTCACTAACAGGTGGTTCAGATCTGTGTAGTGTGTATTGATTACAGGTTCTCATAGGAGTTTTTGCAGGGATTTCTATTTGAGTGGGAGAAGCAATGGCAGATGAAAGTAAATTGAGAATGGAAAAGTTCAATGGTAGAAATTACCAACACTGGAGAATGCAGATAGAGGATTATCTGTATCAGAAAGATCTCTACTTACCGTTAGGAGGTGTTGCAAAGAAGCCCAAAGACATGGAGGATGAAGAATGGGAAGTTCTTGATAGAAAGGCTCTGGGGTCTATAAGACTGAGTCTAGCATCCACTATGATATCCAATTTATCATAGGTAAAGTCTACGGTAGAGTTGATGACTACGTTAGCAAATTTGTATGAAAAATCCTCAGCTTCCAATAAGGTATATCTTATGAAGCAGTTATTTAATTTGCATATGAATGAAGGTGGATCTGTTTCTACTCATCTGAATGATTTCAATGGAATTTTGAATCAATTAAGTTCAGTGAATATAGTGTTTGATGATGAAATAAAAGCTCTTTTGATATTATGTTCTTTGCTTGAAAGCTGGCATGGCTTAGTAATGGCAGTAAGTAATACTGCATCTGCATCAAATATTTTGAAAGTAGAGGATGTTGTTAGTGTTATCTTGAATGAGGAAATACGCAGGAAAAGCATAGAAGAGGCATCTGGGAATGCTTTAAGTTTTGAGAGCAGGGGAAGGCAGAAAGAGAAGAGCAAGAAAGGCAGATGAAGATCCAAATCAAAGGAGAAAGGCAGATCTAAATCCAGAAATGGCAGAAGGCCACAATGCTAGAATTGTGGAAAGATGGGGCACATAAGTAGAGATTGTTGGTCAAAACCTAAGGAGGACAACTAGCACGAAGGAAAGGAAGAAGCCAAGATTACAGGTATTGCACAGGATGCTTTAATTTTCTCTCTGCATAATAATATAGAATGTTGGGTATTAGATTCTGGTGCATCTTTTCATGCTACTCCTAACAGGGAATATTTTAGTGACTATATCCATGGAGATTTTGGAATAGTGTATCTAGGGGATGATGAGCCTTGTAAAATAATTGGCAAAGGTAAAGTGCAGCTCAAGATGCAGAATAACAACACATGGGTGTTGAGAGATGTGATGCATGTTCCTAGCTTGAAGAGAAATTTGATTTCTGCAGGAAAGTTAGGGGATGAGGGTTGTACAGTAACTCTCACAGCAGAATCTTGGAAGGTGACCAAGGGTGCACTTGTTATGGCCAGAGGTAAGAGAGAAGGTACTCTCTATTTGTGTAATTATGTTACTAACAAATCTCCTTTTGTATTATCTACTTCAGATGTGGATGCTAAATTGTGGCACTCAAGGCTTGGCCACATGAGTGAGAAGGGGATGTCAATTCTTAAGTCCAAAGGTATGCTTTTAGATTTAAAAGGCATAGATCTAGAGTTTTGTGAGCACTGTGTATTTGGAAAATAGAAAAGGATTAGTTTTCTCAAGACTGGGTCTACTAAGAAGAGGCATAAGTTAGAGCTTGTTCACACAGACATGTGGGGACCAGCTCAGGTTGCTTCTATTGGAGGATCACAGTACTATGTATCTTTCATAGATGATGCTACAAGGAAGGTATGGATCTATTGTATTAGAAAGAAATCTGATGTATTTGAGACTTTTAAAGTTTGGAAAGCCATGGTTGAGAATGAAATAGGTAAAAGATTAAAGTGCCTGAGATCAGACAATGGTGGTGAGTTCTGCAGTAATAAGTTCAGAGATTATTATTACATGCATGGAATCCATAGGCAAAGGACGGTTCCAAGGACACCTCAACAGAATGGAATTGCTGAAAGGATGAATAGGACAATAATGGAGTGTGCAAGATGTATGAGATTACATGCTGGTTTGCCCTTACAGTTTTGGGCACAAGCTGTTGACACTATAGTATACCTGATTAACAGAGGACCCTCTACAGCTCTAGATGGTGGTATTCTAGAAGAGGCATGGACAGGTAAAAAGGTTGATCTCTCATATCTCAAAGTTTTTGGTTGTAAAGCCTTTGTGCATATATATAAGGAAAATAGAAAGAAGCTTGATGCTAAGTCTATGAGATGCACGTTTATTGGCTATGGCTCAGATGATTTTGGTTATAGATTGTGAAATCTAGGAATTAACAAGGTAATCAGGAGCCGTGATGTTGTTTTCAATGAAAGAGTGATGTATTGTGATCAGCTAAGGAAGCTGAATCAATCTGAGCAGAGCAATGGTGAATTGGATGAGGTGAAAGTCCAAGATGAGCTCACGGGAAAAAGAAATAATCACTTGCAAGAAAACACAGAGACCGACGTCGGTAGGTTAGGAACCAGCATCGACATAATAAAAATTGGCGTCGGCCATATAGAGACCAACGTTGGCCGTACAGGTACTGAGGTCAGTCAGGTAGAACTGACGTTGGATAGTAACAGGTCTACAGGTGATTGAGGTCAGTCACTGTCAGAGAATTTGGGTGGACAGCGTGTTGTAGACGAGTCTCAGACACCCATCAGGAGGTCAAAAAGGGTGAGTAAGCCTCCAATTAGACATTCTCCTTCTTTATTTTACTTATTGCTAACTGATGGTGGAGAACCAGAGAGTTTTGAAGAAGCAATACAGGTGGAGTCCAAGAGTGAGTGGGAGCGTGGCATGGTTGAGGAGTTGGAGTCCTTAAGAGAGAACCAAACATGGGATTTGGTTGAATTGCCAGCTGGTAAGAGAACACTCAAGAACAAATGGACCTACAGGTTGAAGGAAGGTGAGAATGGATAGATGAGGTACAAGGCCAGATTAGTGGTAAAAGGATTTGCACAAAAGCCAGGTATTGACTTTGGTGAGATTTTTTCTCCTGTTGTTAAAATGACTTCAATAAGGGTTGTATTGTCTTTGGTTGCTTTTAAGGATTTACATCTTGAGAAGCTAGATGTTAAGACAACGTTTCTTCATGGAGATTTGGATGAGGAAATTTATATGGAACAACCAGAAGGATTCGAGGTCAAGGGTAAGGAGAATTTTGTGTGCAGGTTGAAGAAAATCTTGTATGGCCTCAAGCAAGCTCCTAGGCAATGGTACTTAAAATTTGACAGGTTTATGACTGAGCATGGCTATAGTAGGTGTCAATCAGACCATTGTGTGTATTTCAAGAGATTTGATAATGGTAGATATATTATTCTATTGTTGTATGTAGATGATATGCTGGTTGCAGGATCACACATGCAGGATATCTCTGAGCTTAAGGTAAAATTAGCTCAAACGTTTGCTATGAAGGATTTGGGAGCAGCAAAGAAAATCCTTGGCATGAGCATTAAGAGAGACAGGAAAAATCACAGGTTGATAGTGTCTCAAGAAGATTATGTGGACAAGGTGTTGAAACGGTTCAATATGCAGGATGCTAAACCGGTAAGCACACCTTTGGCTGGACATTTTAAGTTGAGTAAAGAACAATGTCCTAATTCATTTGATGGGGTAGAGTACATGAGTAAGATTCCATATTCTTCTACAGTAGGGAGTTTGATGTATGCAATGGTGTGTACTAGACCGGATATTGCCCAAGCAGTGGGAGTTGTAAGTAAGTATATGGCCAATCTAGGTAAGGAACATTGGAAAGCAGTTCAGTGGATCCTTAGATATCTGAGAGGAACCCACAGTAGGCACTTGTGCTATGGAGGTTTAGATACTTCTCTACATGGCTATGTAGATTCAGATATGGTAGGTGATTTAGATGGCAGGAGGAACACTACAGGTTATGTTTTCACTGTAGGTGGAATGGCGGTGAGCTGGATATCTAAGTTACAGAAGGTTGTTGCCTTGTCAACTACAGAAGCAGAGTATATTGCAGCCACAGAAGCTAGCAAGGAGATGATATGGATGACACGATTCATGGATGAGCTTGGTAGGGAGCATGAGAGTTGTAGATTGTATAGTGACAGTCAGAGTGCAATCCATTTGGCTATGAATTCAGCCTTTCATTCAAGAACAAAGCACATACAGCTAAGGTATCACTTCATATGATAGGTATTGGAAGATGGTGAGTTGAAGCTGGAGAAGATCCATACAGATAGGAATCCTGCTGATATGTTAACCAAGCCGGTTACAAAAGAGAAGTTGAATCTTCATTCAACTTCTATTGGTCTTCATGATTGAGTTGAAGATGGAGGAGCTAGAAGATGTTGCTGTATAGGTAGTGGTGCAGCTGTTTATCTCCAAGTGGGAGATTATTAGGGTGTGGAGCTAAAAACTTCACCAAAGAACATTCATTATCAGGTTCGGGTCTACACAGACACCGGCATCGGTCAGGAGTGACTGACGTCGGTCACTTGTAGAGATGCCGACATCGGCAGAGGGTCGGCCGACGGTGGTCACAGACAAGCAGCAAGAATCGATGTCGGTTACTTGCGTGTCTAGAAAGCTATTTTTGTGGACAGAAGCGAGTGTTTGCATGATAAGTTTGAGTTGTAGACTCAAGCTCGCGTCTCTATTGTTAGCAATACTATTTTTAGAGCCCTTGTTCAAGTGGCTTAACTGCTTGTTGGGTGTACATGCTCAAGTCTCCTAATTCTATATGTAGAATTAGATCTTCCTAGCTTATTGTAGTTTTGTAGTGGATTATTGTAGTTGGGTGAATTATTGTAATTCATTGTGTGAGAAGAACAGTAAAAAATTGAATAAATCCAAGCTTGTTGGAGTTGATTGTTCTTGAGAGAGAGAGCTCTTGAGGAATAGAGATCTAGTGAGAGATCTATACATCTAGGAGAGGTGTGGAAGAAAGAAGCTTTCTTCAATTGTATTCCTTTTGTAAAGAGTTTGTTAATACAAGTTTTCAGGGTGTTTTCTTGTATCTCTTGTTCTTGCTATTATCATTCTAATTACTTGTCAATCTGATTTAATTCTGCATTTATTGCTATCACAATTGTAATCTATTGTTGGATTGATCCCCCAACATAGACCCTGTCCAAAACTATTTCCCCGACCGACGCCGGTCATTACCCCGACCGATGCTGGCATTTTAACCGACGTCGGCACCCTTCTTGTGTCTTTTATTTGTTTTCATTCTATCTTTCATTATTTCTACTTCAGTCAAATATTCTACTTTTTATTAGTGGGTTGATATCCCTTAAGGAAGTCTTCGTACTTCAGGGATCAAGCATTTGCTTGACAGCCCATCGTCTCTTTGTCTAACATTTTTTCGTGTTTAGTCTCTTTTTCTTCGTAGGTGTCATTCCTCCACAGCCAAAGAGGAGTACCTTCCAACGTCTGATTTTGGTGTGCACGACTATATCCGGGTATCTTCTAACCCTAGACCATCTCTTAGTTTCTCATTTCTATCTTTTGAATGTGAAAGCGAAATTAGCGTAGAAACAACAAAAACTTAAGGGAAGCGATAAGTATATATGAGTCTAGAGCCATTCTCTCTATCATTTAGGGGAAAAAAGTAATTGATTACTTGGATCCAGTTTCTCAGGGTGTGTTCAGGGTTTGGAACTAGAAATGTCTTGACATCACTCACATCCCTAAAAATAAAAAATAAATTATTGATAATATTATTTTGAAGGGGAAATTTTTTATCAATCATGAGGAAGATAAAATACTTTTATATTTTTCAAAATATGATTATTGTCATGTAAAATTGGGATAAAATTTAGTTGAGCTTTCTGATCCTCATTTTAAATGGTAAAATTATTTGTGTTGGTATAAAGCAGGGTTAGTAAAGGATGGTTCCTTCACTTGGTTTATGTCACTCAATAGGATCCTCACCTAGGATATATTACTAATTATGGATTTTTAAGGTCCTTCTAGATGTTTTATTTACTTCATGCATGGGGAGTCCATAGGTCACATTCTATTCAACTACTTATTTGCATTAAAATAATAGAACTAGCTATGTGTGAAAATGAATTGGTCATAAACATGGCCTCTTTCCATTATTCAATCCATATCCTATTGGTTCATTGGGATATCCTTGGATGCCATATCTATGCCTTGGAAGGCTAGATCAACCATCCTCATCTGGACTATTTGAAAGGACATAAATATCATGATTTTTGAAGGAAAGACTAGGTCCCTCCAACAAGTTTTATTGAAATCTAAGATTATTATTTTTGAGGTTATTTTGGTTCATGCACATATACATGCGACTTATAATTCCCATTTAGATTTATTAATTAGACCCAAGTGGATGTTGTTTAAAGTTACCCCTATTAATGGGTCAAGGGTAGTTCCTAATATTAGCTTACATGTAACTCATTCTGCTTGGGTCCCCTCAACTAGTTTATTCAAGCTAAAATTTCATGGGGATATTTGATAAAAACTAGGTACATATAGTGCTTGGTGAATTATTTAGGATTATTCTAGTTCTTACTTTGATGAATTTAACTAATGGTACCAAAAATGAAGCATAATCAAAATAATTTGTCCTCAAGATTGAAATCATGATCTAATGTAGAATTGAGAATTTAGTAATTAAAGGTGGATCTATGGTGCTAACACAAGTGTTGTAATCTAAGATGATATTTGATGGAATATTATATATATAATTGATAGAGTTTAGAGGTTTATGCCCCTCCTTGTGTCCTAGTTTGTGAACCATTATTTTTGATAATCTAACTCTCATGCAAACTTCTTTGAAAAATTGGCATATTTCAAGTCAAGAAACTTCAATATGATAAAATTTAAGATTTATGGCATGGGTTAAATGAGTTGGATCCTTATTGACCCCCATTTCCATGTTTGTGAATTTTTTGATTCCATTATTTCTTTGTTTGCCTCTATCTTGGGGTAGCATATGTGACTTGAGCTTCAATTTATTTTAACATTCATAGTTTTTTTGGTGACTTTATCTTCATAATTGGTTGATATGATGGTTGGTTGATGTGGGATATGCCATGCATGGTGTTTTTATAAATATTTTTTGTATCAGTGATCTTCTTCAATTTTTATTTTTGAAGATTGGAAGGAAGTGGTTGAGTCATGGCTTCCTTTGGTGTTGGTATATTAATGCATGCCAAGGGTTTGGAGGAGTCTTTATATTTTATTTATAATGATCCTTTACTAATTTTTATAGTGGTAAAGTGAGAAATAACCTTTAGCATTAGTATTTCATCTACAAGGCTCAAGAAGATATTCTAGGTTCCTTTTGGCTTGATCTTGGAGGTCATTCATGTCATGTTGAGGCTCAAACTATTATAGGTGGACACTTGAAATAAGGTAAAATTTATGGTTATTTACTTATTCATGTGTTGTTTACTTTAGATTATGGAGGATAAGCTTTTGGTTCATATGGTGGTCGAATATTTCATGCATGTTGCCTTTATAGGTGGTTTTGAGTATGAACTTAAAGGTGTTGGTCCTTTGTTTGATCTTTACCTCCACCTCACAAGATGATACTATAGGGTTTATATTACTCTCAAAATTCTTAAATCTTTAGAGGCACAATTTATGAAAGTGGTGGATTAATCAGATGATGTCATATATTTTATGTGATAGATAAACTACGATCATGGTAGATACTTCTTCCCATTGGATTTAGTGGATCTCAATGTACTAATTATATATTTGGTCTCTATTTGGGCATGCTTCAAAGACATGTAAGTTGTTAAGTCAATGAATTTTATTATTAAAACAAGTGGGATGAGTTGGTAAATAATCCTACGAAGGGATTGGTAGGTGAATCTAGCTAGGATGGGAAGCTTAGGAGTGGAGTTAATAGGAATAATGGTAGTATATGTGGTGGTGGGAAAGGCTATGGGCATGCACATTCCATTTATTTAAACTCTATGGAAGTGGGTGTGGGGGTTTATCCATATAAAAGGGGGTCTAGGGGTGGTAGGCTCAGTGGTCATGGTGGCTATTTCATAAGTTGGTTGAGTCCTCCATATTTTGATTCTTTGGGGGGTCAATCTCATGCACAAGTTGGTGCTAGGATTGAATACATCATCACCTTAGCAGAGGAATTTGAGGATGAGGTAATTTTATAGACTAAGCTAGGTCATTCAGGCTCACATAAAGCAGCTTTTCCTCTTAAATTTAAAACATGAGTAGGTGGTAACTTATTGGATTTGTGATCAGACATAATTGGTTAGTATTTCTTATTTATATTGGTCCTATTTTTTTTCCATAATGTTGGAAGTTTATATAATACTTAATCTTTTTATCTCTTATTTTTGTGGGCTTGAAACTTGGGTTGACATATCATGGAGTTTATTTTATCAATAATTTTTAAAAAATTTTGGATTTTAATGAAAGGGTGAGGGACCATTAACTCTTTCACATTTATCAATTTTTTTTGAAGCAAAGTAAAATTGGAAATGAAATGTTTTAAATGTCTCTATTTTTGTGTATGTTTTAGATTTATGAATGGATGTAAAATGAAAAGTTGAAAATGAATTATTTAACCATATATGAAAATGTGAATATTAAATACAGATGAAGCTATGAATTTTATGATACTCTAGATTGATGTAAACCTATATTATGGATGCATTGATAAGAAAATAGATTAAGTTTTTAACACAAAGATTCTAATATACTGCTGTAAATGAAGAGTAAATGAATTAAGTTAATGCCATGGGTGAAAAAATAAGAATAAAAATATTTGGAAGAAGTGACATAAAAGTATGGATTATTGTAGGTAGATATTATATGTCTAGAAAACAATAAAAATAATATCTTTATATCTGTGGGAGGATAAATACAAAAAATAAATAAAATTTCTATAAAAAAAAGTAAAAAAGTGGGCTTCAAGAAGATTTAAATGGATTCAATATTCATACATACATTTCTTATTTTCATTCAACAAGGAAATAACTATTTATTCAAGGGGATATATGGGTATAAAAGAGGAAATATATTTAATTCTAGGATGATTACCTCTAGAAAAGAGGCATAGTGGCAATAGTTTTAAATAATTTCACACACACACACATAAGCTGTGAAAAAATTCAAATTCACAGAAAGTCAATTTTTTTAGAAGCTCAAATGAGAAAACACATATGCACCCAAAAAATATATATATAAATGATGAATAATCAAGGGTGAAGATATGAATAAATATTCCTTGAGACTTCCATTATTTATTGATTTTGTAGAGGGTAATTTAATTCAAATTTTTGATAATTGCTAAAGTGTACATGAAAAAATTATATTTTTTATTTGATTTATTTAACATATTTAAAATAAATAAATTTAATCTAAGAAAAAAACATGAAATCTAATAGAAATAAACATCCAACCTGTCAAGTGTAGATGACAAATTGATAATATGTTGTTGGTTGTGGATCATCAATCCTCATGCTACATTTTTAAGTGGTTGTTAAACTTGACCCAATGATGTAATTATTATCAAGAGGAAGATAGTATAATGAAAATAAAATAAAGAGAGTGAATGGAAAATTAGAAAATATGTGGATATATTTAAAAATGATAGAGTGCAGGTTGTTCATTCATTATTTTTTTGATTTGAATTTAAATGGGAACAACCATTTTGTAAGAGAAAAGTATTGGGAAGTTAACTGGAGTAGTGAGTGTTTAAATAGGGAGGTAAAATAAGAAAAGAAGTGTTAATTAAGTGATTTTTTTCAATTTTTTTTTGTGGGTTGATGTGAGAGTTCCAAAAATGGTGACAAAACCACCAATTTAATCAGGGTGATAGTTTCTAAACTACTATAGTGGTTATAAAAAATACCATGATAGTTGAAAAACCATCAGAGTGGTTTACATAATTACCTTGGTAGTTTATGAAATTACTAGGGTGCTTATGCAACCACCATAGTGATTTTTCCATGCATTATGAAAATTATTATTTTGGAGGTTTAGAGCCCTATGTTTTTGCAAAATGGACATAGGGAAAGTTTGAAAAAATGGGAAAATGGGAAAGGAAATGATTTGAAATGTTACATTTTTATTTAAAGTTTTTTACATCATCCTCAGATATTTTAAATTTTGCACTGTGTTTGTGTGAATACATATAGCTTCCTCAAGGAGGTGCCCCATCATGATTTGGATAGGTATTTTTCTTTGAAATAGGCACACCCAATTAAATGGGAGGGTTATAAAAATTACCTTTATTACCTATGTATTTTAATTAATATAGTAGAGATTCGTCACATTATACATGCGAGGGATAAAAATATGAC
Source organism: Torreya grandis (assembly GCA_037957365.1). Classification (NCBI taxonomy): domain Eukaryota; kingdom Viridiplantae; phylum Streptophyta; class Pinopsida; order Cupressales; family Taxaceae; genus Torreya; species Torreya grandis. Next base: position 233,000 of record JARHVA010002887.1, on the reverse strand, counting down.
CCAATGTGACAAAGCTCAACACTTAGAAAAGAGGTGTCTATATGTAATGAGATAGGATTAAACTAATATTATCATATATAAAGAGTTAGAATTAGATAAGGTAAATAAAAGAGATCCCATTAATACATAATGAATAATGATATGACCAAATAGATCCATAAACATAGTAAGAGGATCACCTATAACACAATATCAAGAGAAAGTTTTCCAAAGTCTTTAGGAAATCAACCAATGAAGTAGCTCTACTTAGGTCTCTTTTTTTAAATAATCTAATATTGAAATAAATTAATTTAATTATAGGGGGAAGGGTTAGAAACGTATTAAAATGGGTAAGGATTCATGGTAGGCAAATGGGGGCCTATGTATCTAAGGTGGATAAATGGCAAGTTCAAACAATCCTATAGCCACACAGAGTATAAGCATAGAAATAACTTAAATAAGGAGATATACATTCATTAAATAGTAAATTATGTAGCTTATATCCATAAAATGAAATAAATATAGTTATAATATACTTACCTTGAACAAGACATGTTAAGCCTCAATTTCCCCCTTGGCCAATGGTGCTTTGTAAGATATTTGTGTGGTTGTAGTGATTTCAAAATCTAAATCAAGATATAGGATAAAATGACTCCTCATATTATATCCAAGATTATAAAAGACAAGATTTAATTTAAGATAAGATTTAACCAATAACTCTTCCAAATGTAGACTTAATAAAAAAGTGTGAGCAATAACAATGTGAAAATGAATGTTCCTATCTATTGTAATGAAATGGTAACTTGTATTTATAGTGGTGAATGATCCTAATCCATCCAAAATATTAAGAAAATGATATCACCCAAATTAAATTAGTCCTAAATGGGTTGACTAACATTGAACTAAGTCAACCAAGCTGACTTAGTTGAAAATCTTGCACCTAAACATTTGGAAATGAATTGATCTGATTGATGTAGATAGGAAAGGATGGATGAAAGATAAAAATACATCGAATGAGATGATATATTTGGAAATTATAGGTCCTAATATAGATAGAAGATGAAATATGGAAGGAGATAACTTAGGGGATCAAATTTTAGGAACCTATAATGGATGTAAGAATAATAAATAATAAATAATATCTCTCCCAAATCATTAATGGCCTATCCACTCCTTTCTTGATGCACCCTTTAAGAAATACACTCAAGGATATTGAAAATCGATAGGTTTATGAAAATTATAAAGTGTCATTAAATGATAAAGTTCAAAAATATTATGTGTACACATATGCCCCACTTGAATTTCATAACATGTCACCAAAATCAAACATGTGATGGTGATTAGGGAAAGAAAATAACAACATAATAGTTGAGTTAAATTTAAAATGAAATACTAAACTAAATTCTAATAAATTAAATAATCAAAATTACCATATACATATCATGACTTACCTTTATCATTGAGTGGTCACATGTTGTATTTATTGACTTAATCATGTAGTGTTGAAGTAGCTACATTAAACAAACCCTAGAGATACAAGGCTAGAGAGAAAATCAAGCAATCATAGGAGGGCCAAAATAAATGGAATACTCATAAAAAATTTAATGCACTTGGGAAATTATTAAGTTAGAATGAAAAAGGATAGTTTAGGACCAAAGGATCAAGGAATGTGAATTAAAAAACAATTAAAACTAGGCAACCAAATTTCTAAGGCTACTAATGATTGAAAGACCCAAAAAATGTATCCAAAGTAAGAAAAATATTAGTGTAGGTCATATTGAAGGATTTATGAAATGAAACAATTCAATCAATCATAAATGGAAGAGAAGTAATGTTTCATACTCAATCAATGATGAAAAAAATATAAAATGATTAATGTAGACAAAAATGATGAAAAAGAACTAACAATCCATAATAAAAGATGAAAAATAGGAAATGATTAGTGAAAAAGGATGAAATGGACCATAAAAAGGTGAATAGAAAAACTCAAGGTCCCAAATATAACTAAGTGAGATTCAATAAAAATAAGGTAACAACCAAGATATAATCTCAAAACAACTCAAAGATGTAGCTTCTATTCTAATGATATATAAATTACCGTATTCTAAACATGTCAAAAAGAGATGGAGAATTAAAAGTATAAAAACTAGGGAAAGATTTAGAAGCAAAATTGCCTATCAAGGGGGTAAATTAAATAGGTGGTGGGGTAAAAAAGGTGTTACCAAGGTAAAAACATAATATTTACCATAAATAAGACACTCCCATAAAGTTGGAAAGACTAAGAAACTTTTGACATCAATGACCATAGAGAGCTTGACCTAACAACATAAGTTTGGGCTAACTAGTGAAGTATAAGCATAAACCCATGAGAGATATTATGCATGAAAATTAAAATGTACCTACCTTCCCAAAACATGTTCCCTATTCCTTAGGTCCCCTTATAAATCCATTTATCTACCATGAATATTTTGTACTTCCATAAGAAATTAGGTGACACTAGATAGTATATGATAATGAGACATCCCATCCCAGTCTACTAGCCTAATGCACCCCAATGGACCTCAAATCTATCATGAAGCTAAATATGGAGTTTGATCTTAAAATAGGATAGAATATGTGCCAAATATTGATCACATATTTTTTTGTGATATTAATTTCAAGATTATATTTATGTTTTGATTATTGTATTTTGTTTATTTTATGATACAACTTTTTAATTTTTATAGATTTTTATATTCCTTCTCCATGTGGATTAGGAAAACCAATCATGAGTGAAATAAGTGATGAACATAAGAGAGATTAAAATTTATGTATAGATAAGATAAATTAAATACCATGGTGTCTAAGATTCCTATAATTTATTGTTATAAGAGAGTGTAATATGAAAACCATTCTTGGTGTGCCCAAAATGATGTTGTAAAAGGGTAATGATGGAAATGTGCATCAAACAATTTGGATTCCCCTAATTGAAAACAAAATGTGTAAATGGAGATGGTAAAATGAAAAGTAGATATGAATAATAATAATAATAAATGGTATTTGTGATTGAATACATGGAGATAAACTTGTCAAAGTTTAACCATAAAATAATATGACTGATTCTAAGATTAAGAAAAAATTGCTCTAGACCATTGCCTTAGCTTTTGAGGAAGACACTAAACTAAGTTTGGGAGTAAAAGTAAATTATAATGAGATGGAATGGATGGATGTTTGTGAGAAGGGTATTAAAAAAGGTATTACTATGTAAATGAAAAACTAAAATCCAAGAGGTGTAAGTAAATGAATAAATGAATGGGTACATAAACATGATAAAAAAGAAAAGATGCAAAAATATTCTAAGGAAGACTGAATAAGAAGATGGGTGTTTTTGAGGAATGGTTAGGTATTATCGATGGTGTTATGATGAAAAATCATAAACTAAAAAATAAGTGGTGTAAAAATAAAAAAATCCAAAATACCAAAAATAAGAACTAAGGTTTATGTGTAAGAAAACTCAAAGGTGTGTAAAGAAGTGAAACTAAGGTAATGTTGCATAGAATAAAATCCTATGTAAAATTCATAATAAATGTTATCTCTATATAATATATAAGTATGCAAGTAAAATTTAATATAAATGGAAAGTAATAAAAAAATATTAAACTGTGATATAAAATGAATCTCAGCAAAGTATTTATTTAAAAATTGAGATTGGTAGGTTATTTAAAGATCTGTCCTTCATTGGTTTGTAATTTGTAAGTACTAGACCATATAATGTATTTGAATAGGTAAGGGCCCCAATAATTTTTGGTGTTACTCCCCTATTTATTGTGAGTGTAATATAAGTTAATCACCAAGTATCCAACATTGAAAGTATGAAATTTGACTATTTTATTGTGTTGTTTGGTGATCCAATTGTTGTACTGATGATTATGTTGTAAAGCACCCATACATCACTCATATAGAAAATCTAAGGAATGAATATAGGTTTCAAGATGAATTTCATTAGGGATGATTTGATGAAGATAAATTCACAAGGAAGGTAACTCAACTTATAATGGTAAAACAACTTAAGAGTTGTAGACTAAAGAAAAAGGAGTTACCCTAATGGTAGTATGAATGATATAACAACAAGCCCAAAGTGTGGAATAAATCTTGAGATGTCAGTTAAAATGAGAATATATAATAGTATTTTTAAATATATTATTAAATATTTTTTTTGTGGCTTCAACTTTCCCATTACATTAAGGATGGTAGGCTGTGGAAAATTTGTACATGATTTTGGATTTTTCACATAGTTGTTTAATATCTTTGTTTTTAAAGTTCCCACCATTGTCAGAGATGATGGTGTGAGGAATTATGAAATTATATATGATTTGATTAAGAATTAATTTGGATATATTAATTATAATGACATTTATAATGGGAATATATTCAACCCACTTAGTAATATATTAAGTGGAAGTAACTATGAAGATACAACCATCCTTTGATCTAGGTCATTTACCAATCATATCTAATCCCCACATAGAAAATGGCCAAGGAGACTCTATTTTAAGATTATATAAAGGTGAGTGAGATAGATCATCATGAATTTGAAAATAATTAAACTTTTTATTGAATGTGAGAGCATCTTTTTTAGGAGTAGGCCATAACTATCCTATACATATGCACTTGTGGGTTTAGTGTGTCTACTCTAGTGACCACTACAAATGCACCCATGTAATTATTCAAAGAAAGAAATAAATTCATATTTAGTAACAAAAAGGAGAAAGGTACCTATGGAATTATGATAATAAAGGATATCATATCTAATAACATATTTATAACCTTCCTTGTAAAGTCAAGTCTTTTCATAGGAGTCAACTTCTAGAGGATAAATATAATGCTCAATAGATTAGATGATATTTTTGTACCATATGATTTGTCAAGTAGTGACAAAATCAATGTGGAAAACAAGAGTCATGTTTGGATTGTAAGTTATAAGGTGATTTTATTAAATAAATGATAAATTTTGGATCATTAAGTGCTTTATGAGGGTAAAAAAAATAGGTTGATGAAGAGAATTAACTATATAATTTTTTTCTCATGGGATTGTTTCAATGGTGAAATATTTAATTTATTTAGAAACATGAGAATAAAGTTGATGATATATGTTGATATTTTCACTTTTGCATTTATAATCACCATTGACTAAATGAAATATGAGTTATGAATATCCTAAAGTATGTAAGTATGGGATTATTAAGTTGATGGATGCTTGCATGCCTAAGATGAGGGATTTGTATTCAAACATGTTATCAATGACTTAGAATTTTAATATAAAATATAGAGGAATAGATTTTACCATGAGTTCAATTAAGACACAACCTACCCCAACTTGTTGAAGGCATTTGGCTCCATCAAAGTGAAGGGTCAAAGTGTCTTCAAGTAAGTCGACTATAACCTCAAGTAGTTTTTCTATGAAAATTTTAGGGTTGGATTTGGAGCTGGAAATATTCAGATCTTAGAGGGCTTACACCTCGATATCAGTGGTGAAATTATGAAAATGAAAATAACTTGATTAAGACCTTTGATGTAAAATATCTTTTCATCAAAAAGTGTGTCATGAAGGTGATTAGTAGATGGTGTAGTTATGGTGTTAATTTGTCAGAGATCACTTATATTTTGACTATTTTTTGTGTAATAATTATTAATTTAAATTATATTAAGAGTCCCATACATTTTCCAATTATATCTCTAGGTAATAAATATTTTGAGAAAAAGTGACGAAGGGGGTTAGAATGGACAATAACATAAGTTGTTTGATAAAGCATATAGTGTTGAATATTTTTAGTTATGAAATAAATGGTGAGATAGTCATGTTATACTTTATTTTAATGAGTATCATAATATATCAAACCAAAACTAATGTAGTATATGGCATATTCTTTACCTGCTTCATCTTGTTGAGCAAGCATTGCCTCAACTAATATGGGGGTAGATAAAGTTACAAGATGAGTGGGTGATCATTTGAATGTGGTTAAAAATTATGAGGATGAAGTAAGGATTCATTAATTTTATTGAAATATTTTTGACATGTATCAGTTCATTCAAGATAAACACCCTTATTGAGGAGTGAATTTATCAAAAAGATATAACAAGCCATTTTGGGAATGGATCGATGAATTTCACCATGTTTTCCAAGATATGTACAAATGTCTAGAATAGATTGAGGACTAGGCATGTTAACAATGGACTTGATTTCATTAGGATAAATATCAATCCCATGCAGGGAAATGATAAATCTTAAGAGTTTATCAGAATTGACACCAAAAACACATTTTTAAGGATTGAGTCTAGCTTTATATTTGGTGAATCAATCAAAAATAAGAGCAAGATCATGAAGATTATTTTCATGATTCTTTGATTTATAAATAAGATTATCCAAATAAGTTTTAACTATTCTATGGACAAGATCATGAAAACTATAAGACATTGCATGTTGGTATGTAGCACTAACATTTTTAAGACCGAAAGGAATTTTAATGTAGTAATAGGTTCCCCATTTAGTGATGAAAGTATTTTTATGTTGATATTAAATAAAAATGTGAATTTTATTATATCCCAAGAAAAAATATGAGAGAACATATAATATTTGGTCATTAATCATAATTTCATCAATTGATGGTAAAATAAAGTTGTCTTTAAGACATGCTAAGTTAAAATTACAAAAGTCAATACAAATGTAAATGAACATGGTGACTTTATTATGAATGGGAACAATATTATATACCCATTCTAAGTAATCAATAGGTTTGATGAACTTAAAATATATAATCTTTGTGATTATTTATGACACAAGGTATAAATTTTAGGAGTAATTTTTTGTTATTTTTGTCGCACTAGTTTTGCATCAACATAGGTAATGATATTATGGACAACGATACTATGGTCAATAACAAGAATGTCCTCATATGAAAAATAAAAAGATTCATTATAATTTTTAAATAAAATACTATAGTTATCATGTTCTTCAAGATCGAGTTCCTTAAAGACAATGGGTATAGGAAAAGTAGTGGTTCCATAATTGATTGCAATTGTTTCCTTGATAAGCATGAAATTTGTTAAGTTGTGAGCTAAAAGCTTCACCAGGATGCTAATCAGGGAGTTGCTGAGTTCAGTCAGTAATCAGCATCAACAGTATTACCGACATCAGTCAGGTAGGGACCAGGGATCGGCCAACATCGGTCAAGAGCAGATGGATAGAAACTAACGTCGGTCACCTGTGTGTGTGCATGCAGTCACATGTGTTTCCAAAATGTGTTTCTAGAATTAGACTCATCTAATTTTAAGAGGTCTGAGAGTGTTTGCATGTTGAAGACTAATTCTTGAGTCTGTGTTTTTAATTATTGTAATTAGAGGTCTAATTATATGCATGGGATCTTATTTAAAGACCCATGAGGCATGATTGTAATTAAAGAATTGAAGCAAGAAAGCAAGGTCAAAGGAGATATACAAGGTGTAAGGTCAAGGAGATCAGTTGAAGCTATCAAGGAGGGGATAACAACTCAGGTTAGAGTTAGTTGTACTTTGAGGGAAGATTATGAAAGTCTTAGAGGTGTGGGAAGCCTTAGAGGTGGAAGAAGACTGTGGCACTTCTTTATTGTATTTCCTTCTGAAGAGTATTTAATATAAGATTGTGTATTATCTCTCATATTCTTTGTTGTTTCAAGTTTCTAGTTACTTAATCATTTTGGTATAATTTCATGTTTAATTGCTTATAAGAAAGGTAATCAATTGTGCTTCCTTGGGGTTCCTGACAAAGTGGTATCAGAGCTAAGGTTGTAGGGAGTAGGTTATTATTTGATTACGAGTCATTCTCAGGGGTTTCTAATTGAGTGGGAGTATAGCAATGGCAGAAGAAAGTAAGCTACGAATGGAGAAGTTTAACAACAAGAATTGTCAACATTGGAAGATGCAGATAGAAGATTATCTGTATCAGAAAGATTTGTACTTACCATTGGGTGGGGTTGCATGCAAGCCCACAGATATGAAGGATGAAGAATGGAGTGTTCTTGATCAAAAGGCTCTGGGATCCATAAGGTTGAGCCTTTCATCATCTGTGATTTCTAACTTATCATAGTGTAAGACAACAAAAGAGTTGATAGAAACTTTGGCAAATTTATATGAAAAGCCCTCAGCTTCAAATAAGGTATTTCTTATGAAGTTATTTACTTTGAAAATGCAGGAAGGTGGATTGGTATATACTCATCTTAGTGATTTCCATGGTTTGGTAAACTAGTTAGCTTTAGTCAATATTGTTTTTGATGATGAAGTAAAGGCTCTCTTAATTTTATGCTCTTTACCTAAAAATTGGGATAGTTTGGTAATGGATAAGTAATTTGCGTCTGCTTCTAAAACTTAAAATTTGATGATGTTGTGAGTGTAATATTGAATGAAGAAATATGTAGGAAAAGCATGAATCATTAGGGAATGGTCTAAGTGCTAAAAGCAGGGGAAGGCAAAGAGAGAAGGTCGAGTAAGGGAAATCAAGGTCAAAGATGGAAAGGAGATCCAAATCTAGAAATGGAGGTATCACCTGCTGTTTTGTGGAAAGAGAGGACACACAAAGAAAGATTGTTGGTTGAAGGATAAATAAAATCAACATGAAGGTAATGAAGAAGCAAAAGATGCAGGTATTGTTGCACAAGATGCTCTCATACTTTCTTTAGATAGTCAGTTAGAATCATAGGTTTTAGATTTTGGTGCTTCTTTTCATGCAACCCCAAATAGATATTTGTTTCATGAGTATGTCCATTTGGAGAGATTTATTTAGGGGATGGTACACCTTGTCAAATGGTTGGCAAAGGGAAAGTGCAGCTGGAATTACAGATGGGAAACACATGGGTGTTGATTATGCATGTCCCAGTCTTGAAGCAGAGTTTGGTTTCTGTAGGAAAGTTGGGTGATGAGGGATGCATAGTAACCCTCACAGCGGATTCCTGCACTTGTTTTAGCAAGAGGTAAGAAAGTAGGTACTCTTTATCTATCTACTTGTATTACTGGTTTAACTACTTTAGCTATAGATTCAAAGATGTGGCTTAGTAGGCTTGGTCACATGAATAAGAAGGGAATGGATGTTCTTGAGTTAAAGGGTATGAGTTCAGATTCAAAGGGCATAGATCGAGTTCATTACAGGACAAGGAAATTTGATGTTTTTGACAAGAACAAAGAATCCTTGGTGTTTATGGAGGAGATGATGGACAGAGATCAGTCACAGGGGCTGAATAATTCTGAGTAAGGTAGTATGGACAAGGTTTTGATCCAAGATGAGATTGTAGATAAAAAAGTCATCACTTACAGGAAAACATAGTTACCGACGTTGGTCACATGGAATCGACATCGATCAGGTAGATACCAACATCGGTCATGTGTAGACCAGTAAAGTTAGTAGTGTCGGGCAGGTGGAACCAACGTCGATCAGGTAGGAACCGACGTTGGTAGCAGGTCAGTCACATGAAACTGACGTTAGTAGGGTGTAGACTGAGAGATGGCTGAGATCAGTCACTAAAACTGATGTTGGGTGGATAACAAGCTATCAAGGAGTCTCAAATGCCCATATGGAGGATTGAAAGGGTAATTGGACCTCATATTCATTGTTCACCTTCTTTATATTACTTGTTGCCTATTGATGGTCAAGAATCAGGAAGATGTGAAGAGGCAATGTAGGTAGAATCTAGGAAACAGTGGGAGTATGACATGAATTCTTCAAAAGAGAACCACGCAGGAGATTTGGTAGAGTTATCAGCAGGGATAAAAGCACTAATAAAGGAATGGATTCCCAGGTTAGAGAAGAGAGTGGATGGACACGTGAGATAGAAGGCTAGGGTCTATGGTCTTGAGCAAGCTGTAAGACAATGGAGGTTTAACCATTGTGTTTACTTTTACCAGGTTGGATAATATTAGCTACATTATCTTGTTACTATATTGTGTGCTTGTTGCAGGGTTACACATGTAGGGAGTTTCTGAGCTAAAGGTAAAGATAGTTCAGAGGTATGTCATGAAGAATTTGGGAGCAGCAAAATTCTTTGGCATGAGAGACATGGAAGTTCACATGTTGATTTTGTCTCCAGTGGGAGCTGATGTGAAGAAGGTGTTGGCGGGGTTCAATATGCAGGATGTAGAACTAGTATGCACACCAAGGGCTAGACAGTTCAAGCTGAGCTTAGAACAATGTTTGAAATCACATAAGGTTTGGTGTAGACCCAAGTTTTGCCAAGTAGTGGGAGTTGTCAAAAAGTTTAGATATGGTAGGGGACTTAGATGACAGGTATAGCATCATAGGATGTGTGGTGGTTGGTCTTCAAAATTGAGCTTGAAGATGGAGGTGCCCGAAATGGTTAGTGGAGGTTGTTGTACAAGTACAAGTGTAGTTGTTTATCTCCAAGTGGGAGATTATTAAGTTATGGAGCTAAAAGCTTCACTAGGATGCTAATCAAGGAGTTGCTGAGTTTAGTCAGTAATTGACATTAGTAGTATTGCCGACATTGGTCAGGTAGGGACCAGGGATCGGCTGACATCAGTCAGGAGTAGACAGACAAAAATCAATGTTGATCACCTCTGTGTGTGCATGCAATTGCATGTGTTTCCAAAATGAGTTTCTAGAATTAGACTTGTCTAAATTTAAGAGGTCCAAGAGTGTTTGCATGTTGAAGACTAATTTAAGTCTTGAGTTTGTGTTTCTAATTATTGTAATTAGAGGTCTAATTATTATATGCATGGGATCTTATTTAAAGACCCATGAGGCATGTATTGTAATGAAGGTAAGTAAAGCATTGAAGCAAGAAAGCAAGGTCAAAGGAGATCTACAAGGTGCAAGGTCAAGGAGATCAGCTAAAGCTATCAAGGAGGGGATAACAACTCAGGTTATTGAGTTAGTTGTGGTTGAGAGAGAAAGAGAGAACTTTGAGGGAAGATTACTGAAAGTCTTAGAGGTGTGGGAAGCCTTAGAGGTGGAAGAAGATTGTGGCACTTCTTTATTGTATTTCCTTCTGAAGAGTATTTAATACAAGATTGTGTATTGTCTCTCATATTCTTTGTTGTTTCAAGTTTCTAGTTAATCATTTTGGTATTATTCCGTGTTTAATTGCTTATAAAAAAGGTAATCAATTGTGCTTCCTTGGGGTTCCTGACAAAATTTCCATCTTGGAAATGATAAGTATATAGAGGAAAATTGAAAGTAGGATGTGTTTTAGGATCAATACTATCAATAAAATTATTGAAGCAGGGAGCTTTTTTATGAAAATGGCCAAGCTTGTGATGTTGGTAAGGAAGTTGAGGCTCTCTGACATGAAGTAGTTATTAGATAGCTTAATTTATAGGAAGCATGGGTAAAATTCCATAATATTAGAAATCTAATTCAAGATCTAAAAATTATTACATTTACTGTCATACTCATAATGTATTTGTCTCACATTCATAGACATAAAATCTAAGGTAATGTGAGGGGGTTGAGTAAAAGGTACAAAATCATTCTAGATTGTATCATGTTGGTTGATACAGTATGGTATAGTGGGGTGATATGAAGCTATATTAGGTTGGTCAATATTTTTAGGAGTAATAGAAAGAGGGTTGACTGAATTAGGTTCATTAATGTAGTCAACTATAAGTAGTAATTTAGTAAGAATTGTATTTTTAGGGATGATATTTGGTTAGTATAGAACTAAATATTGAATTATGTTAGGTGGTTGACATAACTTAATAGATGATAAATAGGAAAAACAATATCAAAGTAATTGATGTCATCAGATGTGGGACTATTCATAATATATTAGACAACCCATGGCGTGTCTATAAAGGGTGGATTAATATGAGGGACATAACCTTCTAGTTGTAAGTCAATATCAATATAGTTATATGATATATGAATGAAATTAACATCATAGTTAAAGGCATGAATTTTGGCTAAGGTATTTTGATAATGCATTACATCCAAGTCTCATGATTGGGCTTGGGACATAATGTAGGTATCATCATAAGATAGAGAAGTCTTACATGCATTAGAAACAGGCTGAGTAATATTAGTAAGGATGTCAATAGTGGAAATTCTCATGTTATTTAAGTTTTGAGGGACATAGTTAGATGGTATTGAAATTTTTTGGCTACCCCATATTAATTTCAAGTGAAATCATCTTAAATGTAATAGGCTTCATGATCATTATATGGGAGAGGAATTCTATTAGTATCATCAATTAGAGGAATGGCCTTATATCCTCTAAGAAGAGAAAGAGGGAGCCATTTTGATATATAATGAGGTAATTGAGTGGTATTTCAAATGTTTTCCAATTTATTAGGTTCATCACATCAAAATATACAAGAGTGATAAGGAGGTCAGGATGCATGTTGATGAAATCAAGAAGAGGTGGACTAGTAATATGAGTAGAAACAAGAATACATTATTGAGATTGGGGATTTGGATGTTAGATGATCCAAGGGTCGGGATGTGCCTTATGATTATAAATTTTTATATTATAGATAAATTTGAGGCATTAGCTATCAGAAGATGTGATATATCTCATGCGATGAGTCCATGGATGGACTAAGAGCATGATGTAAGAGAGTGGAAGATATAGAACCATAAGCTTGGTGCATATAGTTTTCAGTCTAATGGTGAGAGGGAGACAAATACAACAAAGAGTATTTTGATTAGTTTTATCAAATCCAATAAAATTAATCTAATTTTGATGAAAGTTTTCTTTGGAGTATTTTTTTTTGAGTAACCAAAGAAAGGTAACATCAATGCTTAAACCTTCATCTGCTAAGAATTTCCTTATTAAGGTATTATTTATTCTAATCTTAATGAAGAGGGGTGGGTCATCAAATAAAAAAATATTTTCATTATTTATCATATCTTCTTGGGGAAACTCTATGGAGAGTTTCATAGAGGAAGTTGGAGAAATGGTTTCACATGAACTTATGTAGGTGTTGAACCTTTGGACATGGAAGCAAATATATCATAATTATTATATGGAAGTTATTCAATGTCTTTTAATTTTTACATAAATAACTTGTGATGATAAGGATAAATTCTTACTAATTTCATGAGTGGAATTTTTGAAGACATATAATTAAACTCATCTATAAAATTCCAATGTGGTTTGAAGTAAGAACTAGAATGAAGCTTAGGTTGACTAGAGATGATGTTATTTAAAGGGATGAAAGAACTAGGTTGAGGATCTGATTGTGGAGGAGGCTCATTGCTAGTGGGTTGTTCTAAAGAGGAATTAGGAGTAACTTTAGTATCTTTAAGAAGTAATGTATGTAAATTAAATATGACATATATATATAACTTATTCTACTCTAGTAATATCAAAACTTAGAGAAGGTAATCACCTAATAATATACTTAGTAATACTTTATTATATCAGGGTTATGACCAATGATGGATCAACTAAACCTAAATTAAGAGATATCTTATTGCACAATTGTAAATGAGAGGTTTTCAAGGCCTCTAGTAAAATGCCATGATGTGATAATCCTAGCTAGGTCTTATGATTATAAAACTAAAAAAGCTAATCTACTAAATAAAAATAGAATCTAATCTAGTAAATGAATATGCAAACTAATATAGTGCTCACTAAAGCTTGTGGTATAAATGGGGAAGATAATAAACAAGCAAAGAAAATTATATTTAAGATAACATAAAAATAATCTAAGTAAAGCAGAGATACAATTAAATCCACTATTTATAAGACATATAATCATCAAAATATGAAGGGTTACGAGTATACTTACCTTGTTTAAGTGAACCCATCTTGCCTCAATCTCTCCCTTGGATAATTTTTCTTTGAAAGAGGTTGTTTGGTATTTTAAAGGTCACAAGGATAGATCAACTCTAGTCCATAATATTTATCCTATGCATCTAAAACCTCCACAAGATAAGTGCTACTTATCCAAGGCAAAAAACTAAGTAATGAAACCTCCTATAAATAGTATAATCAAATTTATGAGTTATAATGATGCATAATTGAATGCTATTCTATTTAGAAATAAAGTTGAGGGGGTATTTATAGCCAAGGATTAACCTTAATCCCCAAGGGAATTTATTTGATAAGGTTAGTCAAGTTGAACTTGTTTGGAAGGAAATAGAGACATTAGGTCTCAAATTAGGTAAATTGGGATGATAGAGTTTTGTAACATGCACTAAGTTCCAATAAGGTTGATCAGGTTGATGTAGTAGAAAAAGAGGATAAAAGTGGTGATTTCTTAAGTAGGGGATATTTTGGGTGGTGAATTTCTTAGGGGAGTGTATAAATAGGTATTTTTTCTTAGGGAATTGGGTAAGAGTAGATTTTAGTGGTTTTAGGTAATGGTATAGGGACAAACAATCCGATGAAGCACTAAATGTCTGCCAACCCCTTTCTCAATGCACCCTTTAAGGCATTCACTCAAAGAGATTGAAATTCAGTGGGTTCTTGAAAGAGAAAAAATATTAGTAATTGATAAAGTTTATAAATATTATGTGGATACATATACCCAAAAAGAAGTTCATCATGTGTCACATAGTTGTAAGATGGGATGGTGCTTCAGGAAAAGAACATAACAACACATAATGCTAAGCTAAATAAATTATAGTACAAAACTTATAAAAAATGAAAGTAAAGAATTGAAATATACATACCTTCACTTACCTTGTTACTATAGAATAAAAGTCGTGTGAAAATAAGGAAGAGGTGTCCAATTTAGAGAACATTAGGTAGACCTGAAAAATAATATAAAATTCATTTTTTTGAAAAAATATGATTTAGGTATATAAAAAATATTTACATTGTTTGGATTTTAGAAATTTTTATGGTTTTGAAAAAGAGCTTATAAAAACATAACTATGAGAAAAATACAAAACTTATTGGTAAATAATTAGAAGTTAAAGAATTTTTAACTTTGAAATACAAATAGGTTTTTTAAGTATTCATTTGTTAATTTACTATTTTGAGAAAACTAGAACTCTATGAGACCTAAGAGAGTGACACAAGAGACTATGGACTAGAGATGTGGAACATGAGGTAGAAGACACATAAAAATATGGATAGCATGATTTAGGTAATTAATATACTTAATTTTTAATTTTTACCTATTTTAATTGAAAAATAAGGTAGATTTAAAAATCTAGGTGCTAGGGTAAATTTGTGTATCAGAATTTAACCCAAAATTTTTAAGGGTAGATTAGGATGTAAAATGGTTAATGGGTAGGGGTGAAAAGGGTCATTAATGATTAAGGCATTAATGATAAATAACTTAAAAATCACCACATAAACTAAATATGGTCAACTAAGTTGAAAATAAATAGGTAAAATAGGGTGTTTGACTACGTATCAGGGATCTGATGTAGTTTAGAAATATGTGTGTTTGTGTAAAGATTTACTGATTTAGTTTTATAATGTAAAAAATTCCAACTACATATACCCTGTGTAATGTAGTAATGTATTTAGGTGGTCAACATAGTTGAAATAAGTGGTTGAATTTTTCTAAAGTGGCTGATATAGTAGGATGATTTGGTCGATTATGTATTAGATGGTTGATATATTTAGGTTAAGTGGCCAACTTAATTTAAAGTAGATGAATCCATTTAAAGTTTAACAATGGATGACATAGTTAACTACCTATCTGACATTTTAGAAAATTTTGTTTTTGGTTGACATAGTTAAATATGTGGCTGATGTAGTATAAAGTGTTAAGAAAGTATCAAAATAGGTTGATGAAGTAGTTAATTTTGGTGTAAATGAATTAATTATTAATTTTTTAAATGTATTTTTACTAATTATCTGATATTAAGGACTAATATGTGATTTGTTATTTTGATATTTTTTAGAGGTGATAAAGACTCTAACATTTAGTTGATGCCCTGTGGTTAATTTATTAGAGAGACTGATAGATGATGACTATGCATGATTGGTTTCATTAATCTTTGGAGGGATTATGTAAATGTGTAGGATCCATTTTAGTTTTGATTTAATATCCATGCTCTTAATAGTATTGGAGTGAATAATGAACACTTTCAGGTGGGTGGTGAATTAGGATACCATTGAGGTGGGTATTACCCTTAAAGATGTCCATGAAATTCTTAGACTTCCAATTGTTGGTACTAATGTGATTTGAGATACCCTACAGATAGTTAAAGAGAGGTTATCCTTGGCCTTATTGGTTCTTAGAGAGGTATTATGATGTTTTACATGTGTATCTATTTGATGTCTATGTATCAACCATTTCAGATATCCAAAAGGTGATTATTGGCCTTATGAAAACATGTGTGATCTATCACAAGCTGGATGGGAAGGTGCCATTGTAATTGGTCATCTTGTGTTAGTCTATTTTATATCATGATACTCTATATGATATTTGGTTATTGATTTGGGTGTAGTTAGTACTTGATTTATATAGTATTATTTATCATGGGTAAATGACCATGGGCCCCATTATTTAACTTAGTATCCAAATATATGAAATATTATCTATGTATTAGCCAATTGGGTTGCTCCATGTTATTGATGATAGTTTATGTTAGGTTCTTAGACAAAGGTAGGATCATGTGTTATATGTTATGCAACATACCTGAGTACTATAGACTATGACTTATGACAAGATTATATGGAATTGTATGTAGGTATTATGGTTAGTTGGCCTAGTTGGCTTAATATCTATCTTGGATTGGCCCATGTTTAGATTATTAGAAATTACACATGGTGGGTAGAGCCTCATCCTATTGCTCACTTTATTGGTCAACTAGGGTTTCCACCTCTTAAAACACCATTAGTAGTGATTACATATTAGGCATGAAATGTGAGGGCGTAGAGGGATAGTGGAGGTTTAGGGGTTCTTGTAGATGTACCTATGATTTTAACTCATCGAGCTAGACCTTAGATAAGATGGAGATGATAATAGTTGAGAGAGGCTAGAGTTATTGAAGAGGAGGTAATAATTTTAGTGGAAGATGATATGGTGGTGATTATTATGTCACAATGGGTTTTATAGTTACCACCACTAGTGACATGATGATAAAGACATCAGTGGGTGTAGAGGTATGTAGATGTATGGGAGGAGTTATATCCATGGCCAAAAGTAGCTGATCAGGGAGAGCCTATTACATAACCTTCATAGAGTTGGTATATAGACATATAGATTCATAAAGGATCATGACATGTTCATATTATTGAGCCTAATTTCATAGTATCTCAAAGGCATACTCTAGTAGAGGTACTTAGTGGATGTGCTAACAATGAGACTATTGTTGGTAGGTGTTTTATGTTATGTTATGTAGTTGATATTTAAGTTTTTTAGATATGTATTTTTTTATAGATGTTTTGGATATATATATATATATATATGTATTTATGCATGTATGTATTTATGTATGTATGTATGTATATATGTAGGATTTAATATACATTTGTTTTTTGTTTTGAATATACTAATAAGGAGGAGTTCAGATGGGGTGCTTAGTGTGGGGAACTCATCATGATGTTTTGGATGATGTGTTGCTACATCATGATACTATCATTATGGTTGGCCCTATTATACCATCTACCCTAACATATGTTAGTTGGTGAGGTATATAGAGAGATGTAGAGACTAAGAGATGATGCATGAATACCATTTGGAGTGGGTAATGGGGAGCTTTTGGCCTAGTAGATAATGGTTAAGGAGTGAGATTCCCATATGGTGAAAAAATAGAGTTGGGACATGTGCAAGCCCATGTAGACAATTTATAGGGATAGTTAGAGGGTGTTCATTCTCAAATAGAGTCACTATAACATAGTATTCATAGGGGAAAATCCCAAGATTTGATGGGTAGTGTGAATCCTCCCCCAGATGGACAAGGTGGACCACAACCATAATATTATTTGTTGTATTTTATATAGTGTATTTTATTTGGTTATATTATATGAAACATTTGATCCTTTTATATATATAGCTCTTATTTGTTTATTATGACTTATAGATGTTTGGGATGTTATGGACGTATTTATTCTCTTTCTAGAACATGTGTTTAATTTATGTTATATGTTATGAGAAAATATATGATATATTTTGGATTATTTTCTATAAATTATGAACATATGCATGGTTAAAAATAATGTTTTAACCTTTTAGGATTTAGATAATGTAAATCCTATGTTTGATTAAAGGGTTGAGTTGACTAAATCAATGAAATAATATGCAATAAATAACCATTGATTTGATATAGATTTTGAATTATTTTGTCTTTCTAAAAATAGTAATAAATATGTGAAGATAGAAACTTATCTAGAAAATGACTATCATAGAAGATCTGGGTTCTAAAATTGGGTTGTAGATAGGTCGGAGTGTTGTTAATAGGGTCCCTAGGTCTAATTATTCACTAGATAGTACTACCCCACTTGGATAGTAACACCATGCTACTTTAGTGTCCTCAAAATGGCACTAGTGTCCTCTTTTTAGGATTGTTCTTATTTTATTGGAGCATCTACGCTTGTGTTTTTGGGTTCTATTCCTACACACATGAAATTTGTAATCTATATTATGATTATAATATTTGATTTAAGTTGCAAAACCTAATCCTCCTTACAAGTATGGCATGAGTTAAAATGTGCATTCATTAGTAGGATAGGTGAGACATCCTCAACACCCTATTATGAAGAGAGTTGCCTACATACCAATACTTTGAGGAGGGATCAAGCTCAATTTAGTTCTCTCACCTAGTTCTTGGTGAAAGTGCAAGTGAATGCTAGAATGATAGTGGTTTTGAATTCTTTAAGTGTGCTTGAGATTGAAAATATTTGAAATCTGGGCTTAGGATAAATTTAGATGGTAGTATACATAAGTAGGACAAAATAGGGATCAATTACCTTGATTGTTCAACTTGTTTCTTATTTGAATAGGTTTTTTACATCTATTTTCCATCTCATGGATATAGGTATAATAGTCTTGTATTTGTGGTGATACACAGCTTGTGAAAATAATAAAATGTACTTAGGCTGACCTTAGGAGGGGAACATCAATTTAGGGCCACTAGCACCATGTGGCTCTAGTGTCCTTAATGTGGCACTAATTTCTAGTTGGTAGATTACTGGGCACAATGGATTGAGATATAGGAATGATATTCTAGGACTATGTTTAAGCTAACGAAGGATGTCTATGGTCTACATAATGGATGTAAAAGTGTGATAAAGGCTCTGAGATAGGTCTAGGGCTAAGTTAGGAATAGGCTAGATAAAGTAACACTCTTATAATCCATATACCATGTTTAGGTGATTACATTTACCCTTCTTTATGCTAGAAATTTAGTAAAACAAAATGACTAGTATAAAGGAAAAAAAGTGCACTTGGATTTATCTAGGAAGTAAAGCCCATGTAGCTGAGTTTGAGTATGTGAAGCTAGGTTTGCATATGTGAAACATGATCCATATCAATGAATTATAATGAAACATGCAAAAATTATTCCTTAAGATATTATCAAAAGCAAAAGACTATGCTAAATAAATTAAATGAGTAAAGCTAAGTAAAGAGATAAGAAAGAGGAAAAGAACAAATACACCTCATTAGGTATTCAAACCAATTCATAAAACTAGTGATAGCCTATGTATGTGAGTGTACATAGTAATTAAATTTTTGAATATCTTGGATTGAGATGATATCTTGCTCAATCCCGATAAATGGGTGGCTCAAGAACTCAATCTAGTTTTGACTCCATCATTTCCCACCTCCGCTTAGTGAATCGTAACTTGTGAATAATTTGGGTAAGACTTTAAGTGTGTCTAAACTTCTCATATGGGTGAATTAATAGCTAAATTAGGCTACAAATCCATAATTACCCACCCATGTGTAGTAGATGCATCTAAAACTAAATTACACAAAGTGCTGAAATTATATAACTAGGTATTTTAGCTCTATGGCCATTCAGGTACATTAGATGGCTCTAGGCCACTTGGGAATGCCAACCACTGTAGATGAAGTAAAGCATGAAACTAGTGACAACCTGGAATATTATAGCTAGTGTATCCAATGTATAAAATGGCATGGAGTTTATCATTTCATCTTATCAACCTATGTGTAATTGAAAATATGAAAAATATGTGCCACACACATGCCCCCAATCTGATATCTGAGTATACTGATTTTAAATTGATTATGTAATAATTATATTTGTGTATATGAACTAAATGTGGTAGTGATCATTCTATGTATGATGCCATAAATCTAAGCAACTAGTATGAATCTGAGTTGAAATGAGTGTATATGAACAAAATTTGAACATAACTATCAAACTTATGACTATGTTTATGCAAATATATATTATACCTAGGGTACAATTCTAGTTAATATGGATCACCCTAAATCTAGGGATACTAGACAGTAGCACCATGTAGTGAACAATAGCACCCTGTGGTGCTAGTGTCCCAATCTAGGTGTTAACATATGTTTGGTCTAAAATCTAGGTGACTGAATTTAGTTTTGAGTCCTTATTTTTTCCTGTGTGATAAAAATGATATGTGAATAACAATGTAGGAATCTGATCTCCTTGAAAAACCATATGAATTCCCCCTCTTTTGAGGGTAGTTATGTAACCTATTAAGAACTATCCTCAAAATAAAATAGCTCTAAAAAATGTGTTAGCCAAAGCATATATGATAGCTATGTGATATTCCAATACAATGTGCAAACATAAAATAAAAATGTAAAAGTATCTAAGTATGTATTGTAATATGTATGTTGTATCTAACAATGCACAAGGATGTCAATATAGATGTAATCAGTTTGAATAATAAAAAATATGAGTAGATACCTAGGGGGATGGGGAATGATGTCCATCATGGCACCCAAATATGAAGGGTATATGTATGAGGTCCCTCACGACATTGGAAAATGGTGTGTGTAACAAGAAAAGACAAGTGTCATATTAAATATGCATATAAGAAAGCATACATACAAAATACATGAGGCATGTAATAGTATGTGAAGGGGCCATAATATAAGGGACATGGGCACATGCCACTAAATTTTAGCATAGTAGACATACAAGGACATGTTCAAATGGCCACATATGCAAACACCAAGTAATTTGACTTAGAGCCACATAAAAGGACATGTTCAAATGTCCACGTATACATTCAAGAAGGAAAACACAAGGGGCATGGGCACATGTCCAAGACATACATACATAGAAGTGGTGCACAACCAAAGAACAATGGCATATTTAAATTCCCACAAAATGGAAGAATCATAAGAAACACAATCAAGTCTAAATTAAGAAAGATAGAAATGAAAGAATGTATAATTATTTAGTACAAATTTATGTAAATCCTAGGATGTACAGATGTTGGGTCTAAACTAGTGATAGTTGGTAAATCTAAGCATGAGTAACAATGATCAATATCAAGATATATCAATGCATAAACTAGAATGTATAAAATGTAAGGATACAACATAGTAGTAGAAACTATGTATGAGATGCCCCCAAGTGGGTATATGTATCAAATGACTAAACTTGGATTGGTGTATATGCCCCTAGTGGGTATATTATAACAAGTTTAGATCAATGTAGTGGATTGGAGTCCTGTATGTGATTTTAAATCATTCGAGAAGAACAAGTGAAACATGTATGTATGATAAAAAATGATTATACTAAGATAGATAACATGTGTAATGTTTGACAAATATAAGAAATGTAAACATAACAATGCATACCATCTATACATTTTGTATTTTAATAATATTTGAATGTTTTTATGTTTTGACATGTTATATTATTTTTTTATTTTTTGAGTATAATTTATGTATAAGAAAATGAAGATAAAATATGTACAAGGATCAAGAGAGAAGAACATATGTACAAGGAAAATACTAAAAATGTAAATGAAATAGTGTACAAGTAAACTGTAATGTCTCTATAAACCCAAGAACACATCCATGGGATGTGGATAATAAAACAATGGTTCTAGTAGAAGATCATCAAGTGTCAGATACTTAATCTTTCCAAACTCAAATAAGTCATCATTGTCATGATCATCATATGAATTTATATGTATCAGTGGAGCCTTGTCCTTGGCATGATTATGGAGTTTGTGCATCCAAATGGAGTGCTACTCAACTATATAATATTCCTCTCATGTGGTACCAAGGTAAACCACATTAGAGTATGGAATATCTATGTGATACATGTGGTTCTCATTCAAGTCATCATGTAAGATGCTAACCATGTGTCCATCATGAGTGAATGTAAAGCATGTGTCTGATTGATCAACTATGGCATCCATCACCTATAACCATGTAATTCCAAGTGTAACTTGTATATGAGTGTCCTTGCTCAAAATGAATAATAATGTATTGGCCACCTTGGGGCCACATGTAACTGGTAGTGTAATATGTCCAATAGAATCCTAATAATGTATAACATGTTGTAGCTCACTCTGTTGATAAATAATGTAGTGTATAAATTCTAAGGTACAAGTGTTAGGATTAGAATATTCATCTATATCCACATGGGGAACATATGTATAGTCAATGGATCATGTTGTGAATATATGTGTTGGAAAAAAATCTATCATGGTGCTCATATCAATGAAGGAACATGTATTGATAATGGTGGTGGTACCTATGGAGGTGGAAGATATATTATTTGTATAGTTTTTGAAGCAAAACCATTGAGGAGGGGGGTGAATATGTTTCTTAAAATAATCCTTTCTTTCCACTTAACATGATTAGCCTTTCAAACCAAAATAGTGATCAAGCAATGGATATAGAAGCAATCACATTAACATGAAGCAAGATATAAACACATGAACACAAGAGATATGTGGAAAAACCTCATGGGGGATAAAAACCATTGAAACATAGCTTGGAATATAGTCCTATTAAACCATGAGTTAAGATTTAGTGAGGCACCAACCCCATAAGGAACACCAACCCCTTACTAGTTAGGCACCAACTCAACTAGTCCTTTAGTAAGATCCAACTTATAATTATGCACCAACCCCCTAAGTGACTCAGCACAAACTAAGACTATTCATTAAAACTTTTTAAAATTTCAAGGCAGCTCTTACTCCTTGACAAAACACTAACTCAGCCAAGACCAACTAATCACCTCAAGACCCCTTTTTACTAAACCAATGGATGGTGACCTCTTTTCTAGATCTCTATCTTATCTATCTAAATTACACTCACTATCATACATATATAACACATATATTATAAATATTTTATATTTTATAAAAATACAATCAACTTGTTCATCTCTTCTTAACCTTCTATCCTTCTCAAAACAACCTCTCAGGCTTCCTCACTCAATATGCCTCTTACTAGGCTCATTAGGTCAACTAACCTTGTCATCCACATGCATAAAATATATTATATGTTAATAATAGTTTATATAACATATTTTTATGTTCATAAATACCTCTTTCTACTCCTCAATGTTCTCTTTTATTCACTTGCACACTCATTCATTTTACTAGTCCAAATAGGCCTATTGTGCCTTCTTTTTATACTTTATGCTTGCTCTCACCCACCTTGGTTGGCCAAACATTTATACATAATTAAATCAAACTTTGAATATGTCAATACACACATTTAAAAGGTTAATCACCCACTACATAGGTCATTAATTACTCATATGGACCAAAACCACCATTAGGCTTAATAGAGACCCAATGCAATAAGGCCTTCTCAAGGCACACATTTCACCTTGACCACCTTAAAACATATTCAGCCTCCAAAAATCCATGAAAAACTTAAAAAGTTATTAAAATAGACCCTTTATAGGCTCACCTTAGCTCCCAAACACCATTTATATTATTTCACTCCTTGAACCACATCATTAGGTCTACTTGCAATTAGGCCTTCTCACTACTAGAAAGTTTGTCTTGAATATATCAATCATACACTAAAATTTTCCATATAACACAAAAAAAATCACATGGATATAACATAATTTACATTTTAATCATAATTATGTCCATTATAATACACTATATAATGCAAAAGACCTCAAACTGATCACTTTCATATGCTTACTGAAAACACACATAGGCTTCAAAAACCCGGTCTAGAGCCTTTGAATTTTCACACCTTCATAGGAGTTTATAATATATAAAAATACATTAAAAATAAACTATGAGACCTTTATAATAACATATTTTTATTGGGTTCTTCAATTCAGGGCACATTGAGTCAGGAACATCAATCTCACTCATACATAGAAAATTGCTTGTAGCTCCAAAAACATAGTCATGAATAATCTTGTTTTTATCTATTGTAAGGACAATTACAAGACATATAATGAATATTAATAGTTTTAATGTGATATATATATCATCATATAATATATAGGTCATAATTTATAGTGTCAACTATTGGCCTTATAAACCAATTCATTGACCTTCTCTCTCATAGTCCTTACATAGCCAGATAAGCCATTTTGGCTTCCATATTTCAAATTCTTAAAGTGAATCTCAAATTTAAATAAAGAATGGGTAAGTATATTAGGTCATAAATAACAAAATAATATTCATTATATGCATCAAATAAGTTCATATATCATCCAACTCATCACTCTCACTTACTCAGAACTGTCATTCTACCTTGTGAACTAGTCATGATAGTTTTGCATTAAAAAACATATGTATACACATTAAATAAGTATTTATGCATGATTATGATCCTTATTAATCTTTATAAAATATCAAAATTTAAATATATAGAGGCATAATGGCAAATATGAAATATATAGACCAAACTCTGAACCTTACACCTTTACTGTCTCATCTTCACTAGAGAGGTCATCTTGTGAACAACATTTTCAACTTATTCAATGGCCTAAAAAACATATAACCAATATATATATATATATATATATATATATATATATATATAATTTTTTTTATAAGTATATAAAAATAACCCCATGTAATTGGATCCATTCCTAATCCACTAAAACTCATCCCTAATCTCATACTCACTTCTACATAGTTTTTTTCACTATCTTCACGATTAGGACTTTTTAGTGATAGGTCATATTTAATGAATATTTTATCATGTTTAATGTCTAAAAAATTATCATAAACCACCATGGTTATTAATTATAAGTCACAAGCTTTAACCTCCATCCATTATTCAACTTTGACTCAGTCAACCCTACGTGTTATACAAAATTTATGAGAAATAAGTGATTTATTATAGCTTCCACTCACTCATATGGTATAAAAATGCAACTTAGATGTACCTGGGGAGTACTATACATGTTAAAATCACATAAATAGATCATAAAAACCATTATAATCCAT
Source organism: Torreya grandis (assembly GCA_037957365.1). Taxonomy (NCBI): domain Eukaryota; kingdom Viridiplantae; phylum Streptophyta; class Pinopsida; order Cupressales; family Taxaceae; genus Torreya; species Torreya grandis. The sequence goes on along the minus strand of JARHVA010002887.1, from coordinate 207,750 downwards.
TTCCAACAAGATCTTCCAAATCAGGTCATTATGAGGGTTTAAGGAGGGTTTTAGATTGGTTTCCATTCTTGATATTTGTTTAATAAACTTTGACCATGAAACTAAATATTAATGCTTGGAAAAAAAATTTAGTACCATTTTCAATCTATCCCTAAGAGATAATATTCACATTAAATAGTCACACATGCCAACAAGCATGAGAAAGCCCTTTTCAGGTCTTCATCTCTTAATTCTACATATACAAGAGACCTTCAAACTTATTTTCATGCTTTTTACTTCAACTCATGACCTAAGAATTGGTAAAAAAACTTTATACATCATTTTAAACCTCAATCCATGCTCACATGATCTAAAAATCCTCCAAACCTCTTCATGACACCTCATTTTGCCACATAGGGTCTTAAGACTAGGTCCATGAGAAGACCACTAAAGAAGAACATACCCCTTTGGATCAGTTTGAGAATCATGTGACTGAGTCAACACATTTCTCACATGATATAAAACTACCATGTAAAAATTCAATCTCATATACATCCATATCATCACCATCATAGCTCTACAAGCTATACACATGCTTAAGCACTAGTCTATCTCATAGGTCTACTAGGAATAATACCACTCTCAAACCTTCATGCCACTATAAATGCAATATAAAACATATTTTCATGCCAAAAAATCTCATCCCATTATCATATACTACTGTATATATTATCAAAATACTTCCACACATTTTCTCACAAGCCTCATCTTACTTACTCGACTAGCATTCACTATTCATGCCTTTATCAAGACAAGACTAGGTTTCACAAAACACCTTGTCCACAAAGATTTTATTCTTATTAACTTGGTCAATCAATGAAATTATTACAAAAATCTCTTATACTTACCATGTATCTTGACAAGATCACTTCTGGGACATCAATGACAACATTAATGCCTCAACAAAATAATAGAAACATAACTCAACAATCTCCCCATTTGTCATTGATGGAAAATAATCTAACACAACACATAATTCTCATCTTTCCAAGATGGTTCTCTATCAAACTAATCTTTTTCCCAATCTAGTCTTTCTCCTCCTTTGACATTAATGATAAAGGGGCATACACATTCTTACAAGGTCATCCACACATAGTCCATTGATCCTTGGACCTGACCACTCACAAAACCAATAAGCTCCCCCTTTGTCCATACATAATTCTATTTAAAAATTCTCAAACCATCATGGCTTAGATAAATTCATAACATCCTCATGTAAATACATGGTCAAATAGGTCTTATTAAGAATACATAACTTCTATTATCCTTAGGGCTTTGAACATTTTCAAGGCATAACCTACTTGTAACCTCACTCTTAGAACCAACTCTAGATCATGGATCAAATGATCAACACTTTTTATATTTAAAGGAATTTGTCTTATAAACCAATCTTCAACTCTCACACCACTTGTTTTGTCTTTGCTACTTAAGCATAACCTTACACTCAAACAAGCATTGAAAATATGATAGTTTATGTAGGAAACATTGCAAAAAATCCATATAACATTCCACTGATCTCTATAGGTCAAATAAAATCCATTTTCATCATGAATATTCACATTGAAGTTTATGGACACAATAAGCCTTGAAACCCTTATACCCTTATTCATAATGTCTTCAAGCTAGTTATTCACAACTAGGATCAATCTGACCATTTACAAGCAATAACAAGAGATTTTAGACCTTAAGAACACATCAAATCCCTTTTATCATCCATATAAAGTGACCAAAATATACACACCACTCAACAAGTCATTATATGTCTACCAAAAACATAGACCTTAAACACAATCCTCTTTCATTAATATTTTCTTACACAAAGGCATACTTTCATAACTTCATCAATGCATATAATAAGACTTCAATGAGGTAAAAACATTATCCAACACTCAAAACACCAATTCAAGACCAATAAAGAGGTTATAAATCTACTTTAGTCATATCAATTTCTCTAAACAAAAACACTGTCAATAAACTCTGACTTTGACCTATAATAAATGTACTTGTACAAACATCCAAGTCTGCAAACCACTTTGAGGATAATCTACAAGAAGTCTACTTCATCTTTGATTTTTACACCATGTTATTACCTTTTTCATGACTTATATAGGAAAAATAATTCTCTTGGGTACCAAAAACTCATGTACAATAATTTGAATTTAAACCCCAATGGTTATATTTTTGAATGCCCAATGACTATTTCTTGGAGCATAAATTTGACTACCTTTGGTATGTCATTACACATACGACCAAATTTAGAAGCTCATAACTTGAGCTACATAATATATCAAGATACCAAACTTACAGGGAAGGATCTTGGCACTATAGAAAACACCTTCATAAAACCCTTTGACTAGATTTGAATTTCTAGGTACATATAATAAATCAACAAAATAACTATTCTCTTCATACCCGTAAGACATTCACTAATGGTATAGTTTCTCTTAAGATAGAATGAAATTTTCTCTCTCCAAAGGATCATGAGAAACACTATAACCTCAAAAATGCATCTAGGGAACCCTCATAACATCCTCTATCACCTCAAATACCTAAAAACACTCTTTACATGTAACCAAAACAAAATAAGCTTCCTGAATCTCTAAAGCATCTCACACATGCTTCCCTATCACCATGCACACCTTAGTCCATTTAAATTTGAAAAATCTAAATAATCTCTTAAACCATCATCTATACTAAGATACACCTTTTATTCCACCTTAAAAATCCTTTGATGACCTTAGGAATAATTTAAAACATATTAACTACATCAACATATCTTCCCATTGTCTCATCATGCAATCCTCTATTCAAACCTCAATCATGACATAGATCATGCAAAAAACTATAATTATTAGTTGTTTTAAAATTATCTCTTTCTCTAATAAGATTAATAAAAACACCTTATTATCATGCAACATTTTTGAATACTCAACAAGCATCCATCAAGCTTTCTTATTCCACAAGCTGATAAACAAACCGATCTGCAACTCACCTTCATAAGCTTAGCCATCTTGTGCTTCTAGGATCACCTTAAAGATATCAAACCTTATTTAAAGGACATTATATAATAAAAATTATTGGAATAAAAATAATTATGGGGGAGGGGGTTTTAAATTAGTTTTTAAAAACAATCCTTTCTTTCAACTTAACATGATTAACCTTTCAAACCAAAATAGTGATCGAGTAATGCATAAAGAAGCAATCACATTAACATGAAGAGATATATCAACACATGAACACAATATATATGTGGTAAAACCTCATGGGGGATAAAAACCAATAAAACACAACTTATAATAAATTCGTATAAAACCATGAATCAATATTTAGTGAGGTACTAACCCCACAAGGAACACTAAACCCTTACTAGTCAAGCACCAAAGCAACTAGTCCTTTAGTAAGCTCCAAATTGTAAGGAGTAACCAACCCCATAAGTGACTCAAAAAAAACTCAAAATATTAAATAATTTTTTTTGAACTTTCAAGTCTTCTCTTACTCCTTATTTATAGAGCACTAACTTGACCAAGACCAACTGATCACCTCAAGACCCCTTATTACTCAACCAATAGATGGTGACCTCTTCTTCAGATATATATCTTATCTATCTAATTAAATTAAATATAATAAAAAATATAAAAAATATTTGATTCATATTTTATATTATCTCAAAATACAATAAACTCATTCAACTCTTCTCAACCTTCCATCCCTCTCAAAAAATTCTCTCAAGCTTCCTCGCTCAATATGCCTCTTACTATGCTCATTAGGACAACTGACCTTATCACACACATGAGTAATATATATTATATGTTCATAATAGTTTATATATCCTATTTAAATGTTCATAAATACCTATTTAATCTCCTCAATGTAATCTTTTATTCATTTTCACACTCATTCATTTCACAAGTCCAAATAGTCCTATTATGCCTTCTTTTTATACTTGACTCTTGCTCTCACCCACCTTTGTTGGAAAAACATTTATACATACTTGTATAAACATTGGAATAGGTAAATACAAATGTTTAAAAATTTAAACACCCAATAAATAGGTTGGTCATTACTCATAAGGACCAAAACCACCATTAGGCTTAATAGAGACCTAATGCAATTAGGCCTTCTCAAGGCACATGTTTCACCTTGACCACCTTAAAATATATTGAGCCTAAAAAAATTAATGGAATTATTTTAAAATGATTAAAATATACCATTTATAATCTCAAATTATGTCCAAAACACCATTTATATTATTTCACTCCTTGAACCACATCATTAGGTCTACTCATAATTAGTCCTTCTCATTGCTAGCAAGTCTGTCTTGAATATATCAATCATAAAATAAAATTTAAAAAAAATAAAAAATAAAAAATTACATTTATATAATATAAATGACATAATATAAATCATTATTTCCATTATAATATACTATATATGGTAAAATATCTCAAACTAATCACTTTCATATGCCTACTCAAAACTACACATAGGCTTCAAAAACCTAGTCAAGAGCCTTGGACTTTTCAAACCTTTATAGGAGTTTATAATTCATAAAAATAAATTAAAAATAACATATGAGACCTATATAAAAACTCAATGTGTATTTTTTTATTCAATTCATATCACACTAACTCAGGAACATCAATCTCACTCATACATAGAAAACTGCCTATAGCTCTAAAAACATAGTCATGAAGAATGTTGTTTTTAGATCCTATAATGACACTTAAAATACATGTCATGAACATTAATATTTAATGTGTTACATATATAATACTTAAATAGATAGGTCACAATTTATAGTGTCAAGTATTGGTTTTACAAACAAATCTATTGACCTTCTCTCTCACAGTCCTTACAATACTAGATAAGCCATTTTGGATTCCATATTTAAAATTCTTAAATTAACTCTAAAACTTGAATAAATAATGGATAGGTATTTTTGGTCCCAAAAAACAACATAATATTCATTATATGGATTATATAAGTTCATATATCCTCCAACTCATCACTCTCACATATTTACTAAGAACTATCATTTTGCCTTACGAACCAGTCACGATGATTTTGCATTTAAACACCTATGTATACATTTAAAATAAGTAATAATTAATTATTATTATCATTATACATATTTATAAAATATAAAAACACAAATATATATACGCATACTTAAAAATAATAAATATATAGACCAAACTCTGAACCTTACACCTTTACTATCTCATCTTCACTAGACAAGTCATCTTGTGAACAACATTTTCAACTTCTTCAGTGACCTAAAAAACATATAAAAAATATTGAAATGTTATTTAAGTCTCTAAAAACAACCCCATGTAATTTTATCCATTACTAATCCATTATAACTTATCCCTAATCTCACACTCCCTTCTCCTTGGTTTTTCTCATTGTCTTCACTATTAGGCCTTTATAGATATAAGTCATTTTTCATGACTAGTTTAGCATGTTTAATGTTTTAAAACTAATTAAAAAACACCATGTTAATTAATTATAATTATCAATATTCAACCTCCATCCATTTTGCAACTTTGACTCAGTCAACCTAGTCTGTTATACAAAAGTTCTAAGAAATAAGTGATTTGCTATAGCTTCCACTCGCTCATCTAGCAGATCAATGCCACCTAGAGGTATCTGGGAGAGTAATATACATGTTAAAATCACAAAAATATATCATACAAACCATTTTGATCCATTTCCAACAAAATATTCCAAATTGGGTCATTACGAGGGTTTAAGGAGGGTTTTAGACTAGTTTTCATTCTTAACGTTTGTTCATAAGACCTTGCCCCTAAAACCAAATCCTAATTATTGAAAAACATTTTTATGAACCTTTTAAATATCTCCCTAATATCTTAACTTCCCATTAAATAGTCACACGTGCCAAAAATCATGAAAAATCCCTTCTTGGGTCTTCATCTCTTCATTTTGCACATATAAGAGACCTTCAAACTTATTTTCATGATTTTAACTTCAAATAAGGACATAAAAATTGGTCAAAAAACTTTATAAATAATTTAAAACCTCAATCCATGATCAAATTATATCACAATACTCCAAACTTGATCATGACACCTCATTCTACCACCTAAGGTCTTAAGACTAGGTTTATGAGAAGACCACTAAAGAAGAACATATGCCTTTGGCTCACTCTAAGAGTCATGTGACTAACTCAACACATTTATCACATGATAAAACACTACCATTTATAACTTAAATATCATATACATCTATATCATCACCATCACACCTCTATAACCTATACCCATGCTTAACACTAGTCCATGTCATAGCCCTACTAGGCATGATACCAATTTGAGACCTTATTTCCACTATAGATTCAATATAAAACATATTATCATGCCAAAAAACCTTATTCCATGATCAACTACTACAACACATATTATCATAATCTTGCTACACATCTTCTCACTAGTTTTAGCTTACTTACTCCATCAAGCTTCACTATTCATGCCTTTATTAAGACAAGACTAAGTTTTAAAAAATACCTTATCCATAAATATTTTATTCTTATAAAATTGGTAAATGAATTAAATTATTACAAATATTTATTATACTTACCATGTATATTCATAAGATCACTTCTAGGACATCAATGACACTCAATTACCTTTGACATCAGTGACAACATTAATGCCTCAATGAAACAATAAAAACATACCTCAATATATAGTGACATTAGCCTTAAATTTACTTATTTTATGTTGAAATACTAAACATGTGTCTATACCTTGTCCTGTGATTCTATGAAATTGGCAAAAGGGTTGCCCTTCTTATGGTGACAATCTACTAATTACTTGTGCCAGACTATGGGTAATATCATCAACAATCTATCAAGTAATATATATAATATATAGTGTGTATGTCCTATGAAATCCATACCTAAATATATATGAATAAATTTATATCCATGGATGTGACCATATGTACTAAATGGGTAAAGGGATCTACTATTGACTGTGGCTGAGTATGGGATCCCATAGCTATAGGATCCTGAATAAGAGATGCTACTAGTGTGGGGTGAGATATAAGTAGCTTTGAATTATCTATATACTCTCCTTTTTATACTAGTTTAAAACTCAATCCACATAAATAATCATTAATATCTATAGGTGGTTGATCATCTTCTATAATGGCTTGGGAATTTGTGTCAAAATCATGAATGTAAGCCTCTTATGAAATAAAAAGTAGTGGTAACTGGGATGTAAGAATCTCATCATCTATCTTGGTTGAGGATTTCTGTAATATGATAGGTTTTTCCTTTATCATTAGTGAAGGTAACTATGCTAGGAGAGGCTATTTATTTATCATCAATGAGGTTAACTATGCTAGGAGAGGTTGTTACTCTATCATCGGTGAGGGAAACTATGATGTAGAAATATCTGCAGATGGTATGTGAAAAATATTTCTAAACTTCCCCACCTCATATATATGCATCTTCTCAATGGAAATATTGTGAGGTGGGGGTTCAATGAGAACATGAGGTGTCCCATCTGATGATATACTTGGTGTAGGAGGCTTAGTGAGTGTGTAATATATAAATGGTTGATTATCTACTGGATATGTGTATAGGTACTTTTCATGCAAAAAAAATACACATCTATGAAGAGTAGAAGGTACATACTTCATATGATGTATCTAAGTTCTCTTGAGTATCAAGTTATTATGTAAATGGTTTGGCATCAACTAAAAGTATGCATATAATGTTTTTGGTACCACTATAATGTCTAATGTGATTAAACCCAATGTCTATCTAGGAATGTCATCAAACCTTAATATATTCTTGTATGTATTTTGAATAGATGCCATATCATCCCCCATCATATGTAGAAATGTGAGGCTACATATATTGAGTCCTGGACAACTATCAATGAGATCTAAGTTAATAGCAGTGTTATTGATTTGAGCTTCAATGAAAATTGAATTTTTTTGATCAATTACTGATTATGAAGGAAAGTCCTCATTGGAAAAGGATATCACATCCTCTACATCCTTTATAATATTCACTATAGATGAAAAATATGATGTATTAGTATCAAAAGGCATAAAGGTGTGATCAAGTGTTTGAAATAAAATATATTTGAAAATTATTGCTTTTTTAAGTAATTCCAAAATAGACATTTTGGTTGGTGTATTTCTCAACTCATCCACTATATCAAATTCTCCCAGCTGATCTCTATGTCTCATTGTAGTGTGCTAAAAATGAGGAGGGATGTTAAGGTTATAATCTTCTTGTATAGGGTTAGGAGGCACCTTATTCCACCTAGTGACAAATCGAACTGCTATATCTATTATTTGCCATGGGTGACTAGTAGAGGCATGATGGGAGCATAGTTAATCAAGTGGTATAGGTGGAGGTAGAAAAAAGAGTCTTTTGATCCCTTTATTGTCTAGTAGTAACTAAAGGTAAATCAAAGTGAGCCATATAAAAACAATCCACAAAAATGGGACTCACATGATAGAGGATCATTATGTAAAATAATCCTAGCTTGATCTTAATCCATGATAATAGTAACATATATCTACACTTTTTAAAAAGTAGTTGGTAATAAACATGCTAAGAAAAGTACAAGGCTTTGTGTCATGAAGTGAAAGATGGCTTCCATCATGATAATCATGGTAATAAGCTATAAATTAAGGCTGAGTAATTGCTATAAATGTGAACCCTAGGGTGATCTAGGGTTGGGGTTTTTGTGAATTAGGGTTATTTTGAAAAGATTTAAATTGTATTTAAATAAATGAACCCCTAATGTGAGATATTATTTAATGAGATATGTTATGCCAACAAATTAAAAAAATAGAAGTATGCATCCCTAATTTATTTCACAAAAAATTAAAGAATGTAAACTAAGGTTTTGATCAATATTCAAAGTAAGTTGGGTTCACCAAATGTGTGAACCTTTTAGGGTTTTATCAATATAAATCCTATTCTTGATTAAAGGGTTGAGTTGATGAAATTGGTGAAATAATATGTAATAAATAACCATTGATTTGATATCAATTTGACTTATTTTCACTTTCTAAAAAATTAATAAATATGTGAAAATAGAGACTTATCTAGAAAATGAATGTTGTAAAAGACTTAGGTTTTGAAAACTGGGTTATAAAAAGGTCTAAGTGTCATCAACATGGTCCCTACATCTGATTCTTCACTGAATAGTATCACCCCACCTATACAATAGTGCCATACTGCTCTAGTGTCCTCTAGCACCAATGTCTTATTTATAGGACTACTCCCATTTTTTGGGAGCACATGTGCATGTGTTTATAGGTTTTATTCCTATACACAAAAAATGTGGAACTCTATATTATACCTAGAATATCTAATTTAAGTTGGAAACCCTAACCATCTTTACAAGTATGACATGATCTGAAAATGTGCATTTTTTAGTAGGATAGACTAGACATCCTCAACACCTCACTGTGAATAGAGTTACCTACATACCAACACTTTGATAAGGGATCAATCCTAATGTAGTTCTTCCACCTAGTACTTAGAGCAAGTACAAGTGATTGTTATAATAATAGTTTTCTTAAATTCCTTCAGTGTGCTTAAGATTGAAAATATTTAAAATCTGGGCTTAGGGTAGTTGTTGATGGTAGTATGTAGAAGTAGGGTAGAATAGGGATCAATTAACTTGATTTTTCTCAACTTATTTCTCATTTAAATAGGTGTTTTGATTCTATTTTCCATCTCATGGGTAGAGGCCTAATAGTCTTGTATTTGTAATGATACGTAGTCTGTGTAGATAGTACTTAGACTAACCTTAGGAGGGACACACATTTGAAAATATATATATTTGGGTGAGTTATGGTAAGGGACACTAGCACCAAGTTAAGGACACTAGTGCCATGTGGATCTAGTTTCCATAATGTGGGGCTAGTGTCCAACTAGGAGACTATTGGGCATAATGGGTTGGGATTTGGGAATGATATTTTGGGACTATGTTTGAGTTGACAAAGGATGTATGTGGATAGAAAAGTGTGATAAAGGCTGTAGTATAAGTCTAGGGCTGAACTAGGAATAAGCTATCTCAAGTAACACTCTTAACATCCAAATATCACTTTTAGGTGATTACATGAACATATTCATGGTTAAAAAGAATGATTGAAAAAGTGTAATGTAAAATATAATAAATCTCATGTAAAAACACACTAAATCATGTTTGGGAAGTGTGTAAAACATAATGTTTTTTAAACATACTAAATAAAGTTTGAAAAGTATGCAACATAAATTGAAATGGTAAAATATAAAACACACTAAATAACATTGAGAAACATGTAAAACATAAATGAATGAAAAAAAAGATAGAAAATGTAAGTCACACTAAATCAAATTTTAAAAAGTGTGTAAAATGTAGATATATTTAAATGATGAAATGTAAACATAAAAAATTCTAAGTCAAGTTAAGAAGTATGTAAATTATTTATAAATCAAAATATAAGACACACTAAATAGATTTGGGAAGAATACAAAATAAAATGTCAAGAAATAAATGTAAATGTCAAGATTTGTAATTATTTTTATGAGTAATCATGTTATGAAGTTTTTAAGAATAATTTATGAGGAAAGCTTGGTCCTATCCAGGGTCTTACACTATAACACAAAGGGGGAACTAATATAGTAAATTCAAATAATGGGAAATAGTTATGAATGATAAGGAGAGATTTGTGAGGAAGTCTTGGTCCTATCTAAGATCTGATATTACAAATCACAAAATGGAAATCCAAAGGGTATGATCAATTAAAAAAATATATTCATCAAGGAACAATATTGGAAATGTTGTAATGAAGTATGGAATACAAAAGAATGACATATATGTTTAGAATAAACCTTAATAGGCATGAGGCATACTAAATAGATAGGTAAACTCAAAGAATTTATTGGATTCTAAATTCAAAAGATAGTTGTTCACAATAAAAAAAAAAATTGTGGAAAAATAAGTGTTTTACTAATATCAACTCATGAAGGTTATATATACAAGACAAGTAAAATGGACCTACCTTCCCACAATGTGTTCTGCATTCCTCAGGAACCCTTATAGATCCATTAGTCTACTATGAATATTGGGTACTTATGTGAGAAAGTAGGTAACACTAGAGATAATTTTGAAATATCCTATTCTAATCTACTAGCCTATCTCACTCCAATGGACCTTGGCTCTATCATGAGGCAAACTCTCAGGTTTGAGCTTTGATTAGGATTAAGAGATGTGATAATATATGAATCACATATTTTGGTTTGATTTTGAATTTTTAATGTTTATTTGTGGCTTTTATCATTGCCTTTTATTTTAAAATGATTTGGATTTTAAATTGTTATGGATTTTTCAATTCCTCCATACAATTTTGGAATAACCAAACATAAGTGATATAGCTAAAAAACACAGACAAGCCTTAGGATTTGGTTATATGACATAGAGTACCTAGAGATTTTAACATGTTACTAAATAATTAGGCTTGTTTATAGACTAGTGTGATCTCAAGAATATCCATATGTGTGATTAGCATGACATGGAAATAGGGGGAAACAATGGTGATATAAGATATCTATGTTTGCAGTGATATAGTGAATAATATGCTTGATAATTGATTATATGGAAAAGATAGGATACTAAAGGGCTTTGGGTTTTAGAACCATGTCACCATGAAAACTAACTTGATTTAAATAAAATGACATAATAAGCATAAATTATAAATTAATTCATAAGAGTTTTACGTAAACCATGAAAAATAAAGTAATCCATAATATATAAAATTAATCCATGAAACATTAAATTAAATGATAAGTAACAAATAAGATTCATATATCCTCATAAATAAAATACAAATCACATGGTAATGTGATGAAATACCATGATGTGTTCATAAATAATGATAAATCTCATGGAAAATATCATTCATAACATCTGATACATCCTTGTGTAGCTAAATTTTGATGTTAATCAAAGTATCATCAATATTCATAGAAACTTGGGAAAAACTTCCTGGAAAATTATCTCTACATAGAGGTAAGTATGCTAGAATAAAAATGATGATCATGAGGAATATCCTATATGGGATGCTCAATGTGAAGAACTGATGTTAAAATATCTCTAGATATGTGAAGATATGTAGGCTATAGATAAAATGGAACCTTTATTTGTGAATGCCCTAGAGAAAGAGGCTAAGTTAGTGAAGGAATAGGCCATGGAAAATCATAATTTTTTTATATAATCAATTGATATCTATCTATATGGTGTGTATTACACTAAATTCTAAACATAATATACTTCCACATATTTAAGGATGTATTTTATAAGTATCTTAGGAGGTGGTAGGCTCTTTTTTGTAGATTGTGTCTTCTCTAGAATTGAGTAGAAGAATGATTACATGTATCATGAAAGTAAAAAGTATGTCTAGTAGCTGATGGTGAAGGTTGGCTATCTATGATAGAATTAGAACTTAACGCTTGTTGCTACCGATGTGCATAATTTTTCCCAATGATAGGTAAATTTATGAATGTCATAGTATGACTCATCTTATTATCATGATGGTAGAGGATAAATCTTAGAAAAAGGTAGATGCCATCACCAACAATAGGAGGAATCAGAATAAAATCATGTTTATATTGGGCCACATCATGAGATGAGATCATAATGGCTCAATGGAGTGTAGTTAACATATCTAGAGGAGGAAAGCTAGAAGGGTGTTGGTATCTAGAGAACCTGTATATTCCCATCATAAAATAGTTCATAAGTATACTCTGGATAAGTTCATTATTAACTAGAGTAGTGTGTGTGCTCCATCTTGGACTTGTGAACATTAGAATAACTAATATTAAGAATGATATAAAGAGAAGGAATTACATGAAAATAACTAAGAGAATGCTGTAAATAAGTGTGATATCTAAGTATCTATGCATTTTTAGCTTGAACAAAGCTAATTAAGAAGGGATCATCTAAATAATATCCATCATTATAATCAAGAGGGTGAAGGTAAATAGCACATTTATCGATGACTTTGTCAGTTGAAGAGGTAAGGTGAATGGATTTTTTAGTTTTTTTTGGGGTAACTGGAATATTTTATAATGGTTTTTGATGATAATGAGGTCATCAAGAGGCAGGTAATTGAGAAATTATGTTAGGAGAAAGATCATAAGTTTTGATTTTTAAACTAATCTCATCTGGTTCATCATCGTCTATATCTATAAGATTAGGTGGTATGTTTCCTATCAATTTAGGATGACCATTATATCCTCTAGTAGAATTAATAGGATAATTAAAACATTGATATTCCTAAAATGGTATGTTAGGTAAAGGTTTAAGGGTAGGTATTTAAAAACCCCTCTTTCTTGAAATTGTTCAAAATTTTAAGGATTGGCATCTGTTTGAATATTTTATATAGCATCATTACAAATAAATTTAATAAATTAGCATGATAATGAGGTTATTGATCTCATGTGGTTTGTCCAAGGTAGACCAAGTAAGATGTTTTAAGAAAGTGGGAAGTTAAATATCATGACTTTGACATGTACCATGTAGGGGAATTTTGATAGAAAGCTAAACACAACCTAAAGGAGGAATTTGTCTTCTATCATATCCTTAGCATTCACTTTTAGTGGATTTAATATTTCATTTAGAATATCTAAATGTTTTAATAAAATAAATTAAAACTACACAAGTGCCTAAACCTTCATAAATTAATGCATGTTTGAATTAGATATCTCTTATTTGGATGCCAATAAATAATGGAGGGTTATTTGCACAAAGTAATATTTCATTAGGAATCATGGAAGAGATACGGAATTTGAGTGAAATAGAAGTGTCTACTGTTTCATCAACATGGATAGGAATTTCTTTGTATTACTAAATAATGCTATGTTTATATCTTGACAAGGTAGTTTCTTGCCCCATAGGTGGGTGATAAGGGATGCTCTTTTCAAAAAATATATGAATTAGATAGTTACGATGATGAGGATAAGTTATAATGAGTTCTAAGAAATGAATTTGAGATGGGAGATGTGAAAGTTAAATTATAGGATCCCATTTGTCATAACCCATTAGAGTGTTATCATATAAAGGTGCATAGTGTTATAGTAAATCCTTTGAGGGTGGGGTGGAATTATATTGAAATTGATATTGATAAGGCATGTTTTTGGGTTTGGTATGTTGAATGGTTGTAGATAATTGTGTTATTTTATAAATTAAGGTTGTATGTTTAGTTTCTTCTTATGTTTGTGTGGAAGAAGTTTATTGGATTTCCACTTGAGATGTCTTAGTTAGAGGAGGGATAAAACTTATATCAATAGTATGTGAGGTATTATCTATTTGAATTTTTGGGGTTTATACTCATTGGTTTGTTGAATTTGTTGAAATCAATTTCACATGCCCTAATTACATAAGATGGGATGGGTAAGAGTCATAAATAGTTCATAATTTTTGGAAATTTTTATGCTTGGAGGTTAGATAATGATTGATATAGGAAAATTATTTCCTCATGTTATTCATGTTGACAACATTATCATAATTTATGTTAGGATATAATAAAATTTTGATGTTGTTGGTACTAAGAATTTGGTTAGTGTTGGGTTTTTTTAATTTATTTACATCTTCAGTGCTAAATTTCCCCCCCAACAAGCTAGCACATTGGCCCTATCACATGAGAGGTAAGTCTCACATGCTCACTCAAAGCACATAGCAAAATACTAGGTCCCAAAGGCTTTGTAGCATAATGTTTTATGTTTTTTCATCTTTCATAATATAGTTCTTAAATAGTTATTCAACGCCATAAATATACTACTATTATCCTTATTGTCCCAAATTTAACTACCACTATAACTAGGATCACCATTATTATATAACAATAGTGATAAAATAAAAAGATATCCATGAATTAGAAATAAACCATATCCATCATCCAACACTTAGAATATTTCATCACTCATAACACAATATGGCAAACACTAATTTTTAATTAATTTCTCACTAAATTACAAGATAAAATGCTATATCTATTCTCTAAAGGACCATAATGAAAATGATTAAAACAAGGTTTTTTATACTTTTTATTCTTTGACCAAGTGTCATAGTTCTAATTGTCATGAATAGATGGCATAGGACTCCCAAAAAACTAAGAGTCATGGCTCTTATAATTACGTATTCCTATAGACTCAAGTCTCTATACCCCTAAATCCTCATTCTATGTTATATTCTAGTGGCCATGTGTTCCATTCCTTTTGAGATGATGCATAACCTTTGATCAATGGGGTTGTAGTGTCCCATTTGAGTTGTTCTTCTAATTACTCCCACATCCCTCATGCTCTGCTTCCCATGATCCCCTAGTATTTTGATTTTGTTTTGAGTCCTCTATTCTCAGGTCCCTCATGACACATTCTCTTTTAACTAGGTCCTCTCATTCTAGGTATCTTATGCCATTGTCCTTCTGTGCCCAACAAGTTCCATGCCATGACACTTACTATGCCTATTAGCTATGTGCCATGGTCCTCCCACACCATGGTCCTTCCATGCTATGCTATTAATTACATCAAAATGGATAATGATCTCTCTAAACTATATGCCAAAATGGAAAAATACTTAGTTAAAATTTAAGGGTCAACATCACCCCATATTATGCCCTTAGTCCATCCCAGACTAAGCTGCACTAGCATATTCTAAAAATTTAGGCACTATTTGTTTAATTTCCTTTTGTCACATGTCCCAATGGGACAATGATTGAAGACCTACATAATTATTTCTTAAATTGCCTATTTTGATTATTTTAGCTCATTATGTTGTGTTAGAGTATAAATATTATTTACCTATTCATCTAGAGCTATACTAGCATCCTTCTAAATGTCATCCAATGCATAAACCTCCTTATCAGCCTTTCCTTAAAGTGTAGAAAAAATTTCATTTATTTATTGACAATGGTTATTAATGGACTCCTCCATCATTTCAACATATTTGAATCCCTTTGTGTACTTGGTTCAATCCTTTATTAATAGTGTAGCATCTGCTACTTTCTTCCTTTTTACTTTTTTAGCTTGGAGCCAAGCCTCTAAGACTCTATTTTGGCATGTGAGCCATGAAAAAATGTTGTCCAAAATAGTGATAACCTCCACAAATATCTCTAGGGCATGCTTGTAAATATCAACCACCATGGTGAACTATTTAATTATTTATCTTTGCTCATCTCTTAGCATGGGGTGTCCTTGTGTTTTTTGAGAAAAGTTCCACTAGGGTTTCTAATTTCTTGATGGCATCCCCATCTAGTGGTATGCCATATGCAAGTGCTGGTTCTTCCTTCAATTTTTTTTGTAAAGGTTTAAAACCCTCACTTTAGCCTCAGTGGCCTATTGGGTTTGTTATTTTAAGGAGGCTACTTCCTCGACAAATGCTTACTTCTCTAAAATCACTTTATTATACATATTATCTAATATGGCAAGTTTTATTTCCATATTACATGTATAAAAATCTGAAAAAATGTTATGGCATGTTATTTCCATGCTGAGTTTCAAAAATGTAACACTTACCATTATTGGAGTGAGCCTTTGCAGATCAATTTTCATGAGGTCTAATAGTCCTGGAGTATCTAGGCCATAAAAAATATAATCTAAAGGAATATAAAAATGGGGCTTCTCACTATACATCTATAGAAGGAATGACCCCTACTTCCTTATTTCTAGAGTCACATCCTTGGGGTGGAAGTGTGACCAAAGATAAAGGTCATTATCCTCTATGATGAATGGTAATGTTTATTCATAGTGGATAACTCTCTCTATTCCTATTCTTATTTAGCTAGCCCTTTCACCCTTTCCAAGTCTCATTCAAGCTCACCCTCTTGATGATTTATTATGGCCATCTCATTATTTCTTACTCCAACATTAAGTTAGGGATCATCAGATGGAGCCTCCTATACTAGGGATGGAGTCTTTTTAGAGTTTGATCTCAAAATATGGATTTGTACTTAAGGGGTCTCTTATTGGGACATTTTCCTTGGAGGCTATTGTGGTACTGACCCTATGGCAGTCCTTAGAGATGGTGGAGGTGAAGGTGGGGGAGTTGGCTGAGGAGATAAAGGGTTTAGGGTAGGTGAGTGGGAAGAAATGGAATGAGTAGGGGAAGGTGAGGTGATGAAGTGTAAGGAGGGGATGGAGATGGATGAGGTGGTGAAGGTGAAGTGTGAGGTAGATATGGGTGTGGTATGAAAGGGTAAGAATTATTAAGTTTGGAGGGTTGTGCCTCCACCATCCTTTGCCATTTTTTTTGGGATTGCTACCCACTAGAATTGGTAGTTAACTCTGGATGCTTCCTTCATAGTTGTGGTGTCTAGGAAGCCTCTCCTTAGGGTATTCATCTTAAATGTACTGGTAGGGGTGTAACATATAGAATAATTAATGGAACTTCTCCCCAACTAAGATATCCTTAACCTTGATGTTGGTTAAGTCAATTTTTGACCTCTCTACATAGGCCTTTTTCCCAAGATATATGTACATTTTTTGGAGGGTGTGGCACTCTTTGTCAATTCAATTTGCCTAAAAAATGATTGGTTATGCATAATAAATCTAGTTAATGAAATTAATGAAGTATCATGTAGAGAAGGCATATGGTAGTTTTAGACATGCTAAAATCTCTCCTAAAGGATTCATGCGAATGTGCACCAGAGAGTAATGTTGATTTATATCAAATTATGCTTGGTATATAACCAAGGGGGTAAATATTTTATAATGCACCATTCATTCCTAAAATCCACCTTCATCCCATTGAACTAGTACCTCATCTTCATCTTATATGATGAGGTAATGTGTTGGGGACAAGTTAATGCTTTGAAACACTCAATGGAACCTGTGAGTGAGAGGGTATACCCACTTCATTGAACTTGAGCTATAATCAAGTAACTTGATTTCATAAAATTATAGTAGTAATAGGATTTTACCCCAAGGAAATCTTTACTTGGGCATCTTGTGGGCCTTCTCTACATCCTTAGTGATTTTTTGGACAAAGTACAATGACTAGTTATACTTTAATCCTTGAGAGACTTGGTGGGTAATATATAGGTGGGCCATGTCTACCTCTTTCTAGTAGTTAGTTCATTTGACCTTGGTGGAGATGATCCACACTAAAACTCTAAGGGCAAGATCCTGCATGTTCTTGATAAACATTGCATGCCCTTTCTTTTGGTACATTAGCTTTGTGGCAATCCATTAAATATCTTCTGTATCTACCAAGTTATCCAACACATTCACCCCTAAGCACTATAGTCCCATGAATTTTTTTATCCTCTCTAGGGTAATTTTCATGTTACACCCCATGAAGTGGATTTAGTCCTCATGGAAACATGAGGAGAGATAAACTACCTTAGTAGGTTTGTCAAAGTATGGTAGCTCAAAAATTTGGAAGAGGTCTGCCTTTTCCATCTAGTTCTTAATAGACAAGTCATAGACCACTTATTTTTTTGTGTTGGTGGTCTATAATTGGTATTAATTCTATATATCTACTTCATTCCTCAACTGGTAGTGGTTATAATCAAATATTTATGTATTTTACACCTTGAAGACCTAGTTATCTATGTGCAAGATTGACTTTGGGTATTGCATCTCCTCTATTAATAAAGATGGAGGGGGAGATAATGGGGTGTTATGTATTGAAGATGAATATGCATGCTTTCCATTTTTCACCATATTTTCCATTTCTTATAACACACACTCTCTCATCTCTCTTTATACATGATATTTTGTTCTATTCTCTATTTATTCTCCAAAGCCTCTTCCCTAATAGGGAACCAATCCCCTCCACTCACCTCTTCCTCCTCTGGTATAGTTGGAAGCTTCTTAAGTCTTTTGGGATTTTTTTGGCCACATTACCCTTGATGGTGCTCAAAGGTTAATCTATGGTTGTCCCACATTCCCAAATGAATATGTGGTGGTAGACCAACTTACTTTACCTCTTAAGCTTCACACTTTAACAATGGTGGACCTGTAACTTGTAACTTATATGATTTCTAGTCCTATGCACTAATCCAAAATTATAAACCTCTATTCTCACTTAATAAACAACCTTCATAACTTCAAAAACTTTGTAAACACTCTACTCTACTATATATTGAAGGAATTTGATTACATCATGGTCACTAGTTTTCTGGTTTGTCGCTTGTTCTTTGTACTAGCACTTCAAAAATTTATGCAAGGTAAAGTGTAAAATGGCTTTAACAGTATTATTTATAGGATTTTTATGGGGTTTACCTCCATTAATTCCTTCCCTCTCCCTATCACTTCTAGTCATTAATTAAAATCTTTTAACATCCTTCATACTTTTAAGCATTTAATGCCTTAACAGTTTTGTCCCTTCATTCTATTCACATGCTTCTCACCATAACTAACCTTATTGCATTAATGACCCATCCATTCTTGTACCATTATTGGAAGTGAAAGACAACTGTGTCCCACCTTTTTGGTGTAGTGGAAGACAACTATTACTCAAATGTTAAGAACCTTTCAAAGTGCATTGAATGACTCGTGCACCTTTAATCACTTGCATGCCATAGATGACTCTTGCAACTCTGGTACTTGCACACCTACATGTCTTACATGCATAGTTTTAACCTTTGTAATTATTATTTTCACATGAATTATTCCTTACCCCACACTAAAAGGGGTTCATGGTCCTTCATGAAAACACACTAAGTGCAAAAACTCAAAACTACATTAAAGAAGAAACATGCACCTTAAAGGCAACACTATTTATTGAAAGAAATAAATTATTACCTAATAGCCTTAATACTTATTTATTATAAAGGTTTAGTTAAATAGAATCACAATATTACCAAAGTTGACTGCCATTATAGTGCTTTGGGAGGAACTGATCATCCTTTCATTTTAACTAACAAGCCCTAGTAGGTCGAATGCTATGTATTATGAATGGCCTAGCCCAATGTATGCAAACCTTACCAAGGTGGTACATAAACTTGGAGTCATATAAAAAATATTTTATGCCTAGACAAAATACTTTGTTCTTTAGATGGTGATCATGCCATGCTTTCTATTTTCATTTCTCAACATCCTGACTCTAGTGGGTGAGAAACTAAGTCTCATCTATTTTCATCAAATCATCAAGCTGGGATTTCAAAGAGGCCTCATCATCTAGGTTTCCCATACATGCTATCCAAATAGATGGAACCAAGAAATCCACTCGTATGATCACTTCCTTTACATGCACTAGGTTGAATGGTGTACTTTTATTGAGATGTTTGTATGTAGTTCAGTAGGCCCAAAGTACTATAGATACTCTATCATCCCAATCAGTTTGACCAACATTATAGATTTTGGTTAAAGTAGTTCAAAGGATCTTATTGAAATCTTCAGTAGTTCCATTGAATTGTGGGTGGTATGGTGTCATATTATGGTATGTGATCCTGAACTTAGATAATAAAATGTGAATCATCTCATTTAAGAAGTGGTTTCTAAAATCACTAGTGAAGCTTATGAGACATCCAAACTATGCTATAATGTTCTCCCAGATGAATTACATGGAAATTTCTATAGTATAGCCTTTTATTAGTGCTGTTTTAGCCTAGAACATGAGGTAATTAGTTACTACAATGATGTATTGAGAGACCATTCATCATCTTTCTAAAGTGATGGTCCCCACAAAATTAATAGCCCACTTTTTGAATGATTCCTGAGAAGGTATGAGTCATAAGGGCATAACATATATCCTATTAGGTTTTCCTACATGCTAACAAACATCACATTTCATAACATACATCTTTTCATATTTGAATAAAGTTGGCCACCAGAGTCTAGTGAGTAATACCTTTCATGTGATAACAACATAGTATCCTCCAATGATACCTTCATGAACTTCTCATAATAACTCAAGGTGCTCATGTTGTATTACACAATAGTGAAGCACCTCATCATGATCCATTTATTAAAGATATCTTTCCATGAGAGGATAAGTTATAATATGGACTATAAGTTACTATTTCTCCTATGAAGTGAGAGAGTCATGTACATAGCTAGTGTTGAGAAATGTTGTAATATCATCTAGTTCTTCAGGTACTCAAATATTTTGAAATAACTTTACATTAGGAAGATCATATTATATGACATGTGGGGGTTATCCATTCTCAATTTAGGATAAATTATTAGTTCCATAGTTGGTCTTATTGGGATTCATTACTATGGAAAAATAGAATTCTAAGTACAAGACAATCTAGTGGAAAATTATCCCATGTAGTAGTAGTTTATTGACATGATACTTCAAGGCCTTATGATCTATATAAAATATAAATGGAGTGGGTAGAACATAGACCATAGACAAGGCTTTGTGTTCCATAGTGGTATAATTCCTTTTAGTTGGTGTTATCTTCCTACTGACAAAGTAAATTAGGTGATCTAAGTGTCCTTCACTTAGTTGTGCAAGTATCATGCTGACTGACATTTTAGATACATCAACATGCATATAAAAAATATTTTTCCAATCAAGGAATTTCAAGATAGGGGTAGTAACCAACCTTTATTTTAGTGTTTCAAAAGCTTCCTTTACAAGAACTAGTCCATATAAACTATTCATTGTGCTTCAAAAGTTATTTTAAAGGTATGACAATCTTGCTGTAACCTCAAATGAATTTATTATTATAGTACATGTGTCCTAGGAAGGTGTGAACCCCATGCTAAGTCTTGGGTGAGAGTAGATGAAGAATGATAGAGACCTTAGCTAGGTCCACCAAGAGTCCTTCCTTACAAATAATATGCCCAATAAGTATGCCAAATGGTTTTTGAAAAAAAAAACTTCTTAAAACTTAAAGAAATTTACAACACTTGATAGTGCTCAAGCACGAGTCTTAGATTAACACAATGGTCCTTGACCAACCCATATACCATATAGTCATCCAAGTAAACTTGGAGGAATTTGTGAATGAAATCTTTAAATTCCTCAACTGCTATTTGTGAAAACATTGATAGGGAATTTTTCAACCTAAAAGGCATGATGATATAGGCAAAATATCCCCATTTAGTATAAAAATTCATCTTAGATTGGTATTCCTTAGCTATTTGGAATTGGTTGTACCCCAAGAACCCATCCATAAAATAGTATACTTCACAACCAACAACACCTTCTAGGATTTCCTCTATGAAAGGTTAGAGAAGGGGTCTATCACATAAGATGCATTTAAGACATGGTAATACACATAGATATAGATACACCCATCCTTTTTGATACTAATTACCATTATATTGACCCATTTAGATTTGGAAATGGGAGTAATTAATTTGGTATAGAACATGCTATCAATCTCTTCTTTCACTTGTGCTTAGAGATTAGGGTTCATCCTATATGGTCATTTTTCATGAGGCACCATCGATTAAATTTATATGCATCTTTCCTAGAGATGGGTGGATTCCTTTCATTTCACTATAATTCCTTGGAAATACATCTTGATACTCTTTAAAAAACTCAAAAATATTTGAAATTTTTGTATCAATCTAATAATTTCCAATTGTATCCATATTTGGCTCTTTCACCATGCCAATGTTACATTGGATAGTTTTAATGGGCTCGTGATAAGGGTTTTTGATTGGAGAACTTTTGTCTCGAATAGTTTATGAACTAGTACTTATAGGGACATCTAGATGGTTAGTCAAGGGGTTGAGTGAAGTAGACCCTTCACCTTTGTGTACTTAAAAGACAAGTTTTTGCTTTCCCCACTAAATTTATTCATGTTATTCTGCATTAGGATCTATTGGTGGTGCAGGATCTAAATTGGTGGAAGGATTAGTGAATAAAGTATGGGTTATTTAGGTTCTTGATGAATATGCTAGAGGTGGTATTCAATTGGACTTGGGTCCCCAACAATTACTTCTTGTATGGCCTAAAGAGTGAGGCATAAGTCCATCCTTGGTGAAGAATAGGATATCACCAACTTCATGTTTTATTTTAGTAATTACTAGAACCCTATACCCATATGCCTCTCTTCATGAATATACCAAGGCCACACCCAAGTGCATAAATTCTTATATAATGCATGCACCTAGAGGTAATCTGGTAAGAATGTGTCCTTAGTCTACCATATAGTCTCACAAGCCTCAATATGAGGTTTGAGTGTTTACACACTACTATAATTAAGTGTTCCCCTAACCTTATTATCATGATGAAATATATGGTTTAGAGTAACTCTCACTTGATCTTAGTACAAGAGGTGACAATTATGAGTATGTCACCACTTAGTGGTGGTGACATCAAATATGTGATCTAATGACCTATCCAATCATTCTCGATATCATAAAAATCTTTGAGAGTCTAGATAAAGTCATGCACCTCTATTTACCCTCAAAACCATGGGACTTAATCAAGTCTCAAAACCATTCTAGTGGTGGTCCTATTAGTGGCCCTCACATTGCTAAACCCATGAGATGAACAAACTTGTGATGTTTATGGAGTGAGTGCAGGAGGTTCTATCATCTATTAATAGTGTTATATAGTCTCCCAATGAGGTCATAATCACCATGGGCACAATAATTACATGCATTAATTGTAGTATTAGAGATAAACTAGTTATATTTCTATCTAAGAATACCATCTAATATTAGATCATGTGGTTCATCATTTTGAGTAGTAACATTATATAAGTTTTTAATGTCTTCATCAACACTCATGAGATCTAATAGGGAGGTCCTTGTGCTTGGTCTAAAGGTATTACTATATGATGATTGGTATTCTTAAAACTAATGTATCATTTTTTAAAGCTCAAGTCTACATAGTTCTCATAGCACCAAAGCCTTCCTAGTAGGGTTGGGTAATCACTAGCTTCATCCAACTCTAGGACTTTAAAATTTACTTTAAAAGGAGCTCTAAGAATGTCAACCTTGGTTTTATTAAGGACCCCAATAGGGTGTTCTTGGGTCTTATTTGTAATGAATAAGACATGAGGTGAAGGATATATGGATGGACTAGATATTTTTTCACCAGACATCTTCAGTGAGAACATTAACTTCCACACTAGTATCTACCAAAATATCTTGGATTACCTATCCATTGATTTCAACATTAACCAATGTCTCTCCATCTTCTAGGGGACTAGAGAAACTAGGAGTTTCCTGATGTCAGGCATGGTTTAAATAGTGGTCTTCACTTATTTGACTGGGGTGAAGGTGGAATTAATTTGGTAAGTAAACCTAACTTCTAAGTTAAGCACTGATCTAGGGAATAATTTCCTCATCCAACATATGCTTTCATAGTTCTTAGAAATTATCTTACACCACTAGTTGTGGGTCAGCTTCTCTTTGTACCATAACTTGTTATGTCATGTCCTTATATTTGAGGTATTTAATATCACCTTGGAGCTATCACATAAGTGCTATTATATCCTAAAGGAAATCATTTTGATATTAAACATCAGGGTACTTCCTAGCTCATGGTTCTTCTTGATGTACTTTTTTGACCAAGTCGGTTGTGGATTGAGTCTATCCCCCACTACGAGTGGTGATATTTACTTGTTTCACTATTGAGATGGTTGGTTATGTGTAACATTATGGTTTATCTATTCAAATCATTCTACCTTTTCATTGCATTCCTTAGTGATAGCTGCATATAGATCATGACACTCTTCTAGTTAGTGATCCTTTTTATAGAATGCACATGTTGGGTATTCTAGGCAATCCCACTGATAATGGTCTGATGATCCATATTTGTAGCAAGTTCTAGGTGGGAATCATCCACCTCCTCATCCATGCCCTCTTCCTCATACATGATTACCATCATTTTATTGACTGTTAGTGACCAAGGTTAGGCATGTGCCATGTGCTCAAGCTTCATGGATGTCATTGATCAGTTGGTAGTCATTAGTATCATGAATATAGGCATCATAAATTTTACAATACTTAGATACCTTGGTGTGTGTAGCCTAATAAAAAAGTGGGTGGGAACAAAAATCATGTTCATCATGGTAGATTTTACACCCTTGTTTGAGTACCACATGGATGTTATTATGTGGGAAATTATTGCTCATTTGTCCTTTAGTTTCATAGTCAATACACTAGACACCACTGCATGTCTTATGTGTATTGTTTGCCATCAAAAATTCAAGTTGTGATGTCATAGATGCTATTTATACCTCCATAAAGGGACTAATCTTAGTATCCATGCTTCCAACCAATTTAGCATTTTGAGGGTAGCTTCTATATCCTCATACACACTAGTGAAGGTTCTTTATGATAGAGTCCTTCAAAAAGGTAACAATAATCCTCCCACAAACCATTGTGCATGCTAAGTAATATTTATTTCAAATGACAATTTAGAAAGAAAGGTTTTAAATCATGCATCATACTCATCCACACTCTCTATAATTCCTTAATTTATGTCCTTTAGTACCACTATACTTTTCTATTCAAACTCAAGAATGTCAAATTATTTCAAGAAGGCTACTTTGAATTGATCATAATCAACCACTTCTTGTTGAGGTTTGAAATTTCAATACCACATGTGCATATACTCTAAAAGTATTGTTAAAAACTATGTAGCCTTTCATTTAGAAGACATGATGCCATATGCTCTCCAAATTAATTCACACTTATGGAATTGCTCAGCTAAATTCTCTACCCCTCAATATTTAGGTAAATGTAATGTCATATCATAGTAAACTATATTGGGTTTTTGTGGTTGAGTGGGGGGTTAATGGGAAGATCCAACTCTTGTTCCTCTAGGAGGGGGTCCAACTGCTCCAATGCCTCCTTCTAATCCTCCTCCAACACCTCTAGGAGTAGTTCCCATGGAAAGAGGTGTGGTATAGGGTTGGTTACCAAAGTTTAGGATTGTAATTTAGCTAGATCCACCAGACATTCCAAGATGTGCCATATAATTCCCTTGAAGATGGAAATATAATGTAGATTATAGATGAGTGTCAATTATCCTAGTTTTAGTTTCCCTAACTAGTTTAGTTTCTAACTCTGAACTATCTATCTCCTAATTTTGTATATGTACTCTATCTAATTCAAAGGCATAAACATGCACTATGCTGGGGGAACTCAGTTGATTCAGACTTGGTTCCTTAACTCCTGTAGTCTAACTAGTTTTTCCTTTATAGGATAGAAGTGACAAAGGATGTGGCTTGAAAGTGATGGGTTTCTCATGTATGTCTGCTTCCCTATAGCTCCTTACAACACTCTTAAAGGTCTCCTGATCTCTTCTCATGTTGCTAACTCTCATGATCCTTTGTCAAGATTTGTCATACTTCCATTTCCATAATGCTTGCTGACTTAATACCATGTTAAAACCATAATCTTAAATCAACTCCTAGTCTCCCTTTCCAAATGTGTGGCTCATGTACAGGAGATTTTATCCCTCCATGGGTAGAGTCTCAAATCTAAGGTCAATAATTAGCTTCTTGATTTTAAAGGTAAACAATGAGAGATAGCATCCCCTTAGCTCTCATAGAAATTAGAATTTTTCTTCCTCAAGACATAAATAGGTGGTCATAATGTACTCTAAAGTGTAGTTATTCTAAATGCCTCTCCACCAAAAGTTAACTTCTCACATCTAGGGAAATCTAAGTCATCCTAAACTCCTCTACTGTTCAAGTGTCCAAGGTTACCTTCTTCCAATATTTATAGATCATCCTTGAGCATATGATAAGATCCAATCATGTAAGAGAAATGGGACCTCAAAAAATAAAGTTTCATACAAAGAACTATAGAGATTTTGTTCTAACCCACTATCGTGTAGGGAATATTGGTTCAAGATTTGAAACCACAAAGTTATCTTTGACATTGGTAACCCAATTCTCAATATTTTTTAAAGTAATATGTTGAAACATTCTCCCATGATTTTGATCCAATTGCTTCAGTTCTAGGTAATGAAACTAAAATATTGGGTTTATTTTAGTTGGTTACAACTTCGATGCTAAGGTTTCCACCCAACAAGCTAGTGTACTATCCCTATCATGTGAGATGTAAGTCTAACGTGCTCACCCAAAGCATGTAGCAAATTATTAGTTCTTGAAGTCTTTATAACATAATATTTTATGTTTGTTCATATTTTATAATATAGTTATTCAACACTATAAATACACTACTATTATCCTTATTATCCTAGATTTAACTACCACTATAATTAGGATCACCATTGCTATCTAAAAGTAGTGATAAAATAAAAATATATCTATTATTTAGAAATAAACCATATCCATCATCCAACACTTAGAATACTTCATCACTTGTAACACAATATGGCAAACACTAATTTCTCATTAATTACTCACTAAATTACAAGATAAAATGTTATATCTATTTTCCAAAGGACCATCATGCAAATGATTACAACATGGGGTTTTATACTTGTTTTTCCCTAACCAAGTGTCATAATTATAAGTTTCATGAATATATGGCACACAGACTCCCAACAAATTGAGATTCATGGATATTATAATTAGTTATTCCTATAGACTTAGGTTTCTATGCCGCAAAATCTTCATTCTATGCTATATTTTGGTGGCCATGTGTTCCATTCCTCATGGAATGGTACAAAACCTCTGATTGATGGGGTCATAGTGTCCCATTTGAGTTGTTCTTCTAACTACTCCTACATTCCTCATGCTTCACTTCACACATGATCCCTTAGTCCTTTTCTATTGTTTTGAGTCCTTTGTTCTTGGGTCCCTCTTGAGACATTCTCTTTTGACTGGTTCCTATCATGCTGGTGTCCTATTCCATTGTCCTTCCATGCCTAAAAAGTTCCATGCCATGACACTTTTGTGACTATCAATTACATGCCATGGTATTCCCATGCCATGGTCCTTACATATCATACTGATACTTGCATCAAAATGGAGCAATACTTAGTCAAAATTTAGGGTTCAATATTTAGTATTAGCTTTATGGTTATGAAGGGGATCCTTGTAAGTATCTAAGTGAGATTTGGCTTAGTTTAAGGCATTATTTCTAAGTTTAGTTTCATGAGACTTAGCTGATATTTGATAATCTTGTTGATGTGTATGTATGACTGATTCATGATCAAATTTAGGTCATAAGATAATTCAAATCTAAATTTTCTTAGTTGAAAACAAGTTTCATGATAATGGATCTAATTATCATGAAACCAATTAGGTTTGGGGATCATACCAATGTTTGATAGGGCATGTAAGATTAAGATCTCATGGGGAAGGTCATGGAAGATGCTTTTGAATCTCTTCTAAGGAAAGCGTTTTATGGACATATACCTTATACACTTGAAAAAATGTAAAATTAGTATGAGGAATTTTGGGAATTGATGTTGAAGGATTAGGATCCATTGGATTGCTTGGAACAATGGCTTGAATGGTGTGTATAGAATCATATGTATTGATAACACCATCATTATTTACATGTTGATTTTTATCTTTCATAAGCATTCTAGTCCCTATTGGAGGGTGCGAAGTCTCAATTTTTTGTATAAGGAAATTTAGACATTTAGCTTAGTTGAGTGATTATTCCAAGGATTTTGGAGAAAGAGTCATCATGCAATATTATAATTTGTAATAAAGAGAACAATAAATAAGTAGAAAATATTCTCATCTAACATATTATGCTCAACTTTGTTATATAAGGATTTCCTTTATTTGATGAAAACTTGTGCTATTTTGGATTCTAATTATTTATAATTGATAAAATGAGCTATGTTATTTATAGGAAGATCACTAGTTTGGAATTATCAAACTAATTAATTGACTAAGTCTTCCAATATAGTTATAGAGTTAATTTTAAGTTGATTATACCAATATAAAATGTCAACTGAAAAGGTTTTATCTAAGATATTGGTAGCAACAAAGGTGTTAATCTTAACCCAATTTTTATATTAATTTCCAAAACTCTTTAAATGTAAATGTAGATCAATGGATCAATTATAAGTGATAGTGGGAACTATACCACCTATGTCAATGTTTGTAATTTAAGGAATAAGAGGTTCATTTTGTAAGTGTTTAATATCTTTATTAGTAAGTGAAGGTTGTGGTATAAGGTTACCATGTGCATCTCTAAGGGGGGGGGTGTAGGGCATTATAATTTTGTGATCCCCATTGAGTAGTTTGAGGTTGATTTTAGAAATACATTAAATAGTTTTGAATTTGAATCATTTGGTTAAACTATTAGTTTGAAAAGTATCCATTTGATTTAGAGTTTGTAATAATAATTGATTAGTGTGAATGGTATTTTGACTAGTATAAACTACATAGTATGTGTTATCATTATACAAGGTATTAAAGGTTTGAGATTATTTCTCTCTTGAAGGAGCCCATTGAGACTAAATCTCTCTGAGTGCATGCCATAAAGGGTGCACTAGAAAAGGGGTGGGTATACCATTAGTGATTTTCAAGATTATTATTCCTTATACCACCACTTAAAACTAATACAAACCTATCCTATATGTTTCCCTAAGCTTTGAAACCTACCTTACACACTCCTCCAAGCATTTTAACTCATCAAATATTGCCTAGCTAGTAGAAAACGTCTTTTCATCATCTACAAAACACAGTCGAATGGGCATAATATATTCTTAGAAATGAGCATTTTACAAGACTAAGCCAAGCCAACCAACTTAGTTTAGGAGCTAACTAATTTATTTCCTAGATAAATGGGTTGATTGGGTCAACTATTAGCTAAAATTTTGGAAGGATTTAGGGTTATATATATATATATATATATATATATATATATATATATATATATATATATATATATATATATATATATATATATATATATATATATATATATATATAAACACATCCTTCATTCCTTTTTAATTAGACATATATAGAAATAATCATTCATTTGTGCTTCTTTATAATCAGCTCTTTCACAGTTCTACTTGAGGAGTCATTGCTTAGGATTTAAACTTGGAAAGAAGAATATTCGATTGTGGAAATGTATAGGATGCATAGGAGAAGTATTATAACATAGATATGAACTATATTTATGATCATTATGAACCACACCAACCTCTTTCAAATCACCATAGGCTAAGGGAGAAATTGAGCCTTGAGAGGTTCGTCTCCAAGGTAAGTATTTCTAACTATTATTCCTCTATTTAGGTAGATTGAAGTAGTATCAATAATGGTTTGTGAATGTATTTATCTCTCCATGAATTAGGATTACCTCTAAATTAACTTGAGTATATTTATTATTTGCATGTTTACTTTTATGTTTATTATCCCCATTTATGCTACATACTTTGGTGAGCACTAGATTAAGTTTACTTTACTTTATCATTTAATTTATTATAAACCACAGGGCCTATCTAAGGTTATTGTGTGGTATTTATTGAATAGAGGATTTAGAACCCTATATATTAATATTATGTGGTAAGAGAACTCTTAATTAGGTCTAGTTAATCCATATTTGTCATGACCCTAATTATATAGATGTACAAACAAGTGGAAGGGCTAGTGTGATTTTTATTTTTTTGAGCTAGGATTGATTTGTAGATTATCTTAACTTTCATTTGTCATATATATTTTAGAGGTATAATATAATTATGGGGAGGGGGGGGGGTGAATTAGTGATGGTAGACAATCCAATATAATTTACAAACCCTTGCAAATACTTAAGCATTCAATATAATCATTCATGAAGCATACAAATAATTCATAACAATGAAAAATGAACATAATGTAAGATCACATACACATCATAAGATCTACATGGGAAACCATTTTGAGGAGTAAAACCCACTCTCAATCATACAAACACAAGGAATAATATCCTATAAGATGCTCACAAATAAGAGACTAATCAAGTCCTTCTGATCAAGAACCTTGGTCAAGTCCTTTTGACCTAAATACTTTAGTGAAACAACTATTCCATAAGGAAAACCTACCACTAAGATGATCAAGTCATTCTAACCATGTATTTTGTTAAGTCCTTAAACTAAAACCTTGATCAAGTCCTTTTGACCAAACATCTTTAGTGAAACCCTATTTCATAAGGAGTAACTACCCCTAAGGAAAATCATGTCCTTTAGACCCTCCTTGAAAAGAACACTTCCACCTTAGAAATTATGTCTTCAATATATGAGATGGACCTATTGAAAATTTCACAAACTCTCTCTCTAATTAATATATGTCTCTCACATAGGCATGCCACAATCTCTCTCCTTCTTCACTCAAACAGTCCTCATATGCACACTTAGATCTCTTCGCACAAATTCAAACTAAAAGAACACTATAATTTCATGAGAAACATGATCTATAGATCATAAACATAGTGCTTAATCTTCTCTTCTCATCAACCCAATATTTGGGCACTCTTGCTCTCCTCTCCTTTCCTTCACTCTCTAACTTTCTCACATACAAGTCTCTCACTCACAAAATAATTTAGAAACCAACACATTTGGTTTTAATATATATAGAGAAATCATGAATCAACAAGATCAGAAAATTTACTTTAAACCATAATACATTAATTCACCCTTAAGGCATCTCACATGGGTCAAACTTAAGCACAATCTACTTTCAAATAGGCCTAATTCACTTTTAGGTCCTGTGGAGACCCATTCACCTTTTTGATACATATTTGAGAAAATTAAGAACACATTACCACTTTAAAATACATGGGTCCACTCTTTATGTTCCCTTAGACTTCCTCAAATGATAAAAATCACCTTTGCTCACCTTTGGATATGCTCAATCAATTCAAACATAGACCTTATACATAGGAATACCATTACTGAACATATAGTTAACTTTTTAATCAATATTAATACTTAACATAGATTAATCAGACCTCAAAAAACTCATAGAGTAACTTGATTTAGTCTAAAACACTCCACAATATCTAATTCATCACAAAACATAAAAATAACATAAACACAAGCTCAAATATCCTTCTCAGGTTACTTACAGTCCATGCATGAGCACAATCAACTTTGGATCTCAAAATATTTGTTTGTACACACTTTCAAATATTCAAATCCATATTTACAGATGTATCTTAGTGACCTCTACCACTTTTCTTTTAATTGCATGAGAAAATTAAACTTCTATCAAAATATATGTATAAAATACATAGCTCTAGTTTTTCTTTTTGCAAAATTCAAATATTTAAATGCCAACAGTCATAGTTAAACTTTAAACACAATGCTTACATCTCATGTCCTCACTTCTCAAATCAAATATGCTCCATCAATCTTTTTTGATATTTAACACATAGGTGCCAATGTTCAAACATTAAACTTCTATCACTTTGACCTCATCTCATGCATAATTTAAATGTTGACTCCATGTGCTTTGTTGATATTTTTGGATCAACCAAGTATTTATCATGCATCTCACACCATTCAAATAATCTGTATGAACACCTACTCATTTTTAGATCTTTATCCTATACAATTTAATAGTCATTAAATATCATGAACCTATCCTCATATCATTGCTTCTTAACTTATTAGAGTAATGCACACTAGTGATCTTGATCAAAATTTAACTTGTGTAGAAATGACTATGGGAACCTTTTAAATATGCTTAGAAGGCCAACTTTGCATACTCATAAATTTTTCCTCAATCTCTCACATGTTCTCAAATTTGGACCATATGATATCCTCACATAGGAGAATCTAACCATATGAAAAATAGGTCTTGAAACCTTTGCATGTGTGAGATATAATATCATTAAAATTCCTTTTTAAAAATATTCTATCATAGAGCCAACTATGTCAAAATCTACTTGGAAGGCCAACTTTACTCCTCTATAACTTTTGACATGCTTTAATGCATGATCTAAAATTTATCACAAATAGACTCGAATTAAAAATAAACAAACCCATATGATCAATTTATCTTGAAATATTAATATGTGAAATATATAACATAAATAAAAATTCTTACTCAGCTTTTCTTGTCACACAAAAATTTGGTTGAGTATGGAAAAACACAGTCAAACTACTTGGGAGCCCAACTTTGCATATGCATATATTTTCATTCACTTTATTGCATGATCTAAAAATTATCACAAATAAACTAGGAAAAAAAATGAACAAAACCATATGATCACCCTCTCTTGAAACATCCACATGTGTGATATATGCCACCATCAAAATGCTTACTCAACTCTTCTTACCATTTTGCAAATTTGGTTAAGTATGGGAAAACATTGTCAAAATGCCTATGAGTCCAACATTATACCCATATTTATTTGAATAAACTTAGGTGCATGACCTAATATTTATCACATAGAAACTAGGTACAAATATGATCACAATCATATGACCAACTCCCCATGACTCATCCACATGTGGCAATAGTGACATCATCAAACTACCTACTCAGATTTTTTACCACTAGTCCCAAACTATCTAGATGAAAACTATGGACTAAAAAATGAATTTCACCTATGCACATAAGCTCTCAAAACATAGATAATATCTTAGGGACCTCTTTCACATTTTCAAAACTCCATAATCATCCTTGAACATCTCTAACCATGCCAAAACTGAAGATCAACCAAGGAAACTTTAAGCACACTAAGACAAACACATTACACACTTTGTCATTATTATGTAGGATAACAAATCACTTCATCTACTCATAAGGAAAACTACATGACATTACTTAAAACTCTCCAACAATCTCCCCCTTTACCATTGATGTCAATAAACATTATATATAACAATATACAACTCACCTTCTCTCTCTTCAAGCACTTCCACAACAAGAACTTCTCCCCTTTGACACAATGATAAAGTGGGAACCAAATAATCCTAAGGACATAAAATAATATAAAATAGGAAAGGACCATATTATAAAGATGATAAAAACTCCCCCTTACGTTGAGCCTACCTCTTCTTGCCTTGACAACTTCCTCTTGCTCCATACCAACACCCTTCTTCAACCAAGTACTACAACAAATTAAGAAAGAACATACAAAACACTAAAATATGATGTAAATTACAAAGAAACATCTGAGAGGGACTATCCATAATATTTTTGAGCCATTATATCATTTGAACATCTTTAGATCTCCACACACCATGAAGAACCACCACACATGATTACTAGCCTTATCCCTCAAGACACTTCCATGACCACCAAAAGAGAATTAAACCACTCATAAATCAAGAAACATGTTATAAACCAACTTGAGAAATCACCTTGAAACATTCATGCTTTGTTATTTTGGATAAACTGAATAAAATCACTCTGCTTCACACTAGGCCTGTCTTAGACTCCTTGTAGCCCTACCTGCAACTTGTAGAGTCCACACCTTTCAGTAGATACATCTTTAGGACTTAAAAATTCATATATAAATAACTATCATAGTCCCCCTAAAGGAAACCAATATTAAACAACTAGATCATTTTATATAACATACTTATTTCACAAACCTACTGCCTAATTAGGCCTCCAATTTGAGAAAAAAATTAAATAACTTGAGAACCATAAACCTTAAAATCTCTATGAAGCTTGATTTAATAACCCATTTGGCCCATTAAACCTATTAAGAAGACTTAGACCTCAAATTAAAAGGTATACCACTTTTATAGTAGAGCTCAAAAACCTATAATCTAAAAAGAAACAAAGTTAACACATCACCTTCCAGTCAATGCCCACCTCTAAAAATTCTTTTACACCTTGAGAAAACCATTACACACTTCTAGACCAAGATTTGAGATTATACACCATTGGGAAGCTTGACTTCCTATAACTCATTTTAGGACTTGCATACTTATAAGCACAAACTAAGAAAGTTGAGAGCGAACACAAATCTTCAATTTGAATTCAACATACCTTTAGATCACAAAACAACATGGAACAAGCTATAATAAGGTCAATAAACCTTTTTGTGCAAAATAATAACCTTGATAAATCATAAATACTCTTTTGTCATCCAAAAACCTTCAATCTATCCCTACAAACTACTTCCATATATAGTTATCAACATCATGACATTACCTCAACATATTTTCCATGTAGGCATACTTGTTCCAACTTCTAACACTCAATTCTAGTCTTCTTAGACAATCTCAAGGCTACCACAACAACACTTGATTTTACACTAAAAGGTGTCTCTTAATAAGCATAGATAGAGACACCCTCTATACCTCAATACTCCAAAAAAAAACAAATTCTCATATTCCATCTCCTCCTTGCTCAATTGATACTTATAGTTCTTCTTCTTTTTCTACTTCTTATTTGGCTTTAGGGAAAAAACTTCTTCAACTACTAAAAAATTCTCCTTTTCTTTTATGATTGGATTATCAATACATGGAGACAACATAGATTCATCACATACCTCTTCGTTTGAATAATCTTCCTTATAAATTGGATCCTCATCACTAGGCACTTGTTTAAAAATAGTAGGATGCTCACTTGGATCCATACATACCTCATAACTAGCTTCAACCAACACCTTGGTATTTTATTTGAGCTTAGTCTCTTTATTCTCAACATGAGCAACAATGAGACTTCTTAGGACTCTTCAACTTCTAAAGCATTATCCACCATAGAAAATAGATTACTGATACCTAAAAACTTATCATGAGTTAACTTGCCTTATTACATGTACTCTAGGAGCCTGATTGAACCTATTTTGACTTATAGGCCTTTGTTTGTAGAACCTAGCAATGTGATCTCTCTGTTCACAATTGAAACATACCATACTTTTTTAAGAAGATCTTTTCGACTTTCTAGATTTGGACAAAATATTGTAATGTGTCCTATGTCATAAAAATTATAGTACTTAACATTTCTTTAAGGAAACTCATATCTTCTTACCTTAAATGGATAATGTTTTGTAAAGTGTCCCACAACATGAAATTTGAAACACTCAACCTTGCTTACACCCTTTAATTGATGACCCCTATCATAGTTCCATGCAAATTCACTCTTAACAAGTCTTTTACATGCTCTAGCTCTATGCCCAAACTGATAATAAGTATAGTAGTAACCATTACAATTTACATACCTCATGTCATTTAGTTGTCTGATCTAATTTATCTTTAATCTATTTTCACAATAATTACTTGTCTAATGATTTGTCTTCAAAGGTTGATTCCCCTAGTTTACATTTGTCTCTATTTTGTCTTGAGTTACAATCTTTTGTTCTTCTTCATATTCAAGACCAGTTTTATCACTAACATGCTTTTGACCACTCAAAATATTATCTAGATCACATGAGCTCTTTTCAAATCTCACAAGTGTATTTACCTTACTATATGTCTTCTCTAACTTAGATTTCAAAGACTCATTTTTAAAAACATACCTTGAACATTCATCTTCTTTAACTTTTAGGCTTGTAAATAGAAGTTCCAATTGACAATAGAGATGCTTGACCATATCTTCATGCTCCTTGGAATCTTCATCCATTCTTGCCTCAAACACATTTAATTTGTTCTCAAAGTCCTTGAGTTTATATTTCATCTTCTTATTGATCTTCTTCTCAATCTTTAGTTCTTTGAGAGCATTCATCAATATATTCTCATAGTCCACCTCATCTTCATCATTATATAAATCAGTCCAAGTAGAATCATTTTGATTTGAGTAACTTCCTTCCTCAACCATGAACTAAGCTTCATCTTCAGTATGACAATCATCCTCATGATCATATTTTGAGTCATTATTTTCATTCTCATCTGATGAGCTAAAATAATTTTTGGTGTATAGACTCTTCTTGTCTTTGGAATACTTCTTATTTTCAAACCCTTTGAAACCCTTTTTGTTTTTATCAAACTTTAATGATCTCTTGCCATCATCATGACCTTGATCATACTCTTCATCAATATCCTTCTTGTACTTATAAGGGAAATTATTAGCAAAATATCCTACCTATCCACAATTAAAGCATTTGAAAGGTAACTTACCCTTATACTTACCTAAACCTATTTTCAATTTCATTGTAAACAAATCAATTAATTCATCCTCATCAATATCAGAAATGTCATATTCTTTGGGTTTCTTACCTTTGACCTCCATTTTTTGATTCATATTTTTTTTGAATGCTACTTATTTCTTTGGTTGTATATCATTATTTATTCTCATCTCATATGCAGTAAGGGTACCATGTAATTGATCCATATTCAACTAAGTAAGATCATGAATTTATTCTATAACATATACTTTTAGATCAAAATTGAGAGATAGAGACCTTAATACCTTTTGAAGTATAATATCCTCTTCAATGTTCTCTCCAAGACCTCTAATGGTGTTTATAATCTCATCAACTCTCTATAGAAAGGATGTCACATAATGTTCTTTCATTTTGAGGCTCTCAAATTATCTTCAATGAGTCTGTAACTTTGCCAACTTAACGTTTGAATCTCCCTCAAAAATAGTCTTTAATGTATCCCATATTTCCTTGGTATATGTGAAATGAATTACTTTGGTGAACTTAGTTTCTTTAATACCACAAGTGATGGCCTTCATTGCCTTAGAGTTTTTCTCAAACAACTTCTTATCTATAACACTAGATGGAGGAATAACATGAGTAATATAAGCATACAAAATATATTTCCATACATCAAACCCTAGGGACATAATGTATGTCTTCATATTATCACTCTAAAATGCATAATTGGATCCATTATACATCGATGCTTTCTTAGTAGAGAAACCACCTTGCACATTTTGACTAGCCATTATACCTTGGATCACCTTCAATCTGTCAATATTTTACCAAAGAAACTTGATCTAATACCAATTATTAGAGGTAAAATCTACTAAAAGGGGGGGGGGTGAATCAGTGATGGCAAATAGTCTAATTCAATTTCCAAACCCTTGAAAATACTTAAACATTCAATACAATCATTCATGAAGCATACAGATCATTCATAATAGTGAATAATGAAAATAATGAAAGATCACATACACAACACAAGATATACATGGAAAGCCCTCTTAAGGAATAAAATCCACTCTCAAGACTACAAACACATGGACTAATATCCTATAAGATGATCACAAAAAAGAGACTAATGACATCCTTTTGATTCGAAACCTTGGTCATGTCCTTCTGAGCTAAGGCCTTTAGTGAAATAACTATTCCATAAGGAGCACTTGCCCCTATTATGATCAAGTAATTATGACCACCTATTCAATCAAGTACTAACCTAAAACCTTGTTCAATTCCTTTTGACCAAATATCTTTAGTTAAACCCTATTTCACAAGGAGCAACTACACTTAAGGTAGACCAAGTCCTTTAAACCCTCTTTAACAAGAATAATTCCACCTTAGAACTGATGTATTTAACACATGATGATGGAACTATTTATTATTTGATAAATAAATAAACTCTCTCTCTAACTCATACATGCCTCTCACATAGGCATTCCACAATCTATCTCCTTCTTCACTCAAATAATCCTCATATGCACACTCAGATCTCTTTGCACACCTTCAAACTATAAGAACACTATACCATCATCAAAAACATGATCTAAAAATTGTACACATAGTCCTTAATCTTCTCTGATTATTAATCCAATAGCTAGGCACTCTCACTCTCCTCTCTTTTCCTTCACTCTCCAACTCTCTCACATACAAGTCTTTTGCTCACAAAATAATCTAGAAACCAAAACATTTGGTCTTACTATATAGAGGAATCATGAATTAACAATATCAAAATATTTCTTATCAGCCATAATACATGAATTAACCCTTAAGGTAGCTCACATGGGTCACACTTAAGCATAATCTACATTCAAATAGGCCTAAGTCACTTTTAGGTCATATAGAGACCCATTCACCTTTTTTATACATCTTAAAGAAAATTAAGAACATAGGACTATTTTAAAATACATGAGTCTACTCCTTATGCCCCCTTAAACATACTCAAATGATCATAGTCACCTTTTCTCACCTCTACGTATACTCAATCAACTCAAATAAAGACCTTATACACAAGAAAACCATTACCAAACATACAGTCAACTTTTTAAGCATTATTCATACTCAAGATAGATTAATCACACCTCCAAAAAACTCATAAAGAAACTTGATGGATTCTACAACACTCCCTAATATCAAATTCATCATAAAACATCAAAACAACATCAACACATGCTCGACTATCCTTCTCAAGTCAATTACAGTCCATACACAAACACATAGTCAAGTTTAGAGCAAAATATCTTTATTTGTATACACTCCCAGATATTTAAATCCATATTGATAGATGTACCTTGGAGTTATCTACCACTTTGATTTTTATTGCATAGAAAATTAAACTTCTATCAAAAGATATGGACAAAATACATATCTCTATTTTTTCCCTTTACAAAATTTAAATATTTAAATGCCAATGATCATAGTTAAACTTTGAACATAATGCTCACATCTCATGTCCTCATTGATCAGATCAAATATGATTCATTGATATTGTTTGATATTTAACACATGGTAACCAATTTCTAAAAATTAAACCTCTATTAGTTTAGCCTCATTTCATGTGTCTTTGAAATGTTGATCAGATCAAATATGCTTCATTGATCTTGTTCGATATTTAACACATGGGCACCAATGTTCAAACATTAAACCTTTGTCACTTTAACCTCATCTCATTAATCCTTGAAATTTTTACTCCACATTCTCCATTGATCTCTAAGAATCAACCAAGTCATTATGATGTAGCTCACACTGTTAGATCAATCTATAAGAACACCCTATCGTCATTAGATCTTTATCTTATAACTTTGCTCAATCATTAAACATCATGAATTTATCCTCATTTCACTACTTCCTAACTTATTGGATCAACATGAACCTTTGATCTTGCTTAAAATTTAATTTTTACAGAAATGACTAAGAATGGGAACCTTTGAAATATGCTTGGAAGGCCAACTTTGCATAGTCATAACTTTTGCCTTGCTCACTCGCATATTCTCAAATTTGGACCATATGATCTCCTCATATAAGATAACACAACCATGTGAAAAAATTCTAATAAAACAATCATGAATGTAAGATATAATTCCATTAAAATTCATTTTCAAAATCTTTTGTCATAGAGCCAACTATGTCAAAACTACCTGGCATACCAACTTTGTTCTTGCATAACTTTTGATACGCTTCAATGCATGATCTCAAATTTAGAAAAAGTAAACTAGGATAAAAATAAAAAAAACCCATATGATTAGTTTATATTGACACTTTCACATGTTTAAGACATAAAATCAAAAAAATGACTACTTAGATTTTCTTGTCACACACAAATTTGGCTAAGTATGGAAAAACATAGTCAAACTACTTGGGAGTCCAACTTTGCATATGCATATCTTTTAACACGCTTTGTTGCATGATTTGAAAATTAGTAAATGAAACTAGGAATAAAAATTAATAGACCCATATGATCAAATTCTCTTGAAATGTCCACATGTGTGATATATTCCACCACCCAAATTCTTACTTGCTCTTCTTGCCATTTTGCAAATTTGGCTAAGTATGGGAAAACATTGTCAAAATGCCTAGGAACCCAAATTTGAACCCATATATACTTGAATATTCTTAGGTGCATGACCTAATATTTATCACATAAAAACTAGGTACAAATGTGATCATAACCATATGAACAAATCCCCTTGATTTATCCACAGGTGGCAATGGTGATGTAATCAAATTGCCTACTTAGATTTTTTGCCACTAGTCCCACACTATGTAAATGAAAACTATGGACTACCAGATGAATTCCACTTATGCACACAAGCTCTCAAATCATAGATAAAATCTTATGGACCCATTTAGCATGATCAAAACTCCATACTCATCCTTGAACATTTATAACCATGCTAAAACTAAAGATCAACTAGGCTACCTTTAAGCACACTAGGAAAAGCACATTACACACTTTGTCATTATTATTTAGGCTATCAAATCACTTAATCTACTCAAAAATACACCTATATTACATCACCATGACATCAATACCAAATATACAATAATATTCCCCTTTGTCATTATGTCAATAAACATCATAAATAGCAATATACAACTCACCTTCTCTCTCTTCAAGCACTCCCACAATAGGAACTTTCTCCCCTTTGATATAATGACAAAGTGGGAAAAAACTAATCTTGAGGACATAAAAATACTATAAAATAGGAAATTACCATCTTAAAAAGATGATACAAACTCCCCCTTACCTTGAGCTTACCTCTTCTTGCCTTGACAACTTCCTATTGCTCCATGCCAACACTCTTCTTAAACCAAGCGCTATAAAAAATAAAAAAAGAACACACAAAACATTGAAATTTGATTAAATTTTCCAAGAGACATTTGAGATGGATTACCCATAATATTTATAAGCCATTACATCATTTGAGCATCTTCATATCTCCACACACCATAAAGAACCACCACATAGGCTTACTAGCCTTCTCTCTCAAGACACTTCCATAACCACCAACAAAGCACTCATAAATTAGGAAACATGTTATAAACCAACCTAAGAACTCAGCTTGAAACATTCATGCTTTTCTCTTTTGGATAAACTAAATAAAATCACTCTTCTTCATACTAGGCATGTCTTAGACTCCTTGTAGCCCTACCTGGAACTTGCATATCCCACACCTTTCAGTAAATACATCTTCAGGACCTAAAAATTCATATCTAGAGCACTCTCATATGCCCCCTAAAGGACACCAATTTGAAATAACTAGCTCATTTTTTGTAACATACTTTGTTCATAAACCTACTTCCTAATTAGGCCTCCAATTTGACAAAAAATTAAATAAATTAAGAACTACAAACCTTAAAATCTCTATGAATCTTGGTTTAATAACCTATTTGATCCATTTAACCTATTAATAATCCTTAGACATCAAATCATAAGGCAAGCCACTTTTCTAGTAGATCCCAAAACCCTAGAATCTCAAAATAAACAAATTTAACACAATACCTTCCATTCAACATCCACTTCTAAATCTTATTATATAACTCAAGAAAACCATTACACACTTTTATACCAAGATTTTAACTTCCACACCATTGGGAGCCTTGACTTCCTATTGTGATCTAGGAATTTGTCTCAAGAGAGGATGGTTAGTATGGTGTTAGTTCCAAAATAAAAATAAAGTGAAATAAACACACTAATAACACAACATCTCTAGGCCTAGACATTAGGGAGAGCTTACTTAACAAAAGCAAATAATAAACACAAGTAAAAAGTAAGGAATGAAAACACAAGAATTCCTTTCACCTTCCTTGGATCCTCTAAATACCTTTATAATGGTGGATTACTCAGCTTGTTCTTTAAGAGGTCTTCTTCAATGGAGTGTGGCTACCTTAATCTCCTCTTGGAACCTTTGGCTTATGGCTTGGCTTGGATTGGAATAAATTTGGCATTATAACACTAGTTTCTTGAAGCTTTTTGGAACTAATCCTGCATTATATCTTTGCACAAATTAATCTTAGAAATGATGTTGTAAGGCCTCTTATTTATAGATTTTTGGATTTGATCAGAATCAACCTCAACCATTCATCTCAAGATTGAGATGTGTGGTTGATGATTAATTCAATTTTTGAATTTAAGTTTTTAATTATCCTCATCATGGCATTAGAAGAAGGGAAAATTAAGAGGCATGGAGGGGATCATGGAAGGTAATGATGAGGCATGGGAGGTATGAATCTTGATATTTGTGGCATTTATGGCCTAGGGATGCCTTCCCAAGAAATGAGGCCACTTGATGATGCAGATATTCAATATTCATTTTCAAAACAAATTATTCAACAAGTTTCCATGGAATTCTTAATTAAGCCTTGATTTGGATTAATTAGCTCTTAGGCATGATTAAACACATTATGCATAAATTACCCAAATTAATTAGAATGACTTGTTATTGATCCTAAATTTGACTAGATTTGAATTGGAAGTCCACATCAGATGCATTGGATGAATATTCTGATTTACAATGTTTCCAATAAAAAATAATAAAGGCACAAGTCTTGTGTAAAAGATTTGATAGGAAAGAGCAGTCTAAAACACACAGGTGCAAATTTAACATTTTG
This sequence comes from Torreya grandis, assembly GCA_037957365.1. Taxonomy (NCBI): domain Eukaryota; kingdom Viridiplantae; phylum Streptophyta; class Pinopsida; order Cupressales; family Taxaceae; genus Torreya; species Torreya grandis. The sequence goes on along the minus strand of JARHVA010002887.1, from coordinate 164,735 downwards.
ACTTGAAATGGACTAATCAAAGTTAGCTGGCCCATAGATTACATTACCCCATTTAGGTATACCCTAGCCAAAATTGATATTTGAATATGCTAGTTTCACATTATTTAGCATGTTCTAGTGTTTTTAGGCTAAATTGTGTATTTTGGGTAGAAATTGGTCAAAAGCCTAATTGAAAGTTATCGATGGCTAGTTTTAGGTGTTTATAGTTTGCCCCTATTTGGGAAGGAATTGAAAGATATAAGCATAGTAACATATTGTCAAATAATAAAAAGGTCTTACATGCCTACAACCGTAATGATGATATACTAATTGAATGATGCCCCCTCGAGGGAATGGTTGGCATAAATGGATCGGTAAATGGTCCTTAGAAAATAAAGAAGTAAAATAAGGGGACCAAAGAAAGGAAAGATGATGGGGTGAAAACATAATTATATTGAAAAAATAGTCAAAATAATTGAGAATATAAGTGGGATAGTGTACAATGGTTTTACCAAAGGTGGTTATAAACATCGTACCCTGATAGTGGCAACATAGTATGATAACAAAATGATTTGCCCAAAGGTGGTTATAATCATTGAGAAGATGGAGCTACCCTAGTTAGGATAAAAAAAAAAGATAATAACATGCCCTATATATGTGGAAAAATTAAAGTGGTGACAACACAATGATTTTCCCAAAGATGGTTATAATCATTGAGAAATATAGGTGGGATGGTGTGCAATGATTTGCCCATAGGTGGTTATAATCATTAGACCTTAATTATGGAAAACATGATAAACTTGGTTGAGGATGATGACAAATTAAGAGGGTAATGATGAATTTTAACAAACTACTAGTAGGGAGATGCTTATTTGAACTAATAAAGGTTGAAATTCTTTTGTGGTTAATTACTCTATTTGGGATATGATTAGGATGGAATCAGGGTGTTGGTTTTGAAGAGATGCCACCATTGTTGAATAGACTCCTTGAAGATAAGGTTTGTTGTATCATGTGATGGTAGGATTTATGATAGAACACCATAAATACTTGGTCAAAATATGCATAAGGACTGACTTTGGTAATCCAATACTTAATATAAAATAATGCACCAATGATAAAAACCATGATGACAATGTAAACATTATGAATAGGGATGGATTCAAGTGTAAGTGTGGAAAAAGAGTCACCCAATGAACACACACAAATTGAATCAAGGAAATAGTGTTAAAATCAAACAAATAGGTAGACAAAAAAACAAAATAAGTAGAAACAAACAAACAAACAATGCAATAAAAATCCTACGAACATTTCCCTTAGAAAATAGGTGACAACTTAACAAATGAACAAAATGGGGGAATAGAAGAAAAGAAAGGGGGTGGCTGAGCTATCTCCATATGCACTAGGAAAATGGACACTACCTATATAGTTTCATGGATGTCATATCCAATAAAAAACTTTAGGCCAAATGTAGTTCTCCCAGGGAATGGGAAGAATGTGATAACTGATGAAAACAAATAAAATGGATGTGATAGAAGAATAGGAATGGTCTTGAAAAATGACACAAAAAATGCCAAAAAAGATGGGGAAACTAAGTGACAAGTAATTTGATTGTAACTTAGAAAGGGTTCCTATAATCTTTAAGGCAAAGAAGTGGTCAATGTTTTTGTTCTTTTCTAAAAAAAATTACAAATGTTTTTGAAAGTGTTTTGTAGTGTCACAACTCAATCAAGAATGAGGAGACACTAAATGGTTCAAGCTCATAAAATGGTGAGAGTGTGGCTAAGGTTTCTCATAAAATGGTGAGATAATGGCTTAGGTTACTCACAAAATGGTGAGAGTGTGGTTTATGTTGCTTGCAAAATAGTGAAAGTGTGGCTTAGGTTGCTCACAAAATGGTGAGAGTATGGCTTAAGTTGCTCATAAAATGGTGAGAGCATGGGTAAAAGGGGTGACTGAGCTAACCTCAATCAGTATTGAGCATTGCCTACATCATCCTAGAGTAAGACCTTAAGTCACTATAGTTTTACCCTTTCAGTGAAGGAATTCGACTAGTGCGGTAGCCAATTCATACAAAATAGGCAAAATTGGTAGAAAGACATAGTATGGCATAGGAAGTGGCAAGTTGGTACATCAAGGTTTAATATTGCCCATAATTTTACCATAGGTGGTTATAACTAAGAAATAATGGCATAGATCAATGGTACTAATTTTTCCAAAGGTGGTTATAATTAGTAGCAAGAATGGTGGTAAGAAAAGACTAACAAATAAAGGATGCAATTGCCAGAACTTCTATCACACTATCCCAAGATACAATCCCTATCTGAAATACTTGAACTAATTGATGAACTATTTAGATACCTTAATGCTAAAACTATGTAATGAATGACAAAAACCAAGGTCAAATAGGCTAGGCTTTAGAACATGCTAGGTTAATAGGTCAGATTGGAAAGTAAATACAGAAAAGAGGATGAATAAAGGTAGTATGTGTACAAAGAAGAATAGTGATAAAATGGTATAACTAAAATGGTCCTTAAAAAAAATACACCTTAGCATTCAAGCATAGTACCACTTAAGATGAATAATATTCATTGGCTCTAGAAGTTCACGACCATCTAGTGTGGAAAGCCTATATGCTCTTGATCTATAATATGTAGTGATGATGCAAGGCCCTATCCAATTTTGTTTGAATTTCCTTTTACGTTTCTTCTTGGTCATGCTATTATTTTGGTTTTCTTTAAGAATAAGATCACCAAATTCAAATGTTTTATACTTCACATACTAATTATTGTGGCCTTGGAGTTGATTATAATATGCTTTAAGATTGTTGAGCATGGTTGTGAATTTTTCATTAAGTAGATATAGCTCTTGTAGGTGAGGTACTCAATAGTCATGATCATCCAAGACATGCTTGAAAGATATGTGTAGTGAAGGCAACTCAACCTCAATGGGAAGGATGAATTCAATACCATAAACAAGTGAGTATAGAGTGGCTCTTATGGGGGTATGATGATTGGTATGGTATGCCCAAAGGGTAGGGAATATCTAGAGGTTCCAATCATGACTGGCATCATTGACAATATTTTTGAGAATGTTGACAATGGTTTTGTTGGATGCCTCATCTTAGCCATTATCTTAAGGATAATATGTTCTATAAAAATGTTGGGTGATGTTGTATTCAATGCATTCTACATATTTGTTCTTGAATGATCCTTAATTATTAGATATAATGTTAGAGGGGATACCATAGTGGCAGATGAGATGGTTGAAGATGAATTTGGAAATTTGGTTTTCAATCATATAAGTGAGGGGTATATCTTCAACCCACTTAGTGAAATATTCAGTGGTGGTAAGGATATGTTTATGGCCATCATATGAAGTAGGGTTAATCTTCCCAATGAGGTCAAGTCCCCATGTAGAAAATGGCCATGGCATCAACATTGGTTTCATAGTTTTTACGGGGGCATGAATCAAATTAGCATGCCATTGACATTTGTCACATTTCTTTACATATGCAATGGAATTTACATCCATTATGGGCCAATAATAACTAGTATGTAAGATTTTTTTGGATAAGACTACCCCATTAGAATGGGCTCCACATACTCCTTCATGAAATTCTCTTAACACTAATGTAGACTCTATCAAATTTAAAAAATGAAGCAGATTTCCATCAAAACTATGATGGTAAAGAGTGGATCCAAGTTAATTATAATGAGTGGAATGATGAATGAAGGCTTTAGCTTGTTTTATAGATAGGTTAGGTGGTAGAAATTGGTCATGAATGTATTTGTAAAGGTCTAAGTACTAGATAAAATTAGGACTAACAATATCACAAATCATGGCAATGATTAAAGGTTCATGAGTTGGTGCTAATAAATTATTGATGAAGAACTGATACTCTTTAGCTTTATCTTTTTGTTGAATCAAAGATCCAATGGTATCCATGGCATCTATACTTTCGTTACTAGCCCTTGGTATAGGCTCAAACTAAATGTTGGCAATTTTCTTTTTAAGAGTGTCAACTATGGCTTTATATGGAACTAACTTGTCATATTTGGTCTAAAAATGATCTATGACCTGATTGATGATTAAATGAGAATAAACATAAACTTGGAGAGGAGATATATTCCATTGCACTACTTTTTGAAGTCTTGAAACAAGTGATTTATACTTGGCCATGTTGTTTGTATAAGGAAAGATGATTCTGAATGATTTAGGGATTAGATCCCCTATGGTGTAATAAAAAAGAGGCCTACCCCTAATCCATGCATAGTGTAGGAACCATCAAAATACAACTTCCAAGGCTACTCCTCAGGGGGTGCTTCCATGATGGTCATGATGGATTCATCAATAAATGGAAACTTGAGTGGCTATGTGTCTATGAGATATGCTTCAACAAGTTGATCTATAAGAACTTATCCTTTGATTGCTTTTTGATTTACATACTCTATGTAAAAATCACTAAGAAGCATGATCTATTTAGCCATTCTACCTTGTAAATCTATTTTAGATAGTAGATACTTGAGTGGATCTACTTTTGAAATGACCCTGGTTTTATTATTCAACATGTAATGATGCAGTTTCTAAGCTGTGAAAATCATAACTAGATAAGCTTTTTTAATAGGTTCATAGTTATGTTCATATGTAACAAAGGTATGGCTTAGGTAGTAAATAACATTCTCCTTTCCATTGTCATCATGTTGAGCCAAGAGTTCCCATAGAGCATAATTAGTAGCTGATAGGTATAATAAGAATGGCTTTCCTAGCATAAGTGGTAATAGAATAGGTGGATTAACAAGATAGCCCTTGAGTTATTGAAAATTTGTTTGATAGTGATCATCCTAGTGAAATGTAATTCCTTTCTTCAAAAGGTGTGTAAATGGATGGCACTTGTTCTCTAACTAAGAGATGAAGCATTATATGGACTGGATCTTACTTTTCAAACTATGGAGTTGCTTCAAATTGGTTGGTGGCATCATCTTGGCTATAACATGGAATTTATCTAGATCAAATTCAATACCTCTACAAGATACAATGAAGCCAAGTAATTTACTTGAAGTTACACCAAACACACATTTATTTAGATTTAGTCTAACTTTGTACTCTCGTAGTCTTTTAAATATCTTATGCAACACTGCTGGATGATCATCCCTAGTCTTAGATTTTCCTAATATGTCATTAACATAGTATTCAATAATATCATGCATTGTATCATGGAATATGATAGTCATGGCTCTTTGATATGTAGCTCCTACATTCTTAAGGCCAAATGGCATCATCTCATAGCAAAATGTTCCCCATGGAGTGGTGAACACTATTTTATGTTGATCTTCTAGTGCTATTATGATTTGATTGTATCTCAAAAATCCATCCATGAGTGAAAGAATTTCATAACCTATCATGGAGTTTATGATCATGTCGATATTAGGCAATGAAAAATCATCTTTAGGACAAGCTTTGTTGATGTCTCAAAAATTAGTACAAATTATAATTTCTTTAGGCTTTTTGCTAATAGGTACAACATTATAGATCCTTTTTGAGTAGTCAATAGATTAGATACATCCTAATTCTAAGAGTTTTTCTAACTCTTTCTTTATTAATACAATAATGCATCTTATGGAGCTTTTGTTTTATTGGTTTCGCATTAGGATTAACCATAAGATGGTGCAAAACCAAGGTGGGGTCTAATCTTAGCATGTCAGAATAGGTCCATGCAACTATATCCATAAACTCTTTCAATAGAGATGCAAAGATGTCATGTTCCTCCTCAATGAGAGACACTCCTAATTTTATCCATTTTAGGTCTGATGGAGTCTCGATATTTACCTCTATTATATCTTTGACTAGGAGGGTTGAACCATCTTCTAGGATAGTAGACAGTGACTTAAATTATTAGACTATGTCAGGGTCCTCTTTTAAGACTTGCTCTTCAACTTCTCCTAGGCATGATAAATCTGAGTTTCCTAATGGGAGATTTAGCCATGTAACAAAAAAGTCATAAATTCTTAGAGAATTTGATCAAATACTTGTTGTTTTTTAAAACTAAACTCAGATTTGTAGGTAAGTTCATCATTTGTGGTCTCCTAGTATAAATTTGAAGAAGAATGCACACCCCTATCTAATGGCACCTAAAATAGGTTTTCACCACTAGACTAGCCTTTATCTTTACTTTTTTCCTAGTTAGAAAGTGCCTCAAAAAAGGTTTTCACTTTGGAACCTCAATGGTTTACTTTTTTGTTTTTGGCTAAGGGTAATCACTCACTTTCCAAAATAAGCTATAGGATCCAATGTGGTTGAGAATCTTTTTTTGGGATCTCCCAAAGTAACATTGTCTCTAAGGCCTAAGAAATCACATAATGCCTCATTTTTTGGAACTCATCAATCAATAGACTATATTCTTGCTGGTCCCAATCTATCAGTTGGGGATAATATAATGGTAATGGATTGCAATGAAGGGCTTGGGTAAGGGTACAAATGACATTGTTATCAAATAAGTTGGTTTTAGCTAGGTTATCAAAGGTAAGGCTATGATCAAACTCTACTTCACTATCAACATCATCATCACTAGTCACTGGTGATGGAGTTTGAATAAGATATGTGGGGTCACCCCTAGGTAGTTTAAATCCAAGTCCATAAGGTCTTTCATTCTTAATCATGAAAATTGGCTCGATGGTTCCTTGGTAAATCAGCCTGAGGCCTCTTCCTTGATAATTATGACACTCCATGATCCTATTAGGAATAAGATACTTTGTATTTTTATAACAATCAACATGTTCATAATTATATAACCATGATTTGTTCCCTTCAAGAGGGTCAGGTCCTAGGCTAGATGCTGGTATAAATGTGATAGGTCCCTTATATTTGTTCTTTTGTTGCCAATGCATATGTGGGATGACCTTAGGTCACCCAAAAGTTTCTAGATTTTGAGGAAGATTAGAAATGTGAAATGTGTCATGGATCACATATTCTCTTGGTCCATTATCTAAAATGGTGAAATGATTAGAAGCTTTAGGAGGTGGTATGTGGGAAATAAAATCCAAGGTATTAGGATCTATGTAATTATCTAATTAAAGATCAATAAGTATAGCCTTTCCTTTATCCTACTTGGAACTTAGACTCATGCTGTACTAATAATTATAGCTTTGAATCTTGGCCTCAAGATGCTTGTAGTGTTCATATGGGTGTAAATCTACCAGAATACTCACCTCCATCCCTGAGTGGGAAAAATTGATATATTGATGCAGTGTTGATGGGACTACATGAATCTCATGTAACCAAGGCTTGTCTAGAAACATGTTGTATGATAACTTAAGATCCAACACATGGAAAAGTGTATCATGGGTCAAATGCCCAATAATAATTAGCAAACTAATGGTGCCCTATGATTCTCTTTCTTGATTATCATAGGCTTTAATAGTTATTATTTCTAGCTAAAGATCTATCATTGTGTACCCAAGAATCTTGATGAGCTTGAGAGACACTATGTTGAGGCCATATCCATTATCGATAAAGACATGTTTCACTTTATGCCATCTGATACAAACCTCTATGTATAATGGGTTATTATGGAGCAGGTCAATGGTAGACATATCACTTTGGTTGAATGTGACTTATTGGGATGGAATTAGGTGTCCAATTAAAGATTGAAATTTATTAGGGTATATGTCACTAGCAACAGTGGATTGGGTCAAGAACTCATTAGAGATGTTCTTGTTGATTATTGACATTCACAACAAATCCACAATAGAAATTTTTTCTAGTGTCTTCTACAATTATTCCATAATATCAAAATTCTTATCTTGGTTAGTAGTGAATGGTTTATTCTAAGGTTTAATGGTTGGTTAGATGATAGGCAAAGTGGTAGATGGTTGTGGGCTTGGGATGGTAATATTTGTCCTCTAAGTTGTGATTTCAAAATCAAGATTAAATACTGGACCATTATTACTAATCAATGTTGGGAATGGTGTGGGACCAGACATGACAAGTCTCAATTGCTAGTGTACTGGCATGTGATCACATGGAAAGAATGAGTTGCCACTATAAGATCTAAAAGTGGGAGTCCTAGTTTTCTAGTTTGCCTATATGCACTCCTAGGTCAAAGAAGTATTATCCATGTGATTTGTCTAATTATTATTGTTTAGCAATGGTCTAGGCTGATTAGTACTTGGTCTAGGATTAATGGAGATGGTATTAACACTACCCCCTATAATATGACCTACAACCCTATTGTAGTCATGTGTAACTAGATGGTAGGTTTATTGGTTGTTACCATTCTAACCTTAGTTTTGTTCGTTGTTTTGTCATTGTGGATTCTATTGTTTATTTTTTTGATTTTGCTACTTCAGCTTTTGATTTTGATACTGTTGATTTTGCTACTGTACTGGCTATTGTTATTGTTGCTACTGATTGTTCTATTATTATTGATTGTTATGTCAGGAAAAGGGGTTTCGATAAATCCTAAGATTTTGATTTGAAGTGGAAGCACCATTATCCAATTTTATCTCCCCATCCTCCAACATATTCTTGATTAAATTCTTGATTTAGACACATCTTCATAGATTATGCCCATTGACCTGATGATATTCACAAAATTCATTTTCCTGGTACCAATCATGATAAGAAATGACTTATAGATAGTGTTTTTATATGGGCCAAATAATAAAATTAGTGACAACAAGATTGTGAAATATAAACTCAATAGGTTATCCTAGGTCACTAAAGACACGATGTGTAGGGATGGTTCTTCTAGGAAGAGGTGTTTATAATGGTAAAGGCTGTTATATTTGCTATGCAGGTCTTGGTTGTTGTGCTTATGAAATTGGTTGGAGAGGTTGCTAGGTAGGAGTAAGTTGAAAAAGTGGTGTAGATGGTGTTTGCATAGTTTGGACATCATGAGATTTGATTACTCCATTTCCCACAACATTCTTATTACAGTTGAATTGCTTCAGTCTTTCTTGATTATTGGCCTATGCTGGTTACGATGCTTGCACTTGATTAGGATGTTGGTCATTTTGGTGATTGGTACTTTGATTTTGATTAGTTGAATTAATATTGATGATCCCTTTATTGATGAGTGCCCTCTTGATCAACAAACCTTTATCAATGATCTCTTTGAACGTATGTGCACATTGTAGTTCTAGATGATAGGCTATCTCACTATGTAAATTTTTATTAAATATAGTGTCTAATTGTTTATCTAGTAAAATATGGGTGAAACAGCTTGCAAGGGCTCTCCATCACTATAAATAACTTGTAAAACTCTCCCCAACTTTTTTATTTACTTGTGTTAGGTCCACTAATGAAATCTCATGCTTGAGATTATAGGAAAAGTGCTACACAAATTTATTATAAAGATCATCAAAGTCTGTTACTTCTTAGGCAACTTTAAAAACCACTCCAAGGCTTGTCTAGCTAGGCTCCTTGGAAACAATAGCAAAATGTATATGTCACTATATGCCATTGGTTGACATGTGACAAAGAATTTAGTCAAATGAGCTTTAGGGTCACCTTTTCCTTTGTACTTATCGAATTTGGGTGGTTTATATCTTGAAGGAAATGGTATCTATAAATACTCCATGTTGAATGGATATGTACACATGTCCTTTAATTTGAACTTCTTAGTTTGCTTCCCCATATGGATAACAACAATTGCATCTTTCATCTATTATAATTTTTGGGATAGGAAATTGGAAGGGATATTGGTTTGTGGGAGAATTTGGGTTTAGATAGATGGCTGGGAGGTCATAAGTGGGATAATTTGACTAGGGTATGATGGAGAAACCTATTGAGGTAGATTGGTTTGGTTGAGGAATGGACCAAGAATATGCATAAATATATTGGGATGTACTTAAAATTATACATTTGATTAAGTGATATTCTAGTTTGGGTTAATGATAAAGGTTTGACTTGGAGGATTTTATGGTTTGGATGAAGGGATATAACTATATTTTCCCGATGTGGTTGAAAAGGGATATGCTATCAACTGATCAATCTTTGCTATTGAGTGGAATCTTGTGAACCAAGACCCTATCTTTGAATTTTTGGCACATTTTATACTAATGGTTGTCTAGTAGGCACTTGAGTAATATGGGGACATCCTTATTACATGAATCCCTATGAGGAAGTGAAAGTAGTTTGTAAATTTGGCATTTATCATTGACCAATATTCACATGTTTTTGACTAGTCATTACTTGATTTTAAATTGGCATATTAGTCTATGATCGAAGAGGTATGTTCATCATTACCTAGTGAGGTGGAATATTTGTTGCCCCTAATTGAGGTGGCAATATATTCATCCTTTGTTGCATTGATACACTAGACTATGTCTACTATTTTGGAATACTCGCTACTTGTTGAGGGGGAATAGGATTCATCACATTCTATCATTGAGGTGTAACATTAGCCATTATTTGATTATCTAATCATGTAGGTTGTACACTTGATGAAGTGACTAGTTGAGTCTGGGGTATAGAAACTCTTATTCCTTGGTATGATGATCTGCTCATGGGATTAACTATAGGCACACATTGTTGGCTAGTTGTTTGTGCATTAATACCACTTTGATCAAGATTAGATGTTATTTACACATTATCTACTACATTTGGATCACTGTTTAGTGTAGAAGCTAAAGACACTTCCTCAATAACTAGCATATGTATCAAGCTATCTATCGAAGCATTTTGTATAAATGGGTTAGAACTCAAATTCTCTTATCCAGTTAATTCCATAAACACTCTTATTGAAGGTACTAGGTCAATGAGGGGCTTACTCACCATGTTCATCTGATTAAAATCATGTGCTAAATTTAGGTAGGTTTGGTATGTTATTTACATTTGGTTAAAGTGATCTTCCATGATATTTTTGTCTTGATTGGATATAATGGGGTCTTGGTGCATTGTTTAGACTAGAGCCATAGGATTTATAGAAGAATCCTATTGATCATAAATGATATTGTGGGTCACTCTTACTAGACTTACTAAATTTTCATGGGGGAAGTCTACTAGAAACTTAGCCCTTACCTCTATGGCCCTAACCAAAATCTTGTCTTTGTTCTCTAACAAATGTTGCTCAAACAAAACTGGATCAGAAGTTGAATTAGTAGAATATGGTTGTTGAAGAACTAGCTCATCCACTATTAGTATTATAGCTAAGTATTGCATAGTTTGTTCTTGGTCCTATTATGTTTAAGGTGGTGTGTTAAACAAATAGTTAGCCAATGGATCTTGGCTTTGTGACCTTGATTAAGTATTATAAGAGGGATAAGATTCCATCTCATAAGCATGTTATATGCATAGGGGTATTTCACAATTTATTCCTATGTAACTACATTACTAATCCTTGGATTATACATGAGTCCACCAAGACTATAGGAATACATGTTGGGATCCATAATCAATGCCTTACGATAAAAGGTCAAAGAGTTGTACAAACTCTAAAAAGGATATAATCTAAAAAAAATGATGCCTTTAAATTGGTCTAGATTTGGAAAAAGGATCAAAAGGTTTATTAAAATATTTATGAGGAAACAAGCTATCCTAAAATATCTAATGTTTCACTATTCATACAAATATAAGCAAGTACATGGACCAAAAATCAAAATGTCAAACTCTAAGGTCAAAGTGTTTCAAATCAGTCTAATCTAGGAAATAAAAAGTTGCTAGGTCTTTTGGCCAAATGAAACATCAAAAGATAGGCTCAAACAAGAAATGTGCTAGGGCTCTTAGCCAAATGGCATTAATAGCTAGACATTGAAAAGTAGTTGAAAGTTTTAATCTAATAGATTTGAAACACTTCTAATAAACACTAGGCATTCGATTCTTGGACATGAACTTGGTCAACTAGGTATAAGGTATGAAACAAAAAGAACTTTATCAATAGTTTATTTTATCATAAATAATGGTATAAAACTTGGTTCTTTTTGACAAACAAGCTAGACAAAGGTGAACAGTATAACTATGCTTTAGACAAAAGATCAAAAGTACACTTGGATTGGTCTAATTTTGTAAGAACAAATTTGGAATTATATGTAAGAGGGTCCATGAAACAAAGTTTGAAATTATTTGGGCAGTGTAACAATGTTATACTACCCTAAAGGTGGGATAAAAAAGTTTGTTTCAAAGACTCTCTAAGGCAAAGACATTTTTCCACAATGTTGATAGCATAACACTACCTTTCTTAACTCAAAGTGTTGTGGTTGGTGCATAGACTTAAAGTGAAAATGCTTAGCACAAAATGTCTTAAGTATATCAAGTGAGGACAATGATTATGAGTCTTAAATGGCCTTAAACCCAAATTGGAAATTAAACCTAATTTCCCTCTAGTGTAAATGGCAAACCCACTTCACACATCAACCCTATGAACTTGTAAAGGTGTAATTTAAAATTTAAATTATAAATGGAATTAAACAACTTTGGTAAAGGTATAGACTCAATTAGGCAACATAACTATGCCAAAGTGGATGATATGACTCTCAAGCTTTTGATGAACTTTTAATAAGGTAAATTGATGATCTCATGTAGGCAACATAAAAACCTCTTTGTTTAAAGGAAAATTTGGACTATGTGCTTGGTTTGGATTGTTTTTTTACACCAAGTTTTGACTCCAAACAAGAATTTAATCTAATACCAACTAATTAATAAACCTTAAATCCTAAACTAACAAGGTTGCTTAGTACTATTGGAATCTGTCAATATACATCATTTGAGAGGATTTTAAGTGTTCATCCAAAAGGAAATGTGCACTATATAGTAGGGTTTTTACACCCCCTTATCTCAAATGAAAGTACTATGACATAGACCTTGAGGTGAACCTTACATAAATAATACTTTAATGTTAAGGAGGGATTTGTCTAAAATCTAACAAGTTTCTAAAGAATCTAGGGGAATCAATTACATAATGACTTTCACACCAAATAATACAAAGGAAAAACATAGATTCTAGGTCTGTATCACTCGGCTTATTGTAGAAAGGTCTAGTCCTTTTTACAACCACTACATCCTATTATTTGCTTAGTGTAGTGTGATGTCCAAAGTACCACTACATCCTGTGTGAAAATCCAAAGATTAAAAGAAGTGAATGTTGGGAGATGAAACCTCAAGTCAAATCTCCTATAAAGAACTTGTGGGAGGTGATGAAGTCCCCCTCACAAGCCAAGATGCATAAATAAATAAATCATGAAAATAGAAAGACTTTAGGTCATTTTCAAGGTCACCCAAACTTTGATGAGTTTTTAGGGGGTGATTTAGATGACTTTCTTTCTAAGCCTTGAACTAGGCTACTTGCAATAAGAATGACACTTTTGATTCTAAGGGTTCCCTATAGGGGACAAATAGAAGAGCATACATGCAACACCCCTCTTTTTTCCAAATAATATTTAATTAAACAACTATTAAAAATAAGAATTGACAAATGTGTTCAATTTTAAAACCCAAATGAAATGTTTGGTGGTGTTCATTTGACTCATTGGTCTTAGTTGCAAAATTTGAAAAACATACACCAAAAACATCTAAAAATTCCCTTTTAAGCACCAAAACAAAGTTCCTAATCCAAATTTAAGCATGTAAAAGTGATTTAAACATGTTTTGAGAAAATATCCCACTTGGTACTATAGGAAAATTATTAGCATGTCCTTTAACTTTGAAGCTTTTTTGAGTTTTAAACAAGAAACTTTGGAAAAGTATGTCTCGGGTCTATGTTTTTAGAAAAACATAGTGATCAACATCAGTTAATACCACTGACATCAGTTATAACTAACTGAGATCTGACTTGACATCAATTAAGCCATGTAACTAATGTTGGTATTTCTATCGATGTTGGTTTTTGTGTAAAAACTATGGCAACCAAAAATGACAAAAAAAAGTTAGAAAACCAATTTGAAAGATTTTTAAAATTTCAAATATTTTTTTTAAATTTGAAAAAAGATCTCCTTCATGTGTAGGATGCATCTAGTTCCACTAGGTATGCCATTATGTGATCTAGGAATTTGACTAAAGAGAGGATGGTTAGTATGGTGTTAGTTTCAAAATGAAAACAAAGTGAAATAAATACACTAATAACATAACATATCTAGGCCTAGACACTAGGGAGAGCTTTGTTAACGAAAGAAAATAACAAGCAAAACTAAAAATAAAGGAATAAAAACACAAGAATTCCTTTCACCTTCCTTTCGATGCTCCAAATGTCATTGTAATGGTGGCTTGCTTAGCTTGTACTTCAAGAGGTCTTCAATGGAGTGTGGCTACCTTCATCTCCTCTTGGCACCTTTGGCTTATGGCTTGGCTTGATTTGGAATCAATTTGGAATTATAATGCTAGTTGCTTGAATCTTTTTGGAACCAATCTTGCATTATAAATTTGCACAATTTAAGCTTAGAAATGATGTTGTGAGGCCTCCCATTTATAGATTTTTGGATTTGATTAGAATCAACCTCAACCATCCATCTCAATATTGAGATGTGTGGTTGAGATTAATTCAAATTTTTAAATTAAGTTTGTAATTATCCTCATCATGGCATTAGAAGGGGAAAGTAGGAGGCATGGAGGGCATCATGGAAGGTAATGATGAAGCATGGGAGGTATGAATCCTGATATTTGTGGCATTTATGGCCTAGGGATGCCTTCTCGAGAAATGAGGTCACTTGATGATGCAAATATTCTATATTCATTTTCAAAACAAATTATTCAACAATTTTCCATGGAATTCTTAATTAAGCCTTGATTTGGATTAATTAGCTCTTAGGCATGATTAAGCACATTATGTATAAATTAACCTAATTAATTAGAATGCCTTGTTATTGGTCCTCAATTTGACTAGATTTGAATTGGAAATCCACATTAGATGCATTGAATGCATATTCCCATTTAGAATGTTGCCAACAAAAAGTAACAAAGGCACGAGTCTTATGCAAAAGATTTGATAGGAAAGAGCAGTCTAGAACACACAGGTGCAAATTTGGCATTTTGACTCAAAATGGACTAATCAAAGTTAGTTAGCCCATAAATTAGATTACCCCATTTAGGGATACCCTAGCCAAAATCAGCATTTGAATATGCTAGTTTCACATCATTTAGCATGTTTTAGCATTTTTAGGCTAAATTGTGCATTTTGGGTAGAAATTGGTCAAAATATTGATTAAAGGTTATAGGCAGCCAGATTTAGGTGTCTACAACTATAACCCATTTTAGGACTTGTATACTCATAAGCAAAAACTAAGAAACCAAAGAGAAATAAAAAATCTTCAATTTGTCTTCAACATACCTTTAGATAACAAAACCACCTAGAGCATGCTATAATAAGGTCAATGGAAATTTATATGCAAAAATATTACCTTGATAAATCATAAATTTGCCTTTGTCATTTGGGAACCTTTAATTAGACCTTGAAAACTACTTCTATATATAATTATCAACATCATGACATTAACTCAACATACTTTTTATCTAGACATACATGTTATAATTGAGAACACTCAAATATAGTCTTCTAGGACCATCTCAGAAATACCACAAAAATACTTTCTTCTCCACTAAAAGGAGTCTCTTAAGAAGCATAGATAGAGACACTCTCTATACCTTAATGATCTAAAATTAAAAAAACTACTCATATTCCATCACATCCTTTCTCAATTGATACTTATAGTTCTTCTTCTTCTTCTTCTTCTTTGGATTTAAAGAAATAAATTCCTTAACTACTACAACATTCTCAATTTCTTCTATGATTAAATTATCAATACATGGAGACAACATAGATTCATGGCATACCTCTTCATCTAAAGAATCTTCCTTACAACTTGGATCCTTATCATTAGGAACTTATTCAATAATAACAATATGATCACTTAAAACCATACATACCTCTTAACTAGCTTCAACCAACACTTGGTATTTTATTTGAGCTTAGTCTCTTTATTCTCAACATGAGTAGACAATGAGACCTCTTGGGACTCATTAAATTTTGAAGCATTATCCAACATAGCAAATAGACTACTTGGACCTATAGACTCATCATGATTCATTCTTATTTCCTTTGGTTTCCATGAGTTAACTTGCTTTATTTCATGTAGTATTAGAGCTTGATTGAACATATTCTAACTTATAGGCCTTTATTTGTAAAACCTATTAATGTGACCTCTTTGTTCACAATTGAATCATACCATACTTTTTTCAAGAAGCTTTTTTTGCCGTTCTAGATTTGGACAAAATGTTGTAATGTGTCTTATGTCATAATAATTGTAACACTCAACATTTCTTGAAGGAAACTCAGCTTTTCTTACTGTAAATGGAAAACATTTTATAAAGTGTCCCAAAACATGACAATTGAAACTCTCAACCTTACACCTTTTGACTGATGAACCCCATCATATTTATATGCAAATTCATTCTTAATATGTCTTCTACATTATCTAGCTTTATGCCAAAATTGATTAAAGTATAATAATAACCATTAAAATTTATGTACCTCATAGAATTTGGTTGTCTTATATGATTTGTCTTTAATCTATTTACACCATCATTTCTTGTCTGATGATTTATCTTCAAGGTTGATTGTCCTAGTTCACATTAGTCTTCATCTTGTCTTGAGTTACATTCTTTTGTTCTTCATATCCAAGGCTAGTTCTATCACTAGCATGATTTTGACCACTCAGAATATTGTATAGATCACAAGCAGTATTTTCAAATATCATAAATGTATTCACCTTAATATATGTCTTCTCTAAATCATATTTCAAAGACTCATTTAAAGAAACATACCTTGAACATTCATCTTCTTTAGATTTTAGGTTTGTAGATAGAATTTCCAACTGATAACTGAGATGCTTGACCATATATTCATGATACTTGGAATATTCATCTATTCCTACCTCAAATACACTAAATTTCACCTCAAAGTCCTTGAGTTTAGATTTCATCTTCTTATTTATCTTCTTCTTAATCTTCTATTCTTCAAGAGAATTCATCAATACAGTCTCACAATCCACCTCATCTTCATCTTCATTAGGACCATCATCTTCATGATCATATTCTGAGTCATTGTATTCATTCTCATCTAATGAGCTACAACTTCTTTGGTGTATAGACTCTTCTTATCTTTGGAATACTTCTTATTATTGTCAAACCTTCTAAAACCTTTTTTGTTTTTATTAGACCTGAATGATCTCTTGTCATCATCATGACCTTGATCATGATATTCATCAATATCCTTCTTGTACTAATGAGGTAACTTATTATCAAAATGTCCTACCTCTCCATAATTAAATCAATTAAAAGGAAACTTACCCTTATACTTGCCTAAACCTATTTTCAATTTCCTTGTAAACAAAATAGTTAGTTCATCCTCATCAATATCAGAAATGTCATCTTCCTTGGGTTTCTTACCTTGGACATCCATTTTTGGCTTCAACTCTATTTTGAATCTTGTTTCCCTATTTGGTGGTATATCGTCATTTACTCTGATCTCATTTTCAGTAAGGGTGCCATGAAATTGATCCATCTTCAACTGAGTAAAATCATGAATTTCTTCTATAGCATATAATTTTGGATGAAACTTGAGAGATAAAGATCTTAATACCTTTAAAACTATAATAGCCTCTTCAATGTTCTCTCCAAGACCTCTAATGGTGTTTAAAATCTCATCAAATCTCTACAAAAAGGATGTTATAGAATATTCTTCTTTCATTTTGAGGCTCTCAAATTGTCTTTGATGAGTCTGTAACTTTGCCAACTTAACCTTTAAATATCCTTCAAAAATACTCTTCAATTTATCCCATATTTCCTTGGGATATGTGAAATGAATTACTTTGGTGAAATCAATTTATGTAAGACTACAAGTGATGGCATTCATTGCCTTATAGTTGTTCTCAAACAACTTCTTGTTTACAATACTAGATGGAGGAATAACAAGAGTAACATAACCATCAAAAATAGATTTCCATACATCAAACCCTAGGGACATAATTTATGTCTTCATCCTATCACTCTAAAATTCATAATTAGATCCATTGAACATTATTGCTTGCTTAGTAGAGAAACCACTTTTCACATTCTAACTAGCCATTGTACCTTAGATCACCTCTAAGTTGTCAATATTTTACCAAAGAACCTTGCTCTGATACCAATTTTTAGAGGTAAAATACACTAATATGGGGGGAAATCAGTGATGTCAAATAATTTAATTTAATTTACAAACCCTTGCAAATACTTAAGCATTCAATACAATCATTCATGAAGCATACAGATCATTCATATAAGTGAACAATGAACATAATGCAAGATCACATACACAATACAATATCTATGTGGGAAACCCTATTGGGGAATAAAACCCACTATCAATCTTGAAAACACATGGACAACTATCCTATAAAACAATAATAGATAAGATATTGATCAAGTCCTTTTGACTTAAGGCCTTTAGTGAAGCATCTATTCCATAAGGAGACATACCTCTAAGATGATCAAGTTATTCTGACCACCTTTTCGGTCAATTCCTTCTAACCTACAACCTTGATCAATTCCTTCTGACCAAAGGTATTTAGTGAAACCCTATTTCACAATGATTAACTACCCCTAAGTAAGATCAAGTCCTTTAGACCCTCCTTGAAAATAACACTTCCACCTTAGAACTAATGTCTTCAACACTTGATGATGGACCTATTGATTATTTGACAACTACATAAATTCTCTCTCAAACTCATATAGGCCTCTCACATTGGCATGACACAATCTCTCTCCTTCTTCACTCAAATAGACCTCATATGCACAGTTAGATCTCTTCCCATAACTTCAAACTATAAGAACACTATATTATCATAAAAAACATGATCCATAGATCATATAACTAGTTGGGAATTCTCACTCTTATTTCCTTTCCTTCACTCTCGAACTCTCTCACATACAAATATCTCACTCACAAAATATTCCAAAAAATAATTTAGAACCCAACACATTTAGTTTTACTATATATAGAGAAATCATGAATTAATAATATCAAAATATTTTATGTGGACCATAATACATGCCTTCACCCTTAAGGCATATCACATAGGTCACACTTGCAAAATATACTTTCAAATAGGCCTAAGTCACTTTTAGGTCCTTTGGAGACCCATTCACCTTTTTGATACATCTACGATCAAATTAAGAACATAAAACCATTTTCAAATACATGGGTCTACTCCTTATGTCCCATTAGACATCCTCAAATGATGAAAATCACCTTTTTTCACCTCTATATATTCAAAATCAACTCAAAAAAAGACCTTATACATGGAACTCCATTACAAAAAATACAATCAACTTCTTAATCATTATTCATACTAAAGATATATTGATCACACCTTCATATAAATCATAGAGTAACCTCATGGAGTCTAAAACACTCCCCAATAGCCAATTCATCATAAAACATCATAACAACATCAACACAAGATTGAATATCCTTCTTGGGTCACTTATAATCCATTCATGAGAACATAATAAAATTTGGAGCTCAATATCTTTGTTTGTACATACTTCCATATCTTCAAATCCATATTTTTAGATGCAATTTGGAGTCCTCTATCCCTTTGCTTTTTATTTCAAGAGAAAATTTGACTTATATTGAAAGATATAGATAAAATACAAAGATCTAGTTTTTCCATTTGAAAAATTTAAATATTTAAATGCCAACGGTCATAGTTAAACTTCAAACACAATGCTTTCATCTCATGTCCTCACTACTCAGATCAAATACACTCCATTGATCTTGTTTGATATTTAACACATATGTGCCAATGCTTAAATGTTAAACCTATATCAATTTGACCTCATCATGTGCATCCTTTAATATTTGAATCCATGCACTCTATCAATCTCTATGGATCAACCAAGTATTTATCATGCAACTCACACCATTTGATCAATCTATATAAATACGCCCTCATCATTAGATCATTTATTTGTACCTTTGCTCAATCATTAAATATCATGAACATGTCCTAATCTCACTAATTCATACTTATTATAGAAATGCATATCATTGATCTTTCTCAAACTTTAACTTGTGTAAAAATGACCAAGTATGGGAAATTTTGAAATATGCCTAGAAGGCCAACTTTACATAGTCTTAACTTTTGCCTCGCTCACTCGCATGTTCTCAAATTTGGACCATATGATATCCACACATAGGAGGATACAACCATGTGATAAAATTCTACTTAAACCTTCATACATGAAATATATAATTAAAATAAACTATATTTTCAAAATCTTCTATCACAAATCCAACTATGTCAAAATCTACTTGGAAGGCTAACTTTTCTCCTGCATAACTTTTGATGTGCTTCAGTGCATGATCTAAAATTTATCACAAATAAACTAAGATCAAAACTTAATAAACCCATATTATCAATTTATTTTGAAAAATTCACACATGTAAGATATAATATCAACAAAAATTCCTTCTTATCTTTTCTTGTCACACACAAATTTGGCTAAGTATGGAAAAACATAGTCAAACTGCCTGGGAGCCCAACTTTGCATATGCATATCTTTTAAAGCACTTTTTCACATGATCTAAAAATTATCAAAAAAAAAATATGCACAAAAATGAATAAACCCATATAATAAACTTCTCTTGAAATTATCACACTTGCGAGATATGCCACCATATAATTCTTACTCAGTTCTTCTTACCATTTTTCAAATTTGGCTAAAGTATGGGAAAACATTGTCAAAATGCTTGGGAGCCCAACTTTGTACCGATATATTTTTGACTATGATTAGGCACATGAACTAATATTTAGTGCATAGCAAATAGGTATAAATTTTATCACAACCATATGACCAACTTCCTATGACTCATCCACATGTGGAAATGGTGATGTCAACAAACTGCCTACTTAGATTTTTTGCCACTAGTCCCAAACTATCTATATGAAAGTTTTGGACTACAAAATAAATTTTACCTATGCACATAAACTCTAAAATCATAGATAAAATTTTAGGTGCCTCTTTCACATGATCAAAACTCCATACTCATCCATAAACATATCTAACCATGCCAAAACTAAAGATCAACCAAGCCAACTTCAAGCACACTAAGACAAACACATTGCAAACTTTGTCATTGTTAGATAGGTTATCAAATCAATTCATCCACTCACAAGGACACCTCCATGACATCACCATGACATCAATGATAACTCTATAATAATATTCTAGTGAACCCAATGTGAACTATCCCTTTAAGTTTTTTTTCATGCCTTCATTTATTATTTATTTCATTTTTACATCACTACATCAAAGCTATAGACTCAACCTAATAATCTATGTGTAGGTTTAACACACATTCAATTTGATTGAATTTATTTTTCTTTGTGTAGATAATCTTCAACCATGGGTAATTAGATCAATCCATTTGACTCAACTCACTTCTTTTCATATAGGTTTTTAGACTTAGTCAACCTAGTCATCTTTGTTAGTAGGTTAAATATATTCATCTAGATGGCACAATATAAAAACAACAAATTCAGCATCTTTAAAATCATCAAGTTCATTCTTACCATATTAGTCATTTTTTTCTTCATTATAGTCCTATTTTTCATAGTTTTTAGTCTATAAAACTATGACCCTAAAGTCCATTTTGTCAAATGGATTGACTAAGCTTTTTAGTTGCTTCTTGCCCATGAGACTCAGTTAACTCATTTGATTATTTATTTATCCCTTGATTCAATAGATAGAATCAACCCAATTGATTATATTCTATAGTGTTTGTATACTCAGTTGACTAAATCAACCTTATACTCTTCAACCAATGGAATTAACTCATATTACTAGTAATCAACTTGTCTTTAATTTTTATACATATTTTCTTAGAGTATAACACATAGACTAAATACAAATTTTCAATTTATCAATTTAGTCACAATGTTTTTCTTTTATCCACACACTTCCAAACTACATACTATAAAAAATCATTAAAAAAATTATACCCAAGTTTTAACTACTTTGATTTCATCACCAGGGGGGAAGCCAACTCAATTTTCTAGTTGAGTATAAATATGTGGTTGATGGTATATATTGGCAAAGCAAATGACACCCTTATCACTGTAAGTTTGTGAAGTGAGGGGGTAGGTCCTAATACCAAGATATTACCATCACTAATATAGATATTTTTCATCCTTAACTACCTAAAACCATCCTTAGATTTATTTTCTAGTTCTTTTTTAAAGCCAAATTCCTATCACATTTATTTATAAAATTATAGTTAAAACATTCAGGAATGACTACATAGATTAGAATTTATTTTTTTGTTGTTTGATCTTTGATAATTATATGTTGTGTTGTAAAAAAATGTATTGGCTAGCATTGGTACAAGGTTTATCCTATGTATCATAACTGGATCAACTGGTTTGACCTAGTTTCATGTGTGTTTATTTCAAGTATTCTATAAAATAACACTAGATCATCTAGAATCATAACCATCAAAACATGTCTTTACCTTAGGAACATAGTCACTCTATTTGATTGTGTCTCCTATAGTATTTATTTTCCTAAATAACACATTCAAATTACTCTATTGTGTCCCATATACTTCCCTATTTCCATAGAACATAGTCATTTTATTTAACCCAATATCTTATAGACTTCTTATTTTATTTTCCTTCAACACATAATCGACCTATCTAATTATGTGTATTTTAGAATCACCTAGTTTGACCATCTAAAAAACATAGGTGACTAGTTCAATTATGTCTTTTACATCCTATCCTTCCTACTATCTTATGAGACAATGTCGACTAGTTCGACCCAGTATCCTACTAGTTGATCCTCACTTCTAACAATGTTTTAGCTTCCCTCCATCATGAATTTATTGTTTGATGATAATATATAACTAAATCAAACAAACATGATGAGTTTTACCAATCCCAATAGATTTCCTAAAACACACTTGGTGGCACCTACCATAAATCAAAGTAATGTCCATGTTTCCACCTACACTACCAACTAAGGGACTCCTCATTATTACTTGGCACTTAAACCCTTGTTTTCATTAGAATATTATCTTGACCTTGAGTACACAATTTAAATGATATTTTTCATCAATAAGAAATATCAGCATAGAGGAAAATATCCTACAACCATATATAACCTCATGATGGGACCTCATATAGTGAAAGCCCATTCACCTTCGCCTAGATTTTCCCAAGGATCTAGGGCAAGCCATTTCTTCTCATCCCAAAATTTCCCCTCTATTATGTTTCCTTCCCACACTATGGAATTTTCCTTAATGTCTTCTTATACCTTTGTACGAAGTATTTATACAAACACAATATGTTTAAATTCTAGTGGGGCTCTTCAAAATACCCACATCCATACACATGATACTAGTGCATCTCATGATACTAATGTTTCTTTTGATAATAGTTAATCCCATGCTTCTAGTGCATCTCATGCTACTAATTCTTCTTTTACTACTAGTGCAGCTCATGCTCCTAAGCTTATTTTGATACTAATGCATCTCATGAAACTAGTTTGGCATATGCTACTACATCATCCCACACTCATAGTGCATCTCAACCTCTTAATAGCTCACATAATACTAATGCATCAAATGCTACATCCTTTAGCTAAAATTCTACTCAAACCAATCAAATTTGATTACAAACACTTAACCAAATACATACATTTCAAATTAATAATGTAAATTAGATTATGCAAATGTAAAATCACCTAATACATCTCCAAAACCAACCTCACCATGTTCAATGGGGAACAAAAAATCCTAATGATCCCAACTCCCACTTTGATATTCACATGGGAACCTCATACTATAACCTCCACTTATAAAAAAACCATCAAACATTTAAAAATTTAACCTCTAATACCTCAAATTGCTAACATTGACATAGGGGTATCACTCCCACCATCACATATAATGGGTATACAGATCCTAACTTGCATCTAAAAATATTTTGAAAAATATAAAAAGATTAGGTTAAGCTTAATACTTTTGCTTCCACTAAACTCTTAGATAAAATTCTTTTAGGAGATGCTTTAAATTGGTAAAATCAATTGAAAACCCACTCTATTACTAACCTAAAAGATTTGGTCAATTCACTAGTCTAATAATTCTAAACTAGTGATATTCCCAAAAAAATCTTAGCGCATTTTATCAATTGTAAATAACTCAAAACTAAAATGACACAAGTTTTCATCAAATGATATAAATTTTTTTCTAACAAATATAAGCATAATATGGTGGATGCCAACCTATTCCACCTATTTACTACTGGTCTCCACCCTAAATTACAATATCATGTTAAGAACCTTTTTCCAATTTTTTTTTAGGAATATCTTGACTAATCCAAATACTAAGATTTACTCATTCATAAATTTAAACCATCTCAACATACAAAAAGAACTCACATGCTTATTAAAAACAAAAACGGTCATATAACCAATGATGGTTTTATTGAAATATATGAACCATACAAACCATCCAAGCTATTGATCCAAATAATACCATGGATATGTTCTTTCCCCTAACAAAAATTCTAATCATAATCCCACATTTTATCAAAATAGTCATACTAATGTGCATAAACCATTATTACTAGTATAAATTCAAAACATCTAACAAAACCTCTATTATGATATCTCGACCCCATACATCCTATAAAATCATGGTATGATCCAAATAAATTTTCTTGGTTTCATGTTAGTTGGGTCCATTCTCATGAGACTTGTATACAATTAAGAAATCTTTCCATAAATTTTCTCCTTGGTCTTAAATTTGATCATGAATCCTTAATATGAAAAATGTCAACAAGCTTATGACATAACACTTAAATGTCATGAGACTCAAACTAAAAATCAAACTTTAAACCAATCTAATGCTTATGTAGATATATATATATATAATGATCCCCTTCCTAATCACCAAGACAACATTTAACAACTTGCACCTGATACTAACAATATTTAAAGTCGTATAGACCTTAACATAAATGATGATAATGTGGTTAATATGAATAATATGAGAAGAGTAGTTGCTTATATTGATTCAAACATAACACATACACATCACACCTCTTTGAAAAAAATTTATTATTCAAGACAATTCCCCATCCCATCTCATAAAATTAGGGCATGAGAAACCAATACCCATACAAGCACCACCTCCAACAACAAAAATTGACCATACCTCTCATACCATTTATATAAATTATAATCCTTTTCCAACTTCCATACCTCAATAAAAAATCCCTCAAAATTCAAATAGTATTTATTTTACTCAATACAAGAAATACCTCAACCAAAAATCATATCGCCTAAGGCCACTCAACCCATTTGAAACCAAACTAAACCAACCATACCTTATCAACACATGTTTCATTACACACCCAAACCCTTTTCAAAGTATTTATTGCAACACTATGCACCTCTATATAAAATCCTCTCACAAGTTATGGTGAATGGGACCCTATTATGGAATTTTCCCATCTCCCATCTCAAATCCACTTCTCAGGGCTAATGAAAACTTCTCCCCACCATCAAAATCACCTAATGAAACTATTTTAGGGAAAGAGGCTACCTTATATGGATACAAAGATAATATAATTCAAAAATTTGAAGAGATGTCCATCCATGTTGATGAAATAGTGGACACTACCCTCTCACTTAAGTTTCCTATCTCTTTTATGATTCATGATGAGATATTACTTCATGTATATGATCATAATTTATTCATTATCATCAAAATAGGTGATATCCAAGTTAAGTGTGCTTTAATTGATGAATTCTTAAGCACTTATGTTGCCTCCCTTGACTTTATTAAAATTAGATACTCTAAATGTAACCTTAAATCCACAGGTGTTACATACCAAGGATTTGAAAGAAAAAATTCCTCCTCTAGGTTGTGTTTGGATTCAAATTACCATTCCTCCCATTACCATCCATTTGAAAGTCATGATATTTAACTTTCCAGTTTCTTACAATCTCTTAATCAGTTGAACTTGGACTCATCATATGAGAGAAATTGCTTCATTTGCATACCAATGTGTCAAATTCACTCATAATGGTGCTATATATAATATTCAAGGTGATAAGAATCCTTGTAATTTTGAATAATTAAAATAATGAGGTGTATTTAAGATACCCACCCTTGAACCCTTACCTAGTTTTCCATTTTGAGAATCCCAACACTTCAACTATCCTATTAACTCTACTAGAGGTTATAATGGTCATCTAGAATTAATTGGGAATATTCCACCTAACCTTTTTGACTCTGATGATGATGAAATAAATGATATAATATTAAAGATCAAAATTTTTTATCTCTCCCCTCACATCATCACTCAATTTCCACCTTCTCTACAACCTCGATCCTGTTAGTAATTTCTTAATGACATACCATTTATTTTAATGAAAACTAGACATTCCATTCATCATGCTTCTTCAAATAATAAAATAGTTCACACATGTATATCAACTTACATACACGAAATTATAATGATGGTTATGATTTAAATGACCCATTTTAATCTATATTCATCCAATCTAGAAACATAAAAGTTTTTAGATATCATTGTTATTTATTTTAGTCTTTTCATTCTTCTTTTATCATTCAATCTTTTATAGTACCTAATATTAGTTTTTTCACTACTATTTACAGGTTAGATATGAATCACTCATGTACTACACCTCTAATCATAGTATATCCTCTAAAGAGTATGCTCATGGATCATGCCATGATAGGACCCTATAATTTTTTATAGATGTCATGACCCATCTAGTATGTTTCCTCCATAGATGTTAGCCACTTTTCTTAGACTCATTTCACAACTAGCCTTATCTATAGATGATCCTAGTTTAATTTCTACTCTATCTCTTCCATTCCTAGGTGATGGTTTTCTACCATTACCTAAACTTGATCCCTTACCTACATGATGGGTATATTAGCCTTTTTATGATATTCATAAAATTTTAAGTCATTGGCCCAAGGATTATCATTTATATCAGCATCACTAGGATTCCTCTACCACCCCTTTAACTAGTATACGTCTATAGTATAATAATATATGTATTTGTTTCTTCCATGTAATAAATAACCATTATTGTACACACTACCAAAATTTTAGGTAGTATATCGATGCTTTATGACTAGTCATTACCTAGCCCAAAGACAAGACTATACCTCCTCCCTTACTACTTCCAGAGTACATTTATAAATATGAGAAAGTTTATTATCTTTGGAATCAATGTTCTACCAATAATATTAACTGATATTGAGTGATTTAGTAACATATTTGATATTTACCATAGTATACACCAACACCATTATTCCCTTACCTACAGGTCACAGATGCATGAAGGCTCCTCTTTCTTTATTGGTTATACCTCCTCCTAACCCCATAGATACTATTCAAATTAAGATACCTAATTATTTTCATCAAGTATCCCAAATAAGAGATACCACATGATCATCACTCTTCTTCTTTTACACCTACATTTTTAGTCGAGATGATATGGAAGAAAGTCTTTTCACAACTTCATATGAAGATTGATGAGACTCTAATTAACATCAGAATTTAGTTGCATAGGGAAGTGTTGGATGTTATGGATAATATTTATGGTCATATATATTAGTATTTGTGAACACAAGATGGTGTTATCTCATATTCTTTATAATT
The DNA here is from genome assembly GCA_037957365.1 of Torreya grandis. NCBI lineage: Eukaryota > Viridiplantae > Streptophyta > Pinopsida > Cupressales > Taxaceae > Torreya > Torreya grandis. Next base: position 137,085 of record JARHVA010002887.1, on the reverse strand, counting down.
ATATTATATGATTTGGATTAGATTGGTGATTCATTTATATATCTTATATCTTTGACTATTTTTCAAACATGATTTCACTTATCTATTTTGAATAAACCATTATATTATGTTCTATGTGATTTATATGGTTTCATTCTCTTTTGATTTATCTTATAGATCATTTTCACTCTTTTCATGAATTCAAAATTATGTTTATGGTTTCATTACTTTCACATGGATTCCTTTATTTTCTCTTTAATGATTATTTGTTATCTTTGAAAATCAAATAAAGATAATTATTATTGTGACTTGTTTATACAACCCTTATTCCATTAGTATTTTATCTTTACAACCATCATTCAATCAACAAACATGACTTCTCATTCTACTACTTTTATACACCAATCTATTTGATCCCCATTTTCCCCTTATTTCCCTTTCACATACTAAGCATACATATAGTTAAAAATTGATATTACATACTAGTTCATAGGTAAGCCTAAGTTATTTAGTTAGTCATATATCTGGTTACTTAGCCTCTTTTAACTAAAGTTTAAATTTAATTCATATGCATCATTTTTATTATTCATATTGGTTACTCCAAGTCTGTATAGAGGAGGAATCACAAAATCCATAAAAAGTTAAAAGTCAAATAATTTAAACAAAAGATAGTGATTTAAAATGCAACATAAAAGTAAAAAGTCTAATGAAACTAAAAGATGTGATTACTTAGCACACCTTTTATTTCTAATTGAATCTAAAACTCCATAGTTAGCCTCGTGATAGAGTTGAGGTCTATTGGGGTACAATTGGCTAGTATATTGGGATAGGAGAATAATATTATACATACATACATACATAGATAGATAAATACACACACACACACACACACACACACACACACACACACACACACACACACACACACAAAATCTATAGTGTTACCTACTTTCTCACAGAAGTACCCAATCTTCATAGTAGGTTGACGACTTTGTAAGAGGTCCTGAGGAATGGGGAATAGGTAGTGGAAAGGTAGGTCCATTTTAATTTTCTTATTCATATAAAATTAATGAGTTGGTTTTAGTTTTCCCACCTATTTTATTATATAGCTTTTTGCTTATTATGAGCTGGTATCCTTTGTATTTTGATTGTCACTAGATTCTTAGTGTCATTCCTTCTTACCTAGTATGCCTCATGTTTACTAAGGTTTTCTCATAAATACCTATGCCATGATTTTTATACTCTCTATTTAATTACAATAATCATAATATTTCCCCTTTTTGAATATTTTTTTGTTAATTGATCATAACCTTAGGGTTTTCTCTTTGTGAGTTGCATTGTAAGACCTTTGATAGGACTAGATATTCTTCACAAAACATTTCCTTACTTTACCCCTATTACCATTCACCTCATCAGTGTTCACCTTATGAGTTATAGTATAAGACCTTGGATATGACTAGACATTCCTAAAAAATTACCATATTTAATCCCGTTAAATTATTTCAACACTTATATCCACCTCATTGGTGTTCCCCTTGTGAGTTACAATGTAAGACCTTGGATAGGACTAGGCTCTCCTCACAAAATATTTCAATGAAAAGTTCATACTATAACCAAGTAATAATAAAATTACATGCTTTAAATTTTAGATAATTTTTGTTACATTATGATTTAAATGTCATTTACATACTTCCTATCTTGATTTAGTATGTTTTATGCTTCATAAATACTTCACTTTTATCTTGTTATTTTTTGATTACTTGTATTTTTACAACCATTTTATTAAATTTATCATACTTCCCATCTTGATCTAGTATGATTAATTTGATTTATACTTACATTGTGTTTTTATTTTCATAATTCCCACATTGATTTAGTATGATTGATTAAATTAATTATTTGTTTATATTTATACCATTTGTTTTAACATGTTTACCACTTTATTAAAAATTTTCATACTTCCCAACTTGATATAGTATGACTTATATATTTTTTAATTTGGTGCAATTTTTTCTTTTACATGGTTTGAAAACATTTTTTTACCATTTACTTTACCATTTTGGTTTATTATATTTATTCATATTTTATTTTTACACATTTCCCATTATGATATAATGTGTACTACATTTTTATGATTATTTATACTTTTAAAAATTATTTGCTCATATTTCAACCATGAATGCGTATCACATAATGCTATAAAATAAAACATACACAACATATTTCTCATAACATATATAATGAAAAGTAAAATACATGTTCTAGAATGAAAATACATCCATAAATTGATCAATGATATCAATACAACTCATATATTAATAAATGGACATACATATATATATATATATATATATATATAACATAAGTTAGATAAACTATAATAACTACACCTCTAAGGATATGCTACATCATGTCTATCATGTGGCTGACCCATGCTAGCCATGGATGCCTAGGACTGACCCCTCTGAATGGTACTCCATAATGAGGTATTATAGGATCTTAAACAATCAAACTATCCCTATAGATTGGTCACCTAGGATTACACACATCCAGGTTCTATTATGGTCTCCATATGGGTGAATCACTCTTGTGCCAATGCCTACTAGGCTCAACCCTATACCTCTCATACTCCTAAAGCTGGATATAGGCCATCTCCTCATATGTAAAGCTATTGATTAACCTACCCAAACAATTTAAAATAGCTAGCATATGATGGGGGAAATGGTACCACATGATCTACCAAGGTAGATGGCTCATAATGTGAGATGAGCCCATCCAAAATATCATGGTGTGCAATAAAAATCATGTCTTCCCATCTTATCTCCTCTATAGTAGTCCCTAAAAAACAAAAACCAAATATAAACTAGATCTCATGTATATATATCTAAAACCATTTATCTACACTAAATATATAAACAAAATACATCTAGTGATCTATGTCAAAAAATTAATAACTTAAAACATTTATTTCTAGTGTCAGTGTCGCCAACCACAGTCTCCCCATTAGCTTGATCATCAAACACCTCCTCTATTGACTAAACTTATGTAAGTGAAAAACATATATTCACCACTTGTGCTCATCATAGTCCCCTCTTCATCTAATTCTCTATAGACCATCTATGTCTAAAAGCCACTATGGGATCTTTGTGTATGACTAATAGCACCTATGTCCCCTCCCTCTAATGGTGCCTCCATCTCTTATGATCTCATGATGGAAATTTTCATCCTTACTAGGATCCATAACCACCTCACCTACATAATCACCCTCAATGTACAAAAATATAACATCATCTACATCGAGCCTCATTAACCCCTACTACTATGCGAACCTACCCATGGTCTCACTCATTGAGGCCTAATAATATGTATTGTTGTTAATCAGGAGTGTGCCCTAATAATGAGAATGTGTACTATTTATCACTCCTAATGAAACATGGAATTTATCCTAAGTTTAGGTGAATTTGTAAGGGAGATAATCTCTAGAGAGGGTTGGTTCCCTTGATGCACTCACTAAACCTTTTTCTTAAACTTACTAACTACTAGTTTTGACTATGAAAAGGGTAAAAAGGATATTGTTTGCAATGGAATTAAAAGGAAAAATAGGAATGAATGAAGGTGATTAAATAATATTTTATGACCACTTATGCTTTCAATAGACACTCTTATTGAAGGTAGAATATTTCACACATTTGCTTCACTTTAAGAATGACTTATACAAAAGTGTTTCACAAGGAAGACTTGACAAAATAAATCTTTGGAAGGAAGGACTATAAAGGAACTGAATTCACATATAATGCTTAGAATAAAGTTGAGTTTGATACTTATAATGATCTATATAAGTTTAAATATTATTGATGAAGGTACAAAAACTAGATAATAACTTAGGAAAACAAATGCTTCACAATGATATATCAATGGCAAACATATACATTTCACCAAAACCTAAAATTGGAGGAAAAGAGATTCTTATTTATATTAAAATTTGAGTAAAAAATTTGGCAGACTTTTAACAAAATAAAATAAAATATTGATAATTACATTCTATAAAAAAGAGTATAAATAGAAAACTAAATGATAGGAGACAAAGCAACCCCAAAATAGGGGTCATAAACTTGGTCATTGTACTCCTCCAATGCTACGTAGTAATTCCTCAAAACTCTTCATTCATCCATGTATTTAGGTTGGAATATAAGATAGAGTATCATGAGTTTTGGGGACTTAAAAATAGCTTCATTATGGTTGGTCAATCTTGACCACTTAGAGAGTGTCTATATCCTTGCTTAACCCCCTATATACTAATTCTTATGTCTTTGTTGAAGAATTAGTCCTCTTCTTTGAAAATAAGACTTTAAATCTTCATTTATTTATCATTGAATTTTTTTTATAATACATTCATGAGGTATCTACACCATACATGGGCTATTAGAAGCTCTTTGGTGCTTGTTTGACTCCTTCAATAAGCTAGGTGTTGGAAGGAAAGAAGGATTTTTTGGAAACTTGAGACCTTTTCAAAATTTTAAAACTCCTTTAATCTGATTCCTTAAACTTTTATTTTCTTCCATGTGGCATATATAATATTTTTTGGCCTTAAAAAAGTTTATTATAAGCCTTATGCTATGATTTAGTGTATTGATCCCTTAGAAAGCTCATTCTTCAACATGGCATAAAATGGAAAAGTTGAGTTTGTATTCAATAATGAAAATTTACTCCATGGATGGAATATAAATATAATATTATAATTGGAAAAATACAATTAAATCCATTGATTTCCCCAAAAGTCTTAGTTTTTCATCAAAACCTTGAATTTCCTTTTAATCCCTTATAGCCCTTATAACAAGTAAATTTCCTTGTGTGGAGGAAACTATAGATTAATATGGAAATATTATCATATTTTTGGATACACATTAATCTATTTTATATTAAAAAAAAATTATGATTAGATTTTGAGTGTAAGTGTCATTTCCAACTCATTCTCTCTCCCAAATTAGATCTAATTAGCCCTCATAGGCCTAGAAAATAGAAATCTTGATCCAAAAATTTCCTAAATGTGTGAAATAACAAAAAATTGTGTTATTAACTCTACCTAGTATATCACCAACATCCATGTCAATTTTGGGGTCATGATACCTTGCGGAAGTATGCAAACCAAGAAATCACCTTATCACCTAGTCTTATTTTGAGCAAGTTTGAGACTGCCTTGTAAAATTGGCCTAGTTTGATCACCTATATAATAAATTGTGTATTTTTTTGGGATTTAATAGTTAGGACAAATTACCAAATGACATTATTCAATTATTGGGAAGCTTTCCCTTTCTCAAAACACCTTAAAAACACTTAAAACATGCAAAATTAGGGAATTTATGATAGTTATTACATGTGACATCAACATAAAATTACATGTATATAGCATAATTATAGTATTAAAAAACATAAAATATGTTTCAAGATAAAAATATGCCTTTATATGTGCATTTGAGGTCCATTTCCCTTGATTGGTCATAATCAGGGTTTTATAAGGGTTTAAGACCTATTTGGGGTCCTAAAAATTATTCATAAAGAACACACCACAAAATAAAATCATTAAAATTTTAAAATATTATTTATTTACCTCCTAAAATATACAAAATATCTCAAATTCTCATGCAAATTTTGATAGGTTGTGTGAGTATCTGCCATTGCTCCTCGGGTGGCATGCTTAACTCTCTTTGAACTTGAGTGAGGTATAATATGAGTTTTGGGTTTCAAAACTCCACATAAATATTGGGAGAGGTTAATAAACCCATAAAAATATATTCCTCATGTTTACACATGATTTTTTTAGGATCATTAACCCTCTATATACATTTGGTGTACTAGTCAAGGGTCTTGGGATTTAGGCCTATCTCTTTCTTGCTAGCCCTCAAGGGCATTTGAGTTGCAAATTGAGATTTGGGGTCTCATTAAAATGTATGGATAAATTTTATATAATTTTTTTTTATAAATAAATTATATTTCATGAGGTTTTTTATACTTTTTTTTTCTTTGAGTTCAAATAGACCCCTTGATCTCAAGATTGCCCCTTATCAATGGAGTGGGCAAAGTCTGAGATATCAAAGTGACTATGTACACTATTAGTATGAAATTAAAGTTAACATGGGAATATTTTTATACTAATGACCATAAATTTTAACAAATTTCAAATTATGATCATCCCTATAGAGGTCTCAACACACCAAACTCTCTCAAGACTGGTTGTAGCATGTGTGTGTGAATTAGGCCTACATGCCAAAACATGGATTTGAACATTTTATACTAATATAATATATTATAAGGGTTAAATAATATATATTTTTAATTATAAATCCATTCATCAAGGATTATCCATCATTTTAGACTTCTCACAATCCTTTACTTTCTCCACCGATCAAGCAAAATCATCATAGTAGGTATACATGTAGTTTATCTTTTGACTGTGTGTATAGACCTGAAACTAAGTTTGGTCAATATAACTCATGTTTAATTTTGGTTTCAAAATTAATTTATTACATTTTTTTATATATATTATGTATACCTTATATTAATTTACATGCACTTTTTTCCTCTCTTAGGCTTATAACCACCATGTCACTTTCTTGCAGCCTATAGGTGTTTAGTAGTGTGTTTGACTATGTCATTTGTGATTAGAACATTGACATAATAAAAATATACCTTTTAATTATTTTTAATTTCTTTCAATCATTATTTTAGGCTTAGATCATATTTCAACACTTACTCTACTCTTCCTTTAACTTGAAAGTGGAATGGTCTTTCAAAAGGCATGTATGTAGCCATTTAGGACATGTGACTATATTAGGTGTTTAGACTCCAATTTATTACATAAATAATATCATTAAATGGTTTTGACCTATTTGTATTTCCAATTATGTTTAAATAATTTCAAACACCTCATCTCCTTTCTTCACTAGACATAAGACCCACTGTTTAGTTAGCCACCCGTAGGTTCTCATTAGGGCTAGGTTTGAGCATACAATATTAAACCTAGTGTTTTCACTTATCAAAATTCCTGAATATGTGCAAACCAAATGGAACTCATTCCATTATATATGAAAGGTATACAATTTCCTATACTTCATGTGACACTTTCAAACCATATTTTCCCTTGGTCCTTCTGTACAAACCTGTAGGTGGTCTCTTGACTGAGATCAACTCCACATTTATCTTGACTATCCAAGTAGCTTAGTTTCTCTTCAATGGTTAATTAAACTTGTGAATCTCCTTGATTTATATTTTTTCTTTTTATTGGTTTGATGATGACTTGGTCCAAAATGAGGACTTGTAGGTCTAGGGCTTGTAGGTATCTACTTGATTGTATAGGCTACAAAACCACTTTTTAAGTCCTTAATATTTTATCACTATCAAACCATTACACACCTTTTTTTACTACTTCAATGATCCATAAATCATATGACAAGCATTATGTCACCTTCAACTCATTGTTTGAGACAAAAGAGGATGGTTGTAGGTGCACAATTATACTCACTATATGGAATGCAGGTTAGATTTTTCATTCTTGACTATAAATAATATCCCTTGGTCTTGAATTAAGTAATTTTATACTTTTAATTTTCATCATTCAAGCTCACTTTTTATCCTCTTGACCTTATACACAAGAATTTCACTTTACATAGTTAACTTGACTATGCATTAACATATGAATGTAGGTTATTGTTTGTAAAGATTGAGATCATCATGTTTGAGAATGTGAGATGAAGACTTAAATGAGAATATATCCATCATATTTTAATTTTAATCTATACTTTCATATTCCCTTATACCCTTCAACTATTTTCTTACCTCCATGATAAAAATGACAACTTTTGAATTACCTTCATGGGTGAGTGTTGTAGATGGAGAATCTTATGTGTGTACGAACTAAGGAGAGGTGGGAGGTTGTTTCCAAGAGATAAAAGTTACTAAAAGACCTATGTTGACCTTACATAATCACACTTATCTTAAATAATCATCAAATTTTCCATAAGGAGGTTTGAATAACATGGAAACAAGAAACAACATATTACCTTAAATAATGCTACCTCACCTTAAACTCTGCTAAACTATGTTATAAGGAGGTTTTATTCATGGTCTTGTTTTATCTTAGAGCTCAAATAAAAACTATCATCTTCTTCAACTAGATTATACCACTTTCAATGTTCATCTAAGACCTCATAAACATATTATGAAGACAACAAGTCCCTTGAAGGTCTCTTAAATTAGTATCATAGTCATAGACTATTCCTACTATGTTATTTAGGCATTTTGGGATCCCAAGGGGTCATTTTTACTCATATTTACACTAGTAATATTTAATAATACTATAAATATTCTCAAACAATCTCATGCTTTTCAAAAAAACCTATATTTCTTATAAGATCTAAGCAAGGTCCTATGATTTGCTTTGATATGCTTCTCAGCTGTTGTTAAGAATGCCTACAAGAGAGATTTTGAGTTTTTTAAAAGAATATTCCTAAAAACATCAATGTAATTTCATTAAAATATGAATAAAAACTTACTCACCTTTTATAATCCATTCAATATCATGTAAACTCACTAAGATACTTTCATACACTGGGAATCTCATTAGACTTATTATTGTACCTTGTGGAAGGGACAAACCACCCAAGCTATCTCAAGAGAGACATTTTCAATATGGGGGTACAATTTTTTTTTATTCTATTGAAAGAGATGTATTTTAACTGAAACATGATCATGAAAACTCCTTAAAATGAATACATTTAATTGATATATCAAAATTACTTGAAAACTAGCAAAACTCAAGTCAAAATAGGCAACTAGTTTCTTATAAAAAAGAATCTTATAAAGGAAAATTAGATGATGATTTAAATATTAAAAATGTCCTAATTAACCCTAAAATCATCCAATTAAAATTATTTTTATTCATCAATATCTTACGTGAAGAAATAAAGACAAACCTGGATCTTGTTTGGATGACAAGGTTATATTGACCCCCCTTACACTCTTAGCAATTGTTCATAAATATGGGGGGATGAATATAATATATAATGAAACTAAATTTAATTTAATTAGGGTACATATCATTGAAAAATATATTTGGACTTGAAGCTCTCTCTCCTTGTACTGAGCAAAAACTAATGGCCCTTCTAGAGCTACCAAGGAGGTCAATATGAGAGATAAATTGGTTTTCTTCATTTTAAGACCTAAAACCTCTTAATTTTTTTTTTTTTGAATTTTTAATGGAAAAATAAGGTTATGAGGATGCCTTAAACTCAATTTTACTTTGAATAACTCTACAAATGGCCTTAAAACAATCCTTTTTGACATGAAAACTACCAAATCACCTAAGAAGTCTAATAAAACTATTGAAAAATGTATCTATTTTAATTTATATGCCTAAAAATGTACACCAAATTATTATTCTAACATTATAATATCATTCACATGTAAAACCTGCTCCAAAAGTCATAAAATGACCCAAAATATAGTAAACTACGTCATAAAGTTAGTCAAACATGTCACCAACAAATTTGATAAATTATACAACATTAGATGACTTTAACACAAGCCATTAGGCCTCCTAGGATGTTATGGACTCTTTTCATCTATTAAAACAAACTAAAATTGATCAAAAGGTGGCTAGAGAAATAAATGACCATGGTGTTCAAAACCTTAATCTCATTAAATCTACCTTAACTTTGATAATCAAGGCTTTAGATGACCAGTTAAAGTAAATTACAAGACAAGCATACAAAATAAAAAGGAAAAAAAACATTAAAAATAAAAGTTTCAAGTGGTAGGGGTGACAATTTTTACCTATGAGGTCAAAATTATCAACATTTTGGAGACTCAATTGGGAAACATGCCTGTTACGCTAGAGAACTAGACCATTTACATATCTTTTAGAAATCATAAAACCACTTTTACATTCTAGAATGATAGTAACAAATCTGACCCATGACTACAAAAATATTTTTACTTGAAACAAGACACCTCTCTCATCTAAAACAAAGAAAGTAAACACACAACACAAGGGAAATTAACTAACAAGGAAACTATGCAAGCAAAGCACTTATTTGAAACAAATCACAAGAAAACTAATGTGCTAGGATAACACTTGGAGGAAAACAAATAAATTAACTATGTATAAGGAACTTATCTCTTAATAGTAGTGTTTCATATGTATCCCATTAACTAGGATTGGAATCTCCTTACCATCCATATTTTCAAGTTAGAAGGCATTGTGGTATTTGCAGCTAGAGTTTGTGTATGGGCCAATCCAAAGAGAGTCAAACTTGGTATGTCTTCTTGGTTTAAATTTTTCCTCATCCCACTTGAGAACCAAATCTCTTGTTTTAAAACTATATGAAGAAACTCCATCATCAAAGTCTCTCTTCACTTGTGTTTGGTGAATTTATATGGCTAACTTAGACTAATTTCTAATTTTTTCTAGCTCTATAATCTTAGCATACCTGATCTGTATTGTTTCATTCCCCAATAATTCAAGTTAGTGCATTAATTCTAAACTAGGAAACTCAATATAAATGTGTAACCTTACTTCGTTACCATAAACTACCTTATATGTAAAGTTGGATATGGACCTTTTGTATGTGATCCCATTAATTTATAGAGCTGATTTTAATTTCAAATGCCATGATCTTTGATTATCTTTAATAATCCTTCTTATGATCTTTAGTAGGTTCTTATTAGTGGACTCAGAAATGCCATTGCCTTGTGGGTAATATTTTGATGAAGTGTTAAGGTAAAAACCATGTTGAAAACCCCATTGGCTGATCTTATCTCCCAAAAAATCTATGGCATTGTTTGAAATGATGGTGAAATTAACCTCACATCTCGTAAGAAAACCTTCATAAAAGTCTAGCATATTTGATTCATTTACTTATTTCAAAGCTATTTTTCTCTATCCATATTGTGACTTAATCCATGTTAGTAAGGTTCCACTTATGAAATTATTTTTAAGGAGGGTTAATAAGGCCAATGAAGTCTAAACCCCATTGGATAAAAGGCTGGTCCACTAAAACTAGCTAGAGAGGTAAGGCTGCAAGTCTCACTTTTCCTACAAACATAACATATTGCTTGCATTTCCTAACCCATGAATGACAATAAATGAATATACTTGGCCAATATTACCCAATTTTCATTATCTTAAGGGATATAATCCTTGATGATAAATGTCATCCACCATGTCCATCATGTAACTCTTCAATCAACCTTTATATTTAGTTTGGTTTTATACACCTGAATAACATACCATTGATTCTCTTCTTAAAAAGTACACCATCAATAGGATAAATGGAATGTATTTCAATATAAAATATATTATTATTGAATCACTTAAATTAGGAGGATAATAACAATATTTAAAGTACCTTACCATGTCATGAAACTAGCTAGGAGATGAGGTATGATCAACTACAACTTCTTTATCATTCTACACTAAAATCATCTCCTTAGCCTCTTGTAAGTCTTGGGATAGATTTTCACATAATTCCTTGCCTCTATTTAGATTTATGACCTTGATTTACACATCATACCCCATCACTCTTGTTATTCAACCTTCCTTCTTCTCATTTATATCCTTATTCAATAGGAATTCCTTGATACTTGGATGGTTAACCATTAGATGTATCCTATTGTTAGATAACAAGTATCTAAACTTATTAAGAGATATGATTACTGAAATAACATGATTTTAAACACAATAATACCTTGTATCATACTCATCCAATACTTTACTGAATATGGCTATTGGTTGCTCTAATGCCTCATGATTTTTTTGCATAAGAATACTTTAAATGGTGTCCACATTAACATAAGTGTATAAGATGAAAATATTTTAAGAAGTCCATATTTATGAGTGTAGGAGAACTAGATAATTCTTGATTTATATTTTAAAAACTCTTCATCCCTTCCTTGTACCAATTGAAACTTTGATTCTTCTTAAGCATGTCATTAAGTGGCTTTGCTAAAGTGGCGAAATTTGAAATATACCTCCTTATGAAATTGATTTTTATTAGGAAGCTTTTTAGTGAATTTTTATGCTTAGGAAAAGAGAGAGAGAAATAATTGAGTCTATCCCCTTAGGATCTATGCTTGATCCATGTTTTGAAACCACTTGTCCAATAATATTATCTTCATGTACCAAAAAGACACACTTTTGGGATTAAGAGACACCTAAAATTGGCTACACCTTTCAAACACTTCTTTGAGATGGACCATATGATCACTTATACTCTTTGAAAACAAGGTTATATCATATAAATAGATAAGAACAAACTTGTTGATAAGACCTTGGAATTCCATATACATACCCCTCTAAAAAGTTTCTCTAGCATTGGACAAACCAATTGGAATATTTCTATATGCAAAGGTCCCCTAGTTAGTAGTGAAGGTTATCTTTAATTGATCTTCCTCCTTAGCCAAAATATAATTGTAGCCACTATACCCATCCAATAATGAGATCCTCTTTGAACTTGAAACTAGCTACAAAATTTGTTCCATGGATAACAATGGGTAATGATCCTTAAGAGAATCCTTGTTCAAATCCCAAAAGTCTATATAAAGTCTAATCTCACTATTCTTATTCTATACTAGAATAAGGTTTTCCACCCAAGTTGAGTATTTGATTGGAAAGATGATGTCTAATTCTATGAGATTATGAAGCTCAGTTCTCTTTAAAGGCTCATGTTTTGGATTTATGGGTCTCTTCCTTTGTCTAACTAATTTATTTTCAACTTCTAACTCAATGGTGTGTTAATCTGGACTTGGGTCAAATCCTTTCAAATCATTATATTACCATGTAAATACATCAAAAAAGTTTTCTACATAACTCAATGAATGATTCTTTTTATGAGTTAGTACATATTTTACCCAATTTCAAGCTCTTTCTAGCTACAATCTTAACATTGACATAGTGCTCATCTTTGGTTGACAAAGAGGACTTATCTCTTCTCATCTCATCATATCCACTAAATATGTTTTCAAGTGTGAAAAATACTTTTGGAAAAGTATTATATTTTGGTTGAATAATTTGATCCCCATACTACTATAATAACTTTGACTAGTTTCTAAATTTTTTGATGTGTGACTTATTTTTAACTTTTTCAATTAGATGGAATGCTGAAATGAGCCCCTATGGAAGACAACCTATCCACCTGTTTATTCTTTTCTCTTGGTACTGCCTAAATGTCAAAATATTGAAAATATTAAAGTAATTCAAAAAATATATGATTTTAATATATATGAAATATGTTTTTACATACATTAAGTTCTCTTGCTTGGTTAAATATAAGTTCACTATCACCAAAAACTTGCAAACTATTGAGCCCCATCTTCCTAGCCCACAACAAATTATGAACTAGTGCCTCATATTCTGTAACATTTTTTAAATATCCAAACTAAAAATTAATTATATAAAAATACATTTGTTTTTATGTGATATTAACATAATTCCAGCCTTGATACCATGCTTGTTCCTTGATCCATCAAAATATAACTGCCAAAGACTATTACTAAACTCATCTTCCATCATCATGGCTAGAATTTTTACATCATTTTCATGGAGGAAATAGACAAAAAGTCTCCCATAAATAAAATTTTATGTGTCATTTTCATGTTAATTTTAGGACCATTCATCAAGGAATAAATATATAACTCCCTCAAGGGGTGAATTAGTTTCCACTTCACTAGCTTCTACCACCTCATCTGAAATGACACAGTTAGTGTTTACAAGACTTGGCATGTAAGGATCCAATTGGAAACATGAAATGGGATCAGAATAGATATTTAAATTTATACCATACATATTTATTAACATCATCTATGTCCAATAAACTAATAGGTATCCACCAATCTTCGAGGTGAAGCTTTTAGACAAACACATGGGAAAATAAGGAGGTATGTCTACCACCACTACATCCTACTAAATAGTGACAATTGGGAAATCATGTAATGTCAAATTTAGATTATTAATCTTACCTAATTTATTTTTTGGTAACCAATCCAGATGTCATACCCATTTTATGTTTGGTTCATACACTAAACCAAGTTCAACTACAATTTATTTAGGCATGATAATGTTACTAGCTCCACTATCCACCATATAGTTATGAATCAATTATCAAAAAATATCAAAGAAAGATAAAATGGATGTTTTTTTATTTTTTTTTCCTCATCCTTACCCAAATTTACCTCTTTGTGTACTTTTTTGGACCTATTGTCCTATTGGCTGGTCCAAATTCACCAAGACTATATTTTCTTTCTTAGTTGGTTTTGATGACAACTTGAGAGATAAAAGTTATTTTATTAGTATGTCCTTTTGTCTTGGGATTGATAAGGAATCACACATGATCATGATAATGTTATATATATTCATATGATCCACAATACTATAAGAAATTTTACATACCTTTGGCTGCATTTTTTGAACAATTGGCTGATGCTAAACCTTTGGTACTTGATGAGACTTACCAACCTCAATGTTTTGATTTTTATGTGGTTTAAGGGTAGAAGAATAATTCTTGGAATTATTAGGAACATTAATAGATGTAATTGGAACATAAAAAAAATATTTGGTATATTTAATATCTTTTTTTTGCTCTAGTAATAACTACAACCACATTGCTTGAGGCACTAGAATCACCAACTTGATTCAAGGCCACATGATCATCAAGTTACCAATTAACAAAATTAGAATCTAAATTCCCTTGTCCATCATTAATCTTATCTTATTATGACATACCTTATCTATGTTTACCCTCTTGAAGATAAGCCTCTTCTTAAGTCATTTGAGGCATCACTATGGATTGGTTGACTGCAACTTGATTTTGTATGTCATTTTGATTTGATGTATACCAACCTAAATTTGGCATCATGTTATTTTGAGTTGGCATAGGAATAATAACCTTAGATTATGATGGAGCATTTGGATCAATAACTGCATATGGCTTGGCTTGATTTATATCTCCTTAAAATTGATAATCTAGTCTCTATTCTCTAAATCTTTGATATGGTTGCTTATTATCTCTGAAAAGATGATAATTAGGCTAATTAGGCACTTGGTAAGGCCTATTTTCTTGGTGTTGCTACCTCTTCAATTGTAAAATCTGCATTCCCAATAGATTGAAAAATTCCTTTGAGCTCTCCAATCTTAGTTGATTAGCTAGGAGGGGATGAAACTTATGCTCAGGGGGGTAGAATAGGAGCCATAGGAGGAGCATGAGGGACTGGTATGGCTTGTGTTTTACAAAAAAAAACATAGGATACCTAGGTGCTAATTTTATAGGTTGTATCAAATTATTCTCAAATCTTATTTCTACTTCATAAGCATATATAAAAGTGGTACCACATATTGATTGTATCATGACATTAATGTCTAAATTAAGGGCTCTAAGATAATATAAGAAGTCATATTCTTGGGATAACTTGATCAATAAAGGTATCCTAGTCCATGTTTTTTGGAATTTAAGATTAAATTTAGTCATGAAATCATAAGGATACCTATTTATGGTATTTAGTTGTTTAACCAAGGATAGGTGATCAATTTTTTCTAAAATTGCCTACAAAAGGCTACTCCTAAGTCATCCCACAAAGCAATGGATTTCATTGCGAGGTTTCTATACCACTACAGAGCTTTTCCTTTGAAGGAATCATAAGAAATATAATAGCCACATTATATTGAATAACATTATGGAATAAACAAAGGTTGATAACATACTTGATGCGATCAATAGGCATGGTTTCATCTTCTCCTAATAATAATGGGATGCTCTTAAGAGATAATATTGGTATACCATCAAACTAGGCAAGATTTAGTGGTATTCCTCTATTAAATAGGATAAACACTTAGTTTTTAATGGCCATTTTGATAGTGGTAATTTTATTGTCTAAAAAAATAGGCCGACCATGAGATATAAATTAATTTCTAAGGGTTTGTCTTATTAAATCTTTTTTCTTTTATAATAAGTAGAAGGTAACTCAATGAATTTAAAAGGAATACCTTTACTAAATGATCTTGTGGTAACATTTGGTATGAAAGTGGTGCTTGTTTGCTGCTAATAACTCTATAACTTGAAGGAATCCTCTAGAATAATGATGAGTGTCATCTAATATTGTAAATACTTTTCCTCAGCTCTAAAATTTAGTTATGCCAATGATAATGTGTCCCATTGGGTGTGCCAAAAACTATTGTCAATTAGGAGTGTGCCCTTATGAGAATGTGTGCTATTTATCACTCTTGATGAAACATGGAATATATCATAAGTGTGGGTGACTTTGGAAGGGAGATAATATCAAGAGAGATCTGGTTCCCTTGATGCACTCACTAAAACTTGTTCTTAAACTTACTAACTACTGGTTTTAACTACAAAAATGGTGAAAAGGATACTATTTGTAATGGAATTGAAAGGAAAATTGGGAATTAATGTGATGCACCAATATTTTATAACCACATATGATTATAATAAACACTATTATGAAAGGGAGAATCTTGCACATATTATTTTCTAGGAATGACTTATACAACATTGTTTCACAAGAATGACTTGACAAACTTAATTTTTGAAAGGAAGGAATGTAAAAAAACTAAATTCACATCCAATTCTTAGACTAAAGTTGATATTGACACTTATAATTACCTATATAAGTTTAAATATGCTCATGAATGTACAAAACTAGACAATAACGTAGGAAAACAAATGCTTCATAATGTTATATCAATGATGAATACATACATTTCACCAAAACCTAAAAATGGAGGAAAAGAATTCTTATTTATATCAAAAGGTTGTACAATTTTTTTAAGGCTTTTATCACAACCAAAATAAAAGAGTGATAATAAAATTCTATAAAAATAAGTACAAATATAAAATCAAATGATAGTAGACAAAGTTGCCCCAAAATAAGGGCCTCAAACTTGGTCTTTGCACTCTTCCAATGTTATGTAGTACTTCCTCAAAACCTATCCATTCATACATGTATTTAGGGTGGTGTAAAAGAGAGATTATAATGAGTTTTGGGGACTTATAAATATATTCATTATTATTGGTCAAGCTTGACCACTTAGAGAGTGCCTATATCTTTGCTTGACCCTATATATAGTAGCTCTTATATCTTTGTTGAAGAATTAGTCCTCCTCCTTAAAAATAGGAATTTAAGTATTCATTAATTGGTCATTAAAAAAATATTATAATACATTCATGAGGTCTCTCAACCATACATGGGTTGTTATAATCTCTTTAGTGCTTGTTTGACTCCTTCAACAAGCTAGGCATTGGAAGAAAAGAAGACTTTTTTGGAGACTTGAGACCTTTTAAAAAATTTATAACTCCTTCCAGATAATTAATTAACATTTTATTGCCTTTCATGTGGTTTATATAATATTTATTTTCCTTTAAAATTTTTATTATAAGCCTTATGTAATGATTTAGTGTTTTGATCCCTTGGAAAGTTCATTCTTTAGCATGGCATAGAAGGGAAAAGTTGAGTTTATCTTCAAGAATGACAATTTCATCCATGGATGGCCTTTCAATATAAAACCAAACATTAAAAAATATAATTTAAGACATTAATTTCTTGTAAAGACATAATTTTGCACCAAAACCTTGAATTTCCTATGTATCCCTTGTAGCCCTCCTAACAGGGAAAGCTCTTTGTCTGGAAGAAAATGGAGATTAATATGGAAAAATGAGAACATTTTTGGATACATATTAAGATATTATAACTTCAAAAAAAAATTCATGATCATATTCTGATTGTAAGAGTCCTTTTCAGCGCATTCTCTCTCCCAAATTAAGCCTAATTAGCCCTCCTAGGCTTAAAAAGTAAATATATTTATCTATAAAGATCCAAAAAATGTGAAATAAAAAAAAATTGTGTTATTAAATTTCAATAGGCTATCAAAAAATTTTCATGTCAATTTTGGGGTCATGAGACCCTGTAGAATTGTGCAAACCAAGAAATCATGTTGTCACCTAGTCTTATTTTGAGCTAGTTTGAGACTGCCTTGGAAACCATGCCTAGTTTGATCACCTCAAAAATATTATATCAAATTTTTTATGATTTAATATTTATGACACATGCCAAATGACATAATTCAATGATTTTTAAGCTTTCCCTTTCTTAAAACACCTAAAAAACACCAAAAATATGTAGAAATAGGGAATTTATGGTAGTCTATATATGTGAAATAAACATAAAATTGAACTTATAAGATATAATTTTATTATTAAACAACATAAAATATGTTTAAATATCAAAATATGGGATTATATGTGCATTTGAGGTCCATTTCCCTTGACTAGTCACAATCAGGATTTTAGAAGGGTTTAAGACATATTTAGGGTCTTAATGATTGTTCATAAAGAATAAACAACAAAATAACCTCCTTAAATTTTTAAAACATTATTTACTAACCTAATCAAATATCAAAAATGTTTCATATTCCCATGAAAAGTGTGAGAGGTGGTGTGAGTATCTGAAGTTGCTCCCCTGGTGGCATGTTTAACTCTTTTTGAACTTGAGAGGTCTAATATGAGTTTTGGGTCTAAAAAATCCACCTAAATATTGGGAGAGGTTAATAAAAATAATAAAATATTCCTAATGTTTATTCATGATTTTTTTAGGATTATTACCCCTTTTTATACATGTGGTGTACTAGTTAGGGGTCTTGGGGTTTAGGCTTGTCTCCTTCTTGCTAGCCATCAAGGGTGTTTGAGTTGAAAAAAAGATTTTTTTCCTCATTAAAATGTATTTAAATATTTTATATGACTATCAATACTTAAATTAACCTTTATTAGGTCTATCATACTTTTTAATCCTTTGATTTCAAATAGACCCCTTGATCTCATGACTACCCCTTGCCAATGAAGTGGGAAAGGTTTGAGATAAAATAGTGTCTATGTAAACTATTAGTATGTACATAAAGTTAACATGGGAATATTTTTATACTAATTAAAATACCTTTTACAAAACTTAAAATTATAATCATGCCTATAAAGGCCTCAACACACCAAACTCTCTCATGACTGGATGTAACATGTATGTGTGGATTAGGCCTATAGGACAAAACATGACTTTGAACATTTTATACTCATATAATATAGTATAAGGGTTAAATAATAATTTTTTTAAATTATAAATATATTAATAAATTATTATCCATCATTTTATACTTCTCACATTCCTTTAATCTCTCTAATAATCAAGTAAAACCCTCATAGTAGGCAGACATGTAGTTTATCTTTTGACCTTGTGTATAGACTTGAAACTAAGTTTGGTCAATCTTACTCATGTTTCCTTTTGGTTTCATAATTATTTTATTAAATTTTAGTCTATATTATTTAGACCTCATAATCCTTTACATGCACTTTGTTCCTCTCCTAGGCTTATAACCACTATATCACCATCTTATAGCCTGTAGGTGTTTAGTAGGGTGTTTGACTGTGTTCTTTATGCTTAGAATCTCACCATCATAAAAATATACCTATCAATGATCTTGAATTTATTTCATTCCTAATTTTTTTCTCATATCATATTTTAACACTTACTTTGGTCTTCCTTTGGATTGAAATCAGAATGTTCTTTCAAAAGGCCTCTATGTAGCCATTTAGGACATGTGACTATATTAGGTGTTTAGACTCCATTTTTTCACATCACTAATATCCTCAAATGGATTTGAAATAGTTGGAGTTCTAATTATTTTTTAATACTTTCAAACACCTCAACTAACCTCTTTATTATACTTAATACCCACTATCCAATTATCCAACTATAGGTGCTCATTAGGGTTAAGTTTGAGCATACAATCTTGAACCTAGTCTTTTCACTTGTCCATATTCCTGAATATGTCCAAATCAAAGGTAACTCATTCTATTATATATTTAAGTTATATAATTTCCTAAACTTTATGGGACACATTTAGACCATATTTGTACTTTCTCCTTTTGTACAGACCTTTAGGTGGTCTCTTGATTGTGAGCTTAACTCCACCTTCTCTTGACTATCTAAGTAGCTTAGTTGCTCTTCAAAGGTTTGTGAAACTTTTATATCTGAAATTAAGTTGAATCTCCATGACTTATATTTTATTTTTCTATTTTTTTGAGGTTGACTTGGTCCGAAATGAGGACCTATATGCCTAGGGCCTGTAGGTCTCTACTTAATTATATAGGCTACAAAACCACTTATTTAAGTACTTATACTTTTGGAACTTTCAAACCATTACACACATTTTTTTACTCCTTCATTTATCCATAAGCATATGAAAAGCATTATGTTACCTTAAACTTATTGTTTGAGCCAAAAGAGGATGGCTATAGGTGTACAATTGTACTCAATGTATATACTGTAGGTTATATTTTTCCTTATTAAGTATAAATAATCTCCCTTGGTCTTTAATTAAGTCATTTTTTATTTTGATTATTCATCATTAAATCTCACTTTGTATCCTCTTGACCTTATACAAAATAAGTTCACTTTGCATAGGTAGTTTGACTGTGTTTTAACACATGGCTATAGGTTACTATTTATATGGACTAAGATCATCATGTTGGAGAATGTAAGGTAAAGAATTGAATGAGTATATATCCATCATATTTTAATTTTAAGCTATGATTTCATCTTACCTTAGACCCTTACACTATTTTCTTACCTCCATGCTCAAAATGACACCTTTTGAAGTAACTTCATGGGTGAGTGATGTAGGTGGAGACTTCTCTATGTGTACAGACTAAGGAGAGGTGGGAAGTTGGTTACAAGAGACAAAAGTGACTCAAATAAATTTATTGACCTTATATAATCCACACTTAACATGAAGAAGCATCAACATTGCCATAAGGAGGTTTGAATAACATGGAAACAAGAAATAACATATTACCTTAAACAATGCTAACTTGCCTTAAACTCTACTAAAATGAGTTATAAGGATGTTTTCTTCATGGTCTTGTTGTACCTTGGAGATAAAATAAAAACTCTCATCTTATTAAAATAGATTATACCACTTTCAAATTTCATGTAACACCTCATAAACATATTATGGAGACACCAAGTCCCTTAAAGGTCTCTCAAATTAATAACATAGTCACACATAGTCCCTAGTGTGTTATTTAGGAATTTGAGTCTCCCAAGATGAAATTTTATCTCATAATTACACTAGTAATCTTTAATAATGATATTAATATTCTCAAATAATCCCATGCTTTGGAAAAAAAATATTTCTTGTAAGATCTAAGCAAGATCCTATAATCTACCTTGATATGCTTCTCACCTACTGCTAAGAATGTGTACAAGAGATATTTTAAATTTTTTGAAGTCATAATAATAAAATTATACATGGAATTTCATTATAAGATTAATAAATAATTACTCACCTTTTATAATCCCTTCAAGATCATGTAATCTCACTAATATCCTTTCATACATTGAGAATATCATTAAACCTACTACCATACCTTGTGGAAGGGCCAAATAACCACCCAAGATATATCTAGAGAGAAATTTTAAATATTAGGGTTCATAAAAATTTCACTTGGATGAACGATATGTATTTTAACTAAAACTTGAGCTTCAAAAATCCTAAAAATTAATACATTCAACTGATATATCAAAATTACTCGAAAAATGCCAAAATTCAAGTCAAGATAGGCAACATGTTTATTTTAAAAAATACAATTATAAAGGAAAATTAAATTATTTTTAAAACATTAAAATTTAATATTTAAACCTTAAATCATCCCCATAATACCATTTTTATCCATCAAGCTTTGAAGCGAATAAATGGAGATAAACCTGGACCATGTTTGGATGATTGTCATAGTGACCCCCTAACACTTGTAATGATAGTTAATAAATATTTGGGAATAATATGAAAAATAATTACACTACATTTAATTTTTTTAGGGTCCTTATCATTTCCCAAGATATTTAGACCTGACTCTCTCTGTCTCCTACTTGTACTAAACACAAACTGATGGCCCTTCTAAAGTTGCTAAGGAGGTCGATATGAGAGATAAATTTATTTTATTCATTTTAAGAGTTAAAATATCTTAAAAATAATTTATTTTACATTTTATTAGAAAAATAAGGTTTTGAATATTCTTAAATCTTAATTTTACCTTGAATAAATATATGTATAGCCTCAAAATAGGCTTTTTTGGCACTAAAACTACAAAAATCACCTGACAAGTCTAATGAAACATCTAAAAATTATATAAATTGTACATTTAATGACTAAAGAAGTAAAAAATGTTCTTATTATAAAATTATACTATCATTCACATGTATAACCTACTCCAAAAGCCATAAAATAACCAAAAATGTAGTAAACTAGGTCATAAAGTTAGTCAAACATGTCACCAACAAGTTTGATCAATTATACAACATGAGATGACCTTGACATAATACATAAGGACTATTAGGATGTTATATACTCTTTTCATCTCTTGACACAAACTAAAACTGGTCAAAATGTGGCTAGAAAAACAAATGACCATGATGATCAAAATGTTAATCTCATCAAATCTACCTTAAACTCTACTAAATAAGGCTTTGGATGACCATTTAAAGGAAATTACATGACCAAATTACTATTTAATAGGCAAAAAAACATGACAAATAAATTTCCATGTGGTAGGGGTGACATTTTGACATGTAAGGTTAAAATTATCAATATGTATCTCTATAGGCACCCATGTACCTCCTCTACCTCTCAACTCTTTAGAATTCCATGCCCAATAAGCAAGCACTACTAAGGGAGCCACTAGATGTGGTAGGCCTAGATTATTATGTAGATGATCTACTAGATATGGATCTACCCTTGATGTATAATTTATTTTGATGCAAACACGCACCAAACCCATAGCAACAGTAGCCCAAATCATCCAACTAGACAAATATTATTATAGGGTTGACATACTATCTATGCTTGTGTAATCATCTATAAATATGGGACATCGGATAAAACACACACTACATGATCTTACTTCTATTTTTCCACTTGATGTAACCTATCATCAACTACATGGGGCGCCCCAACTAGCTGATACATAGGGAAACTCTCATAAATCCAAGCACTCAACAAAATTATGGGGCCCATAATCTTCTTCCCCTAGGTTAGTATACCATACATATCATGCATGATTTTCAGCCAAATAATATATCCTAAATCATACTAATCACCCTACTCTAGGATGGAGTGACATAAGGCTATCACATATAATAGTTCCTTCCCATTTGACTTATGACACATCATATGTACTATCATAAGTTCTATCGTGGCCTTATGGATATCAAAAATGGTTGAGATATATATATTGAATAAACTAAACCATAAATAAGTATAAATCCTCTCTGAGCATGTAACCCAAAGGGCTAGGGATTGCCTCTTATCTTTCACCTCCAATACATCATATATGCTAAGATTCATGATAATGGGAAGTCCAAATAAGGCATGAAAATCCTCTAAAGTGATGCCCACCTCTATGGTATCCCCCTCCACCTCTCATCAAAAAGTGTTGGTCAGTCACTCACATGATCCTAGGAACATGACACCAAATAAACATTGAGTAGGATCCTCCTCACCTCCATGATGCCTCAAAATCCAAAGGAAACTAATTGGGCTTGATCTATATATAACAATCAGTCTAGCAAATTCGGTATCCATGATTCATCAAGTAAGTGTCAAAATATATATCATCTCTAAAAAACATCAAATAATAGAGAATGTATTATATATAGATATATAAATGATAAAATACATTCTTAAAATTATTAAAATACTAAAAATTAAGTATTTCATCAGCCTATTTTTCCTATTTTCCTAATCTATCACCCTTTTTCCTAAACAATCAACCCTTTTGATACTAAATCAACCCTATCACCTCTTTGCCATACTAAGTCTGCCATATACTATGTAGTCGACCCATTCCTATAGACACAATCAACCTTTTCATACTAAATCCTCGTTATTATCTCTTTGCCATAGTAAGTCAGCTATCTACTATGCTGTTGGCTCATTCTTATAGACATAATTAGTCATTTTGATACTAAATCAGCTTAGCCCCATTTAATAGACTATATTGGCTCCCTAGTGCATACTAAAACAACCATAATTCACTAAGTTGTCCATTTCTATCTTTCCAACTGAGTCATCCCTTCGCTATGTAGGTGGCCACCCCCAACAATACTAGGTCAACCCTCTACTATGCATTCAACCACCTTATTTCCTCTCACTTTTTCTAATTGAGTTAGTAGGGATGACTTTGTTCTTAATCTATGATGATTTTTTAATGATTTACCATAAATTATTTAAATTTTCACTAGTCTAATTATTTCCTACCTAATATCCCATTTTGTCCCTAGTATACTTAAAAATTTCCTAGGGTCATTTTCAATATCTACATTTTACCTAACATCTATTTTATGTATTTATCTTAATTTCAATTAAAATAAAATAAAAATTTGAAATTAATGCACCACTTACCTAAGCAACATTGGTTGTAGCCACTAGGTATCCTCCATGTCATAGTTTTCATCTCCTAACCATGGTTTCTCATTAGGCTCAACTAGGTCTCCCAAAGCAGTATTTTCTTAGAATAGTAAAAATAAAAAATAAATTATTTTTCACCCTATTTATATTTTCTATTCAAAATTATTTACCGATCAATTATTTACCATCAGATTCTATTTTTCACCCATAAATTTGTTTCTACTAGATACTTTTACAAACTAAAACATGTTTTAGAATCTTGACATCATAGAGAATTTTTCACATATTACATACATATATTATAAAAATTTCAAAATTTTGCTTATTTTATAGGTTTGCCTAATATTCCCTACATTAGACACCTTCATATTTCTCTCACTTCCATCCTACTTCATAACACTAATGTAAGTAAGGTATGTATTTTACAATTATGTCCTTTCATTTATCTTATTCACTACTTATTACAATTTACTTAGCTTAGCATTATGTGTTGTTGTGTTCTTTTCCTAAATCACTATCCTATGTTACAATTGTATGGCACATGATGAGTTTCATGTGGATCATATGCATACACAATATTTTTAAGCTTTATCAATTACTGATGCTTTTTCTCTTGAAATAACCCATCAAGACATAATTTATCTAAGTGAACACCTTAAAGGGTGCACCAAGAAAGGGGTGGGCAGGGCATTGATGCTTTGAAAGATTGTTATTCCCTATACCACCACTGAAAACCAACACAAACCTATCCTATACATTTCCATAAGATTTATGACCTCCCTTACACACTCATCTAAATAATTCATCAACATAAATAGTTCCTACCTAAGCCAAAGCCTTATTTTGTCATGTACCAAACACAATTGAATAGGATGAATCTATTTTTAGAAATGAGTATGATACAATATGAAACTATCCCAACTAACTTAGTTTAGGGCCTAACTATTTTATTTCCCAAAGAACTAGGTCAAATAGGCTAAATGTGTCACCTAAAACTTAGGAAGGTTTTAGGGTCAGATCCAATTATATAAACATGTCCTTCAAGCCATTTTCATTAGATAGAGATAGAGATAATCATTCATTTATATTTCTTCAAAATCTGATCTTCCACCATTCTACTTGAGGAGTCATTGCATAGGGTTTACACTTGGAGAGAAGAATATTGTCTTGTTTAAATGTCTTGGATGGATAGGATGATTATTATAGCCTAGAGCTAACCTATGTTTGTGATCCTTACAAAACACAATAACCTCTTGAATATCACCATTACCTAAGGGAGAGATTAAGCCTCGATAGGTTTTTATTCAAGGTAAGTAATCTTAACTCTTATTCCACTATTCTGGTAGATAAAAGTAGCATAATTAATAAATTGTGAATGTATTTTTATCTTCATGCATAAGGATTACCTCTACATTTAATTGAGTAGAGTTCTTTGCATGTTTAAATTAATGTTTATTATTCTCATTTGTTCCATATGATTTAGTGAGAACTAGATTAAATTTTCTTTAATTTATTATTTACTTTGTTATAAACCATAGGACATATCTAGGATTATTATGTGCTATTATTTGAATAGAGGCTTTGGAACCCACTCTAGTGATATTGTGTGGTAATACACCCATTAGTTAGGTCTAATAGATCTATATGGGTCATGACCCTGATTATCTAAATGCACCAACAAGTAGAAGGGCTAGTGTGATTTATCTTCTTTGAACCAGGATTGATTTTTAGATCAGATTCACTTTCCCTTGTCATATAGTTATTAGTGTGGGAAGTTTGAGTAGACCCACTAAAATTCACACCTACCATGTTTGTATAACTCTTTGGCATGGAAGTGAATGAAGGCATGGATGGTGATGCCATACTATTAGAGTGAGGCATGAGAGAGGTGGAGGATGTGGTTGAAGTCATAAAGTGACTTGCCCCAAATCCTATATAAAATCTATGTGAAGGTGATTAAGGTTCTCCAATATGAGGTCCCATCATGAGGTTATAAATGACTATGGGATCCTTACCTTGATGTTGATGGTATTCATTAATAAAGAGGATAATTTTATCCATATACTTAACATCACTGTAATCCTCTATAATTTATAGGAATAAAGGATTAAGTGCATTGGAATAGGGAGGAGTCCCATATTTGGTAGTTCTAGTGTTAACATGGATATTGTTAAGTCCTAGATTAGTTATAAGAGAATGTGTCTTAAGAATTTTATTAGGATTGGTGAAATTCATCATGTAAGTTTGATTTTTATCTGTAGTATTGTTAAACAATTTTTTCATGATGAATTTTTTTATTTAAACACTTACTAGGGAAGAGATAAACTTAGAGGTTGGAGATAAACAAGATTGATCTGGTTGATCTAGTTAGATAAATGGGATGAGACTAGGTCAAGATAGTTGAATTAGTGGTATTAATAGGAAAATAATATGGAATCAAATGAAGTCAATATGGTTAAATAGGTTGGATAAATAAGAACATAGAATAATCTAGAATTAAACAAAGTCAAGCTGGTCAACTAGGTTGGATATTCAAGAAAATAGAATAATATATAATAGATTGGGTCTAACAGGTCAATTGAGTAGGAAAATAGGAAAATTTATGCTTGGATTAAGTTGAGCTAGTTGACAAAGTTATAAATTCTATAAAAATTTGAAATATTCTAGATTTGGATAATTAAGTTATAAATACAAAAAATAAAGGTAAACACATATGAAACTAGGTTGAACTAGTCAATCCAATTTTAACACAATACAAAACTTGTATCATCTTTGGCTAATACAAGTCTAAAATATAACACAAATTATAAAATAACAAATAACAAAAATATAATTTAAAAATTAATTAATTATTCAAAAATAAGATCAATAAGTTGTAATAAAGGGTTTGATTGAAAGTGTAGGCTTCCAAAGATACTTGCTTGTCCATTAGATAGTGTCGACCCAATGTTTTAGAGAACTAACTATGGATGAAGTACCATTCTTATAGCCCACTAAACCTAGTTTCAAGAGTAAGATATAATTATATTTTCAATACTAATCACTAGCTGATGTAACACATAATCACACATATGGATAGATTCGTAAGGTTCAATAAAGAGGGAAGTCCTAGGCATTCCCAAAATATTGTGAGGTAAATGGAAACTAAAGATTATGTTTAGCTATGTATATGAAAAATGAGTATTTGGGAAATCCCATCACTCCAAAATATCTATAAATAATAGATAAATATTGTAAACAAAGTATCGTGTAACCCTTCATAACAATAGCTAAGTAGTTTTAAAACTATTTGTACATAATCTCTAAGGGAAGCCAAATAAAGTGAAAAATAAAAGCAAAAATTAATATTTTGAAAGCTAAGTTATATATTTGGAAATTAAATAAATAGAAAACCTAATAAAAAGTAAAGTGAGTTTAATTACTATCAATGTAGGTTAAATATCTTTGCTTGAACTAAGAAGTTAAAAAATAGAATAAGGTCAACCAAGTTGATCAAGTTAGATAAACATAATGTAATGAAGTTGAACTAATTGAATAGTCTATTGGAAAAACATGCCAAAATAAACATAGTTGAGTAGGTCAAATTAGTTTTCTAGGTAGAAAACATAAATATAACTAAGTTGAGTCGTTTGAACTCATTGACTGTAAAAGTATAGTTTTACAAAATTAAAACCTAGTAAAAATAGTATTGAATTTCGACTTTGACTAAAAGATGGGAAGATAAATTTGCTTAAAATTTGACAAATTGAAAGTACTATGTTGGTTAGAGTGAACTTGGAAGATAAGACAGAGTTGACCCTATTGATGTAATAGTTTTATAGAAGATGCTAAATTATTATTTTTAGCTGAGTCATCTAGTTGAATGTTTGAACCTATAAAGGCATAAAATAAAAAAATTAAACAGAGTCAATTTAGTCAACCAAGTATAAATAAAATAATAGAAAATAAAATTAAGTTGATCATTTGATATAGTTATAAAAATAAGATTCATAAAAGAGAGTAATCAACTAGGTTAATTTAGTTAAATACATAAGGTATAAAATAAATTGGGTTGATCAGTTTGATCTAGCTATCTAAGATTATAAATTATGCACACAAAAGATAAAAAAAGGTCAACATGATTGATGAAGTGTAAATACCTATGCACAAAATACAAAACTAGGTATACATACTCGATGAAGTATAAAAACTTGCACAAACAGAGCTAAACTAGGTTGACATAATGAAAGAAGTATAAAAACTTACACACAATTTTATACTAGGTCAACATGGTCGATCTGGTTGACTATAAATAAAAATTAAAAAATGTTAAGGGTTAGATTCATGTTGGGTTCATCAAAGTATATGCAAGTGAAATAAGACAAATCTACAACTTATCCTACTTATTAATATCCAATATTGGATAAGGTAATCAACTAACAATCTACTTAGCACTACTTTTTTATATCTAGATCATGACCAATGATAGATCTACTAAACCTAAACTAAGGGATCTCTTATCACATAATGGAAACTAAGAGGTTTTCAATGCCTTTAATCAAATTCCATGATTTGATAACACTAGATAGTTATTATGATTATAATAAAAGTAATCAAGCTAATATACTAAATAAATGATGTAGAGTAACTACTCCAAAAGGTTCAACCTTGCAACTTGTTCACACTTGTCACAATCTCTCAAGCTTCCTTATAGCCTTTTTTCCACTTTTCCTAATAGTAAAGGCAATCCAAGATTGATATTTATTATTTATGTCACTTTTAGAGTACTTTCTATTTATTTCTTTGTCTCCACCAATTTTATTAGTCTAAAACCACCTAGAGACCACTTCTCTAGCCCCTACCAACTTAATTAGGTCTCCTAAGGCCTAATTAAAACATAGTCCTAGTTTTTTTGTACACAGAGAGGTCATACACGTCTAAAAACTCAATAATATTATATAACAACTTAACCTCTAAAAATTCACAAATTTTTGTGATTTTTGAATTGATATAACTCCTACAAATTAAGTTTCAAATTAAAAACCCTAACCTAAGGTTAAACTAGTCTATACAAACCCAAGAGGAGAAAATTTATTATTCCATGCCACATAATAAGTTTCAAACCATTGTAAAAGTTTATTGGGATCTATGAAACTCCAATACACCTTATCCAATCATTATTTCTTTCCCTTAACACTTTTATTACACACTTTTAATGATTATGTGCTTGACCATGTGAAAGTTTCATATACTTCTACATGTCTATATTGAATTTATAACAAAAAAAGTATGAAATAAAATTAAATAACCTTAGGATATGTGAAAAAAACTTACCAATATACCAATAATAATAGTATTATATCTTTATTGATGTTCTCTTCAAATGTTTTTTTATACACATTCAACTCCCATGCATACACACAAAAATAGGGTCTATAATTAGTTTTGTCTTCAAAATGAGGAATTATTATATTAGTTTCTTGGAAATTTAACCTATTACACTAGATAATAAATTATATTTCACAAAAAAAAAAGGTTTTATACATCCTACAACTTCTCTAATTACTTTTGGACCTTCCAACAGTCATTAGAAGGCTAGTTAGACATTGAGAACATATACCAAGTTTGAAATTCCATACATATATGAGTTAATACCCATGGTATAGAATTAGGATGTCTTAAATAGATAATAAAACTAATTTTATACATTTATAATCCATTCAAATCACTCTTGAAACATCTAAACTAGATAAAACTAATCAAAAATTCAAAAATTCAATTTTGGTGGGAAAGACCAAATTTAAATTTTTGACAAGCTAGATCTAAAAATAACATCTTGAAATGAAAAATAAGGATTTTATAATCACCATAAGACCTCTTAGACCATAAAAAAACCTAAATTTGACAATAGAAACCAAAATTAAAATAAAACTAAGCCTAGGAGTGATGTTCCTACATCATACTCCCAGGGGAAAGAGAAAAATAATTAGGGACTATTGTCCATGAGTTCTTATAGATTACTCCCATGTTTTTTGATGTCATGATATGTCATATATGTAGCATATTAAACTAGTTGTTTTTTCTATTTGACCATATATTTGAGATATTTCTTATCTCTAGTTTGCTTAAATACTTACTTGTATAAAATGCATTCTAATTCATCTAGTTTGACTTGAGGAAACTATTTTCCCCAATCTATACCTGATGTATCTACTCATTTTGATGAATATTCAAATATTACTAATTATTTATAAGGGTAAAATTTTTCAACATTGAATATTGGTGATATACCTAAACCATTAGGGAATTTCAACTCATGTATTTTTAGAAAACTTCCTAAGCACCTTATAAGGACCAATTTATTTCATTTTAAGATTATTATACTCACCTATTGGAAACATCTCCTTACTAAGATGAGCCAAAAAATATATCTAATAAAAACACTCACCTCTCTTCTACTTACATTTGTTTGCTTTTTGTACTTCACACTAGCTTCTAGATGTTTCTTTACCTGTTGATGAACCTCCTTCATGGCCACTACAAATTCTTCTCCTTTATCACTCCTCTCATCCATATGATTGATATTTTTGAGTTTAAACACTCACCTAGACTACATACCATATATCACTTAGATAGGGTTCATGTCAATTCTCTTATTGGAGGAGTCCTTATAAGTAAGTTTTACCTAAGGCAACATAAGATCCCATTACTTGGGAATATCCTTAGATAGACACCTCAATAGGTTCCCTAGACTTTTATTAACCACCTTAGTTTAACCATATATTTTAGGGTGGTAAGATGAACTAAAAATCACATTTGTGCCTAAATTTCTCCATAGTGTCCTCTAAAAGTGGCCTAGGAATTTAGTATCTCTATCAGATAAAATGTTTATTGGTAGTCCATGAAGCCTTACTACCTCCTTAAAGAACACATTTACCACGTGGGTGGCATAATTGGTGTCCTAAAAGGAATGAAATGTGTCATTTTGGAAAATATGTCCAACACTACATAAATGGAGTCTAAACCTCTTTGTGTTCTAGGCAGACCCATCACAAAGTCCATGCTTATGGATGTTAGGAATTAGCTTTTACATTGTGTAAATCTAAGAATTTACTGAGAGGTAAATAGTAATTGGTAGTTATATTTGGTAGTAATATTATTGTCAACACTATTATGATATTAGGTTAGAATATAATATTTTTGAGATATATTGTTATAGGTTGTAAAAATATATTGTTTATAGAGTTTGAGAGATTTTGGGGAGAGAAATTGATGGAGAGAATATAGGAATAATGTTCCTATAAATATATAACTCTCGTATTGTTTTTATATTAGAGCATGAATAATATATTCTGAGTGTTTTAAATATTTAGATTATCTATGTTCAAATCTTTGGTTTTTGTGTAGATCTGAACTAGTGTTATCATCTAGTATTAGAGTAGATTCAGTCAACCCTATGAGAGCCATGGAATTTTGAGAGAAAATATGAGGAAAATTCATGCACTCAATTTTTTCCTCTCCATATGAAATCTATTACTCAATTCTTAATCATTAGATTATAAATTTATTTTGTATCAATTCAAAAACTTGTATGTGGATATCTGTATCAATTGCATTGAGAAACACATTTGACATTATTATGTTGGGGATTATTTATGAGGCATTAGAATGTATAACTTTTTATTTCTAGGCATTTTATTCATAGATCAATATACAACTTGTGTAATACTAGTGGCTCATATATATTATATTCTAATCTCTTCAATGCATTGAAAATAGGATTCAACTTACATATAACCACATTCAAACTACATGCAAGGTGATTATAGATCAAAGTGCATTATTTGATCTGATTGGATCATAAGTAGTCTTATTGTTTATATAATGTGCCTGTATTTTCACATGGAAAGTGTAGTTTAAAAGAATTTCATGATCTATCTGTAGTCGATGAAAGATTTTTCCAACTATACATTAACATATGCACCTTTTTATCTATCACTAGTTACTCCACAAACATCATCCATTCATCTGAGTGAATCATGACAAATCATATCAAACTTTTCAAAATCTTAGATCATGTAGTTGTCAAGGTCAATTCATGTAAGTTGTGTTTTTTAAATTAGGTCACGTGTTGTGTCTTTGAGTTTAGTTTTTTTAGAGTTTGAGTTGTCCCCCCAAGTGTGTCATCAAAAAATATTTCTTCATAAATCATGCATGTAATTATCCAATCAAAAGAAATAAATTCTAGAATAGTTGAATTTTATTTAAAAAGTAGATAAATTATTTATTAAGTCTTTTATGGTGTTTGTTAGAATACTAAGAACATAATTATATTTAGTTTAGAATTTCTATTATTAGTCGATAGTAAGTTAGGTTTTACCCTTTTTCTCTTATGAATTTAGTCAACTTTATTAAGGGTATATGTGTCATAATAGTCTTTGTAATATTTGGATTAGTGTGTCAATATACCAAGACAATACTTTTCAAGTTGTTTTATTATTCACAATGGTGTATGCCATTAGTTATCAAAGAGTCAATAAAGTTTATTAAAATGTTAAAAATAAGTCAAAGTGTCAGTCTTACATCACAAGAGTAATTTTCTATTTTAAGTGTGTCATATTTTTTAAAGAATCAAATAAAATGATGCATTTTTGGGAGACCCTGAGATCCTATGAAAATATATCATTTCACATTAAAGGAGAGATTTTTCCTCAAAAAATTTATGAATTTGACCTTCAATTTTTTTTTATTTGAGTAAGAAATGAAGATAGTAGAGGATAGAGGATACATGGAGGAAGGAGGTTTACATCGACCTCTCATTAGTCACCAATAATGGGGCCACACCAATGTTTTGGTGACATTTAGTGTGGTCTATTTTTCATAATTTCCACTATGTTTTTATAAAATAAGAACAAAAGAATAATTCCTATTCATGTAATGTAATTTTTGTGCAAATTCCAAACATAATTCCCTGATGTGAAAACATTGTGAAAGGCACAAATGTAAGTTAGTTCATGGATCTTGAAAGGGTTTGTGGTAGAGATCTAAAAAACCATAAGAGGTAAATAGTAGATAGAAGGAGGTTCCTATTCATGTAAAGGTTTGTGGTAAACCTATAAAACCATGGGAGGAGTGAGGCTCTCTTTATATAAAAGTCATGAGCTAAATGGGGTATGCTACAATGGGTGAGCGCACTACAAATAAGAGAGTGGATGTTTTTGCACCATGTAAAAATTATGGGGGGAATGTTAGGAATTAGATTTTATATTTGGTAGTAATATTATTATAAAAAATATTATGATATTAGGTTAGAATATAATATTGTTGAGATATATTGTTATAGGTTATAACAATATATTGTATATAGAGTTTGAGAGATTCTGGGGAGAGAAATTGATAGAGAGAATATAGGAATAATGTTCCTATAAATATGTAACTCCCATATCATTTTTATATTAGAGCATGAATAATATATTCTCAGTGTTTTAAATATTTAGATTATCTATGTTTGGCTCTTTGGTTTTTATACAGATCTTAACTAGTGTTATCAATAGATTCCTAAGGTCTATTTGGGACTAGTCGAGGTTGATATAAACCTATATTAATGATATTCCCTTTGGCTATTTGATAAATTTTACACCTCTCAACATATTTTATAACTTCTGCTTACATCTTGGGCCATAAATAGTGTCTAGTGAGATGTTCCAAGGTTTTATCAAGCCCAAAGTGGCCTACCATACTCCCACTATGTTTCTCTTAAATTAAATTCTCTCTTATTGATATTCTAGGTACACAACTACATACCTTTGATTTTGTATGACATAGTCCAACCATGGATCTTTGTTGAGTGTAGTTGGATGATTGTAGGCATTATATGCTTATTTGAAGTCTTCATATTCCTCATACATTTCCTTGAGTGACTCAATACCAACACTCTCAAGTTATATCTCATGCACCAACAAGACTCTTGTACTCAATGCATCTAATACCTTATTGCTTTGTGTTTGCTTGTTCTTGATGGTGAAGGTGAAATTTATATGTCCTCCACCCATTTCATGTGTATCTAATTTAGTTTAGACTGATTGGTAATGAATTGAAGTGCATAATTATCTGTATAGATGATAAACTCCTATGGTATTAAGTAATGCCTCCACTTATTTAAGTCTTACACCATTGCATACAATTCCAAGTCAGAGGATGAGTATTTTTTCTTATCATCACTGATATTTTCACTAAAATAGGATATTAGTCTACTCTCTTGGCTTATTACAACCTCTATTGCTACTCTACTAACATCACACTCTATTTGAAACACTTTATTGAAGTCTAGTAGTGATAGGGTAGGCTGATCCCTTATTTTTTATTTCAAATATTGGAAACTCCTTTTAGCTTTCTCACTCAAAACAAATTTTTTCTTATCTTCCTTAATGTTTTTTATTATTGGAGCGCATATTCCACAAAAATTTCTAATAAATTTCCCATTTTAACTTTCAAGTCCATGGAAACTC
Organism: Torreya grandis; assembly: GCA_037957365.1. Taxonomy (NCBI): domain Eukaryota; kingdom Viridiplantae; phylum Streptophyta; class Pinopsida; order Cupressales; family Taxaceae; genus Torreya; species Torreya grandis. Next base: position 102,108 of record JARHVA010002887.1, on the reverse strand, counting down.
CTTACCTCTCCAAATATTCTAGGTGTGGGATACTCCATGATTGCCTTCACATTATCCTTATCCATGTTTAGTATTCATTGAGAGATGAAAAAGCATAGGTATAATAGTTTTATTTCATAAACTCACACTTCTTGAGTTTTATTAGCAACCTTTAATCTTGTATCCTTATCATGAGTAGATGCAAATATTGAAGATTCTCCTCCTTAATAGGGTTGTAGATAAGTATGTCATCAAAGTAAATCACTAAAAACTTTCCTATAAAAGGTTTGGACACTTCATTCATAAGCCTCATGAAATTTCTTGGTGCATTGGTCAAACCAAATGGCATAACTACCCATTCATATAATCATTCATTGGTTTTGAAAGCAATTTTCCAGTCATCCCCTTGTCTAATCCTAATATAATATTACCCACTCTTAAGATCAATTTTTGAAAAGTAGCTTTCTCCACTCAAATAATCCATAAAATATTCCATTATGGGGAGAGGAAACTCATAACTAATGGTGTTCTTGTTCATATCTTTGGAGTCTATACACATTCTCCACTCACCTTCCTTCTTAGGTACTAACACTATAGGTAATGCATATGGACTAAGACTTTATTTGATCAGTCATTTGTCTAAGAGGTATTTCACTTGTCTCTTGATTTCAGAATTATACTTAAAATCCATCTTTTATTCTTCCTTTTTAAGTAAACTTGCTCCCAGAACAAAGTCTATTTGATGAGTGATGTTCCTCATAGGTGTTAATGTACTTGGTAGCTCATCAACTACATTTTTTTCATATTCTTATAACATGTATTAGATTTATTGAGTTAATTCATATAATTTAATGGTTATCATAATAGTCCTAGCTTAAATACCAATGAAAATCCCAACTCCTCTTCATTCATGTCATTTATAAACTCTTTACCACTTACCAACATCAGATTTGATCTAACTTATTAGTCATGGTATTCATCCTTCATAAGTAACAATGTGTGACTAAATACATCCTTAACCAAGATTTATGTATTCCTCATACCATCATGATTCGTTTCTCTATCATATTATCAAGGCCTACCAAGAAGAACATGCCAAACATCCATGAGAATCACATTACAAAGAACCTTATCCTTGTAACTTCTAAATTGAAATTTCACCTAAATTTGTTCTCTTACCAAAACTTGCTAACCATTATTCATCCATGATACTTTGTAAGGTGTGGGGTGAGGAAATTTTTTCAATCCATAGTTTTTGAACATTTCAATAGAGACTAAATTATCTATACTTCCTGAATCTATGACCATTTTAAAACATTTACCTTGGCACTTACAAGAAGTTCTGAAAAGAGTTTTTATTTATGGTGGATCTTTCTCATTGGATTTAGTCATCATCAATATCGTCATTATCAATGATTCTCCTACCTCAATTTCCTCCATAAGTGATGGAGAACAAACACTTTCTTCCTCAACTACCTATACAATCTGATTTCTTCCTTTAGTTCATGGACTTCCTACTAGCTGATCCTTTAGGCATTACAATGACATATATCCAAAAAACTTGTTGAATTTGAAAAAACATCCTATAAAAACACTTGATACCCTTCCTCTTTATGAATAACCACACCTAAAATAAGGCCTTCCACATATAAATCCTCTACTTTAATTAGATGGATATTCATGTGAAGTAATGGACTTTCCTTGGCATCTTTATGAATATCCTCTTCCTCCTTACTGACCTCTTCCCCTAAATTTTTTTCCTCTACCTATATTTTGTTGGTTTTATTTCCTATTGAGCTTATCCTCTACTTCCAAGGCCAACTAGTAACACTCTTCTAATGTCTTTAGACTAACAAGGCTCAACTCATCCTATAAGTTGTATCTAAAACCATTGAGATACATAAATACCTTATCATTTTCATCTTCCATGTGCCCTGATCTAATATTCAACTTGTATAACTCTTCATTATATTCTCTTACCCCCATCTCTTTTTGTCTCAAGTTTTGAAACTTCCTATACAAGTTGGTGATTGAATCAATATGAAAGAACTTGCATCTTCAAATTGGAAACCATTCTATCCCAAGACTTGATCTTAGATTTTTGTTTTTTCCTTATCTAATATTATATGTAATCCCACCATAGGGATGCATGATCCTTCAACTTGGTCCTATAAAACTTCACATGTTGTTATTATAGTCCATCTTCAAAATCAAAGTATTTGTCTAAGTCTCCTATCCAATCAAGAAGTTATTCTCTACTGAGGCTACCTACATATAATAGAATATATATTTTGAGCTTAGATACCTACCATTTTACCACCTTCATCAATATTTAAAACTTTTGTTCTTTAGTTTCTCTCTCTCCTTCATCTTCCAACTCTAGTGCCTATGGCTCTTCTTCTTCTTGGTCACTCAAATCACTTGTGACTATTCCTCTTCTTTGATTAAACTCAATTTATATGAGTATTACATAAAAGTTGACTATGAGGTTCCTTAACTCCTATAATATGGCATCTCCCATCTGTATGGATACTTCCCTCTCACCTGTTTCATTTCTCCTAAGTAGCATCTTATCTCCTATTAGGTAATTTATCAAATAAATCCTAGTTTCTCTTCCTCTCAGATAATATCACCTTATCCACTCACTTCCAGGTGTCTTATTTTGGATATGATACCAAAATTATGTAGAGTAAATATTCCCAAAGGTTAACACCTATAACTTGTTCACACTTGTCACACTCTCTCATGTTTCCTTGTAGCCTTTTTTCTACTTTTATTGATAGTACAAACAATCTAAGATTGGTATTCAAAATTTATGATATTTTTAAAGTACCATCTATTTATTTATTTATCTCCACCAATTTTTGTAGTCCAAAACAACCTAGAGACCACTTTTATATCCCCTATCAACTCCTAATTAGGTTTCCCAAGGCCTAATTAAAGCATAGTCCTAGTTTTCCATACATATATAGATGCCGTATGGGTCCAAAAACTCAAGAATATTATAGAAAAAATTAACCTATGAAAAATCAAATTCTTTGTTCATTTTTAATATATGTAAATCCTATAAATTATGTTTGTAGTTGAAAACCCTAACTTAGGGTTAAACCAATCTATGCAACCCTAAGAGGAGAAAATTTATTATTCCACATTATAGAATAAGTTTCAAACCAATATAAAAGTTGATTGGGGTATGTGAAACTCCCATACACATTATCCAATCATTATTTCATTTTATTAACACTTTTTTTACACATTTTTATAGGATTATATGTTTGACTATGTGAAAGTTTCATAGACTTCTATAGGTGTATGTTGAATTTCTAACAAAATAATTATGAAATAAAGTTAAATAAAATGTAAATAACCTTTAAAATATGTGAAATAAAATTAATTGTAAATAAATAACAATAGGAATATAGATTTATTGATGTTTTCTTTCAATTTTCTGCTACACACATTCAACTCCAATGTATACATACATAAATAGGGTCTACAATCAGTTTTGTCTTCAAAACAAGGAATTCATAAATTGGTTTATTGGAAATTGAACCTATTAAAACCTATAATGAATTATATTCCATGAAAACAAAAAGGTTTAATATGTCTTAAAACTACTCTAACTACTTTTGTATCTTTTGTTTGTCACTAGAAGGCTAGTTAGACATTGAGAACATACGCCATGTTGGAAATTTCATACATATATGATTTAATACCCATGGTTTATTTAAGAGATAATAAAAATAATTTTATACATTTATAATTACTTACAATCACTCTTAAACCATATAAACTAGATAAAACCATTCAAAAATTAAGTTTTGGCAGGATGCCAAATTTGAATCTTTGACAAGATAGATCTAAAACTAACATCTTGAAATGAAAACTAAGGATGGTATAAGACACCTAAGAAATTTTAGAACATAAAAAAACAAAATTTGAAAATAAAAACCAAAATTGAAATAAAACTAATCCTAGGAGTGATGTTCCTACATCAATAAACATGAAAGTTAATCTAGTAAATGACTATACAAGATAATCTAATGCTCATTAAATATTATGGAAAAAATGAGGAAGATAATAAAAAATCAAATACAATTATATTTAAGATATCATAATAATAATCTAAGTAAGGAATTACACAATTTAATCCATTAATTTCACAATATATACTTATCAAAATATGAAGGGATAGGAGTATACTTACCTTGTTGAAGTGAATCCCTCATGCCTCAATCCATCCCTTAGCCAATGGTGATTTTTAAGATCTTGTTGTGTATTTTAAGGATAACAAGGATATATCATATCTATGCTAAAATATTTATCCTATGCATCCAAGACTTTCACAAGACAATTTCTACATTTCCAAGGTAAACCCCTAAGCAATGAAACCTCCTATTGAAAGTATAATCATATTTTTGAATTATAATGATGTGAAATTAAATTATCCTATATTTATAAATGAATTTAAGAGGGTATTTATAAAAAATTATATATCCTAAAACCTCCCAATATTTTAGCTAACAAGGTTGACTAGACCAAATGAGTATAAAAAGTGGATTAAAATTGGTGTTTTCATAGGTAGGGTCTAATTTGGGTGATTAATTGCTTAGGGGAGTGTATAAACAGGTTTTTATTACTTAGGGAATTGGATAAGAGTAACTTGTAGTGGTTTTAAGTAATGGTATAGGGGAAAATATAATAAGAATCAACAATGGTATTCCAACCCATTTATTTGTGCACCATTTAAGGCATGCACTCAAATGGATTTGGGTTCGATGGGTTTCTACACTAGTGAAAGCATTAGTAACTGATAAAGTTTAAAAATATTATGTTTATACAAGTTATTGCTCAATATAGAGCTTATTAGGTTTAGTAATGGCATCTTTGTGACTAGGATTATGATGGTAATTAACATTTGTCATGTTCATATATTAATTTTTAGTGTAATATTGGTCATAATTTGCATTAATAATGCATAGATTTTCATCATAATGTTGCATAGTGGGATCTAAAGTAGATTTTTAAGATTTATGATTTCTAGATTTGGAAAAGGTTCACTTTTAGGAAGCTTTAATATATTAATTATTATAAACCTTTATCATAGAATCATGATCAAAAGCTTACCCCAGTGTGATGGAAACCATAAATTTTGGAAGGGCATGCCTCATGAGAGTGGAAAATGTTGAAATGAAACTAACAAAAAATGTTAGGATCATACTATTATGGAGGATAATTAGTAGTATGGATTAAAGTTTTATATGGAGATAATAAATTCCTCATTTTTGATGCACTAAAGGGTGGGTGGGGGAGTTTGAGTATCTGAGTTAGTGGATCTTATTTTGGTTTGAGAAGGATTGAGTTGAGAATTGGTAATGATTATTAAATTATGTAAAGTTTGGAAAGATTCCTTTATGATATTATGAGAAGGTTCAAATTCAGCCATAAGGAAATTATTTATTTTTTCTTGATCAAAGGCCTATTCTAACATTTGAAAAGAAAATATATTAACCTTGTATTGAAGATAGGATTCAAGAGTAATGATGAAGAGTTTGAAAAATCACTATTTATAGATATGTAGCTATAGATATATAGAGTAGGGATAGTAGGGTGGGGTAGGGGGAAATTGGGATGCTAGATCAACTTGCCAAGACCAACGTAGTCTAGTCTATATAGAGTACTTCATGGTAGGCTTTGCTCTATTTCATGGGGTATTATATAGATGTGGTGGGTCCCCAACTAATATCATCACTCATTTTATGATATTATTTATGAGATAAATAATTCCATTGTTTGATAAATTTTGAGAATATTTGTTAGGAATTTTCTTAGCATTGATAAAATGGCTAAGGCTATTCTTAGGAATATCACTATATTGAAATTCCTTGACTAGAGAATTGACTAAATCCTTTAATTTTAAAATGGAATGTTTGAGGATTTGGTTATACCATTCTAAGGCATCATCATGAAGGTTATGATAAAAATTTTAGTAGTGGAAAATGTATTAGTTTAGAGACATTAATTATAGAGATTACTAAAATATTAAATGAAAAATAGAAGGATCTTTAGTCCCATCATATGCAATAGTTGAAGAAATGTTTCCAATGTCTATGAACACAATGAATTGTGTTGAAGGTTTATTTTCAAGATGCTTTAGAATTTTATTATGAATGGGAGGTTGATGGATGATATTACCATTATAATATATAAGAGGAAGAGGACTAAAATTATGATTTTGTTAAGACGTAATGATTAGAGGTTGGATAGCCATTTTCAACATGTGATTTCACATTTAGAGTAATTAGTTATTTGCATGAAGTACATTTTTTGAACCACTTATGTAAGGATTTGAGTTTTATCAATAGGTGGGTTTTGTTTATAAATATTATGAGGGGTGTTACCAATATTAGTATTGAGAGGAAGATTCCCAAGATTGTTATTTATTGCCATAATCATGTGAAAAGAAGAAGGAAGTTTAGATAAACTTCCATTATTTTTAAGAGTATTAATGGTATTATCAAAAAAAAATTAAAATATGTTTGAATTATCTAAATAATCATTATGGATAATTTCAATCATGTTACATGCAATGCAATTATATGTATTTTGGAGATAATTACACCATAAAGTGTTAGGTTCTATGGTTGAAAAGGTAGGTAGGAAATAGAAAACCATGTAAAATCAAATTGGGTGGAGACTATCAAGGAAAATTATCATAGGTGAGACTAATATATTTATTGGATTTCAAAGCTATTAGGAAAATGTTATTGGTTTCTAAAAATAAAATTTATTGGACAGTCAATGTAGTTGGTTACTATGTTAGTCAAAGGGAATTTTATAAAATAGACTGACATAATTTAGAGATAAAAATAATCACTGTTGGTAGATGTTTGGATCACATTGCATCCATCTAGTCAATACATTAGTAATGAAGTGGTAAAATTCATACTGTATCAAGTTAATCACTATAATCAAGCTAAGGAAAAGATAAAATAACAAAAAGTAGTATTGAGTCATTTTATTTAATTTTATATATATATATATATATATATATATATATATATATATATATATATATATATATATATATATATATATATATATATATATATATGAATGATAAATAGACTATATTGAGTCGGTCAATGTAGTTTATAATTAAAGGTAACAAGGACAAACTAATTCAATCTATTCAATGTAGTATATAAAATAAATTCCTAGAGAAAATAGACTAAAAATGAATTGTATTCAATTGTTTGATATAGTCACATAGATAGAGGGATGAGATATATAAAGTTATATTATTTAATATATTCAATGTAGTCAGGGATGTAAACACAAGAGAATAGTTTGATCTAGTCGATGTGGTCTACACACATGTAGTTATATCAACATTGGCTAATGTAGTAATAACACACATCATACAACTTTATCAATTCTAGATGATACTGTATAAAAAATAAAATACAATAGTAAGTATAAAATGGATATATATATATATATATATATATATATATATATATATTACAAATTATTTTTCTAAAAATTAGATCAGATAGATGTACTAAAGGCTTTGATGGATTTGTAGACTCTTGTAGATACTAACTCATCTATTAGATAGTGTTAGCCCAATGTCTTAGATCACTTATTATGAAGTACCATGCCCATATCCTACTAAACCTAGTTTAGAGGGTAAGATGAGAGTAACTTGTAGGTGATAACCACTAATTGGTTCACTATAGAATTAGATAGATGGATGGCTTCCCAAAGTTAAATAAAAAGGGAATCCTAAGAATTTATGATATACTTCAGGGTTAGTGGAAACTAAAGTCCTTATTAAGCTATGTAATATGGTTATGAGTATTGGGTCAAGCTCCTCATGCCATGATGTATGTAAGAAATATACTAGGATTGTAAATAGAATACCATGTAGCCCTTCATGAAAATAACTAAGTAATTTGAAAATTATTAAAACATAGTTTCTAGGGAAATACAAATAAATAAGAAATAAAATTTGAAAATCAATATCAAAAACCAATTTTTTAGGATTCAAAAAATTTAAATAAACAAGAAGTCAACTTGAAATAAAAAGTGTGATTAAATTATGAAATGGAAATTTAATTTACCTTGATTATGCTTGAAAATTAAAAAAGAGAACTGTATCAATGCTAACTGATGTAGTTATACACAGTACAAAATTTTATCAACTAGATCGATACAATCTATGTAAATAGAGTTACAAACATAGATAAATCAATAAATCAAATATATTGAAGTATTTTACTAAAAATAATTACAATATAGAACTAAATCAAATAAATCAATGTAGTTGAATAGAAAAAAGTCCAAGAAATAAGCAAAAAGTGTAAATACATAATAATGTTGAGTAGATCAATATAGTTTACTCAAAATAGAGTTGAAAAGAACTATATCAATTGGTTCAATATAGATTACTAAGGAAAAATTCATATTTTTAGTTAAAACTATATCACCCTTAACTGTATAGGATAAAAAACCACTTCTTTAAGTCTTTAGACTTTTGGCACTATCAAAACATTACAAAACTTTTGTTACTCCTTTAATGATCCAAAGAGCATACGACAAGAATTATGTCACCTTAAAATCATTATTTTAGCCAAAATAAGATGGCTATAGGTGCACAATTATACTCACTATATGGATTGTAGATTAGATTTTGCCTTGTTAAATTTAACTAATCTCCCTTGGTATATAATTAAGTCATTTTGTACTTTGATTATTCATCATTCAATATCTCTTTATATCCTCTTGACCTTATACATAATAAGTTAAATTTTCATAGGCATATTGATTATGTTTTAACATATGGATGTAGGTTACTATTTGTACTGACTGAGATCATCAGGTTGTAGAATGTAAGGTAAAGATTTGAATGAGCATATAGCCATCATATTTTCCTTTGAAGCCCTAATTTCATATTCCCTTAGACCCTTCAATTTTTTTCTTACCTCCATGCTCAAAATGACACCTTTTGAAGTACCTTCATGGGTGAGTGTTGTAGGTGGAGACTTCTTTGTGTGTACAGATTGATGAGAGGTGGGAGGTTTGTTCTAAGACACATAAATGACTCAAATACCTCTATTGACCATCCATAATCCACATTTAACTTGAATAAGCATCAAATTTTCCATAATGAGGTTTGAATAGCATGAAAGCATGAAATAAAATATTACCTTAAACAATGCTAACTTACCTTAAACTTTGCTAAACTGAGTTATAAGGAGGTTTTCTTCTTTGTCTTGTTATAATTTGGAGATCAACTAAACACTATCATCTTCTTCAACTAGCTTAGACTAATTTCATGGTTCATATAATATCTCATAAACATATTATGAAGACACCAAGTCCCTTGAAGGTCTCTCAAATTAGTAGCATAGTCATATACAATCCCTACTATGTTATTTAGGCATTTGAGGCTCTCAAGAGGTCATTTACTCTCATAGTGACACTAGTCATATTTTAGAGTAATATAAACATTCTCAAACAATCCCATGATTTTGAAAAAAACCTTTATTGTTTGTAAGATCTAAGTAGGGTCCTATAATCTACTCTAATATTCTTCTCACCTGCTAGAATAGTAATAGAATAGTAAACCTTTTTGGCACTAAAACTAATAGAATCACCTTAGAAGCATGATGAAACTAATGAAAAATGTATCCATTATAATTTTCATGATTTAAAAAGTACACAAAGTTATTATGATAATATTATACTACAATTCACATGCAAAACTTGCTCCAAAAGTCATAAAATGACCCAAAATGTAGTAAACCAGGTCATGAAGTTAGTCAAATATATCACAAAATATTTTGATAAATTATATAGCATGAGATGAATTTAACACAATATATAAGGCCTATTAAGATGTTATAGACTTTATTCATCTCTTAACACAAACTAAAATTGGTCAAAAGTTGGCTAGATAAATAAATGACCATGATGATCAAAACCTTAATCTCATCAAATCTACCTTAAAATCTACTAATCAAGGATTTAGATGAAAATTTAAAGTAAATTACAAGACCAACATACCAATTAACATGGAAAATAACATGAAAAATAATTTTTCAAGTGATAGGGGTGATATTTTGACTTATGTGGTTAAAATTATCAATACGGATCTCTGTAGGCACCCCTATACCTCCTCTACCTCTCGACTCTCTAGAGTGCCATGAATAGTATTAAAGAATTAATAATGGATCCACTATATGTGGTAGGCCTAGAAATTTGGGTGCATGATCTATTGGATATGTCTCTTCCCATGAAGTATAATGTCTTGTGATGTAAACATACATGAAAACCATAACAATAGTAGCCCAAGTCATCCAAATAGCTAAATATTAGTGTAGGGATACCACACTATCTACCCTCATGTAATAGTATATAAAGTTAAGGCATGGGAAATGACACACACTATATGATCCTAACTCTATTACACCACTTGAGGTAACCTATTATCAACTACATGGGGCACTTCAGTTGGCTGATACATAGGGAGCCTCTCATAAATCTAAGTACTCAATAAAATTATGGTACCCATAGTCTTCTACCCCCAAGTTATTAAACTATACATATCATACATGAGTGACACCCAAATTATAGACCCAAAATCATATAAATAATCCTAATATAAGATGGATTGACATAAGGCTACCATGTATAATAGTGACTTCCCATCTGACTTATGACACATCATATGTGCTATCATAAGTCCTAACATGGCCTTCTAAATATCTAGAATGGTTGAGATATACACATCAAACAAATTAATTAGTAAACTATGGTAAATCCTCTCTAACCTTATCACCCAAAGGGAAAGGGCTGATCTCCCATCCTCAACCTTTGATGCATCACATATGATAATATTCTTGACAATGGGAAGTCCAAACAAGGCATGAACATCCTCCAAAGTAATTACCACCTCTATGGTATCTCCCTCCACCTTCCATCATAAAGTGTTGGTTAGTCACTCCCATGCTCCTAGGAATATGACACCAAATCAACACTGAGTAGGATCCTCCTCATCTCTATGATCCCTCAAAATCCCAAGGAAACCAACTGAACTTGATCCACATCTAACAATAACTCTAGAAAATTTGGTAGCGATGGTACATCAACCAAGTGTCAAAATCCATATCGTCTCTACAAAATATCAAACAATAGAGAATGTATTAGATATCAAAGTAAAATTGATAAAATGCATTCTTAAAATTCTTAAAATACTAAAAGTTAACTATTTAATAATCCCATTTTTCCTATTTTCCTATTCTATCACCCTTTTTCCTACACAGTCAATCATTTTGATAGTAGATCAACCTTATCATCTCTTTTCCATACTAAGTTAGCCATATGCTATGTAGTCAACCCATTCCTATAGACACAATCAGCATTTTTGATACTAAATCAGCCCTCTCACATCTTTACCATATTAAGTCAACCATCTGTTATGTAGTTGGCCCATTCTTATAGACACAATCAACATTTTTGATACTAAATCAACTCAACCTTATTTAATAGATATATCAGGCCCCTACTACATATCTCATCAACTATAATGCACTAAGTCAACCTTGTCTATCTTTCCAATTGAGTTATCCCTCTACTATGTAGTTGGCCACCCCTAACAATACTAAGTTAGCCATCTACTATGCATTCAGCCACCTTTTTTCCTCTCACCTTTTCCAACTGAGTCAGCAGGGCTGACTTTATTCTTAATCTAAAATGACTTTTCAACCATTTACCATAAATTCTTTAATCATTTATTGGTTTTATTCTTTCCTACCTAATATCACATTATGTCCCTAGTCTACTTAAAAATTTCAAAGGGTCGTTTTTAGTATCTACATTTTATCTAACATCTATGTTATATATCTAGCTTAATTTCAATTAAAACTACACAAACTTTCAAAATTAATGCACCATTTACCTAAGCTACATTAGTTTCAGCCACTAGATATCCTCCATGTCATAGTTTTCATATCCTCATCATGGTTGCTCTCTAATCTCAACTAGTTTTCTTAGAGTAGTATTTTCTCATAATAGTAAAAATAACAAATGAATTATTTTTCACCCTATTTATATTTTATATTTAAAATTATTTACCTGTCAATTATTTACCATCAAATTTTGTTTTTCATGCATAATTTATTTCTACTTACTCCTTTTTCAAACTAAAATATGTTATGGAATTTTGATGTCGTAGAGATTTTTTCACATATTACATGTAAATATTGTAAAAATTTCATAATTTTGCTTATTTTATAGGTTTTCCTAATGTTCCCTACATTAGACACCTTCACATTTCTCTCACTTCCATCCTAATCTAGAACACTAGGGTAAGTAAAGGTATGCATTTTATAATTATATCCTTTCATTTATATTATTCACTTATTATTACAATTTAATTAGCTTAGCATTATGTGTTATGTTCTTTTCCTGAATCATTATCTTGTGTTAATATTGTGTGACATGTGATGAGTTTGGAGTGGGGCATATGTATACATATAATAATTTTAAACTTTATCAATTACTAATGCTTTCTTTCTTGAAGGATCCCATCAAGACTCAATTTCTATAAGTACACACCTTAAAGGGTGTATCAGGAAAGGGGTGGGTAGAGCATTGGTGCTTTATAATATTGTTGTTCCCTATAATACTAGTTAAAACCCACACAAACCTCTCCTATAAATTTCCATACACTTTGACAATTCCCTTACACACTTCTCCAAGAAATTCACCACCAAAAATAGATCCTGCCTAAGCCTAAACCTATTTTTGTCATCTACCAAACACAATCAAATGGGATAGCTCTATTTTTAGAAATGAGTATGCTACGGTACTAATATATCAAAAACAACTTAGTCTAGGATCTAACTATTTTAATTTCCAAATAACTAGGTCAATTAGGTTGACTATGTCAGATATAAATTTAGAAGGGTTTAGGGTTAGATATAATTATATAAACATATCCTTCATGCCATTTTCATTAGATAAAGACAGAGGTAATCATTAATTTATACTTCTTCACAATCTACTCTTCCACCATTGTATTTGAGGAGTCATTACATAGGGTTTACACTTGGAGAGAATAATTATATCTTTTGTAAATGTCTTGGATGCATAGGATAATTATTATAGCCTATAATTAACCTATCTTTGTGATCCTTAAAAACTACAACAACCTCTTGAAAATCACCATTAGCCAAAGGAGATATTGAGCCTTGATAGGTTCATCTTCAAGGGAAGTATTCCTAAGTCTTATTCCTCTATTTTGGTAGGTAGAAGTAGCATAAGTAATTAATTTTGTATGAATTTCTCTTTCCATGCATTAGGATTACCTCTAAAGTGACTTGAGTATAGTTATTATTTGCAAGTTTAATTTTATGTTTATTATTCCCATTTGTGCCACATGTTTTGGTGAGCACTAGATTAAATTTAATTTATTTTATCATTTACTTTTTTAGAAATCATAAGACCTAGCTAGGGTTATTATGTGTTATTTCTTAACAAGAGGCTTTGTAACTATCTCCAATGATATTGTGTAGTAATATACCCCTTAGTTAGGTCTAGTGGATCCATATTGGCCATGACCCTGATTGTACAAATGTACTAACAAGAATAAGGGCTAATTTGATTTATCTTCTTTGAGCTAGGATTTATTTTTAGACCAGCTTCACTTTCCCTTGTCATATAGTTATTAGTGTGTGGATTTTGATTACACTTACTAAAATTCACACTTACCATGTTTGTACAATTCTTTGGCATGGAAGTAAATAAAGGCATGAAAGATGATGTAATACTATTAGAGTCAAGCATGAGAGAGGAGAAGGGTGTGGTTGAAGTCATAAAGTGACCTGCCCAGAATCTTGTATAAAATGTATGTGAAGGTGAATGGGGTTATCCAATATGAGGTCCCATCATGAGGTTATAAATGATTGTGGGATCCTTACCTTGAATTTGATGGTTTTCATTAATGAAGAGGATAATTTCAGCCATATACTCAAGGTTAATTTCATCATGTATCAATTGTAAGAATAAAGGATTAAGTGCATTGGAATAGGGAAGAGTCCCATAGTTGGTAGTTCTAGTGGTAACATGGATATTGTTAAGTCCTAGATTAGTTATCATAGAATGTCTCTTAGGAAGTTTATTAGGATTAGTGAAATTCATAATGTTATTTTTTCTATAGTTTCATTAAAAAAATTTGCATGATGAAAAAGTTTATTTAAACACTTATTAGGGAAGATATAAGCTTAGAGGTTGAATATGAACAAGATCGAGATGGTCGATTTGGTTAGATAGATGGTTTAGAATAGGTTGAGCTAGTTGAATTAGTGGGACCAATAGGAAAATAATTTGGAATCAAATAAATTTGATATGGTTAAATAGGCTGGATAAATAATAAAATAGAATAATATGGATTTAAAAAAGTCATGTTGGTCGACTAGGTAGGATATTTAGGAAAATAGAATAGTCTATAATAGACTGGATCTAACAAGTTGATTGAGTAGGGAAATAGGAAAATATATGCTTGGATTAAGTTGATCTAGTTGACAAAGTTATAAATTCTATAAAAAATTGAAATATTTTAAATCTAGACAACTAAGTTCTAAATACAAACAATAAAGGTAAACACATAGGAAACTAGGTCAAACTAGTCAAGATAGTTACAACACAACACAAAATATTTATCAACTTTGGCTAATAGAAGTATGAAATAAAACATAGAGTAGCAAATAAGTAAAAAAGATATAATTTAGAAGTTAATTAATTGTTTGAAAATTATATCATGAAGTTGTACTAAAGGGTTTGAATGAAAGTGTAGGTTTCCAAAGACACTTGCTTTCTGTTGGATAGTGTTGACCCAAGGTTTCAGAGAAATGACTATGGAAAAAGTACCATTATTATAGACCACTAATCCTAGTTTCAAGGGTAAGCTATAAGTATGTTTTTAATACTAATTTTTAATTGATGCACTACAAAATAAAACATATGGATAGATTTCTAAGGTTCAATAAAGAGGGAAGTCCTAATCATTCCAAAAATATATTGAGGTACATGGAAACTAAAGTCTATGTTTATCTATGTAATATGACAAATGAGTATTGGGGTAATCCCATCACATCAAAATATCTATAAATAATAGATAAAGATTGTAAATAAAGTATCATGTAACCCTTTATGATAATAGCTAACTAGTTTTAAATAAAGTCAAGTTATATATTTAGAAATTAAATAAATAGACAACTAACTAAAAAATAAATTGATTTTAATTACTATCAATGTAGGTTAATTCTATTTTCTTGAATAAAGAATTAAAAAATAGAATAAAGTCAACTAGGTTGATCAAGTTAAACAAACAAAACATAATGAAGTTTAGATAATAAAATTAGTCTATTAGAAAAACATGACAAAATAAACATAGTTGAGAAGGTTGACTTAGTTTTCTAGGTAGAAAATAAAAACATAACTAAGTCAAGGCAGTCGATGTAGTTGATCGTAAAAGTATAGTTTTGTAGAACTAAACAACTGGTAAAAATAGTATTGAATTTAAACTTTGACTAAAGTGTGGGAAAATAATTTTTCTTAAAATTTGACAAAGTGAAAGTACTAAGTTGGTTAGAGTGAACCTGGTAGATAAGACAAAGTCAACCCTATCGATGTAGTTGTTTTATTAAAGATGCTAAATTATTGTTTTGAACTAAGTCATTTAGGTGAATGTTTAAACTTGTAAAGGCATACAATAAAATTATTAGATTTGAGTTAGTCAACCAAGTATAAATAAAATAATAAAAAATAAAACTAAGTCTATCAGATTGAAATAGTTTTAAAAATAAGATGCATAAAAGAGAATAATCAAACAAATTGATTTAGTTAAATACATAAGGTATAAAATAAATTATGTTGATCAATTTGATCTAGTTATCTAAGATTGTAAATTATGCACACAAAAGGAAAAAAAGGTCAACATGACCGATGAAGTAGAAATACCTATGCACATACTAAAAAACTAGGTAGACATACTTGATGAAGTAGAAAAACTTACACGTAGAGAGTTAAACTAGGTTGACATAATTAATGAAGTATGAAAACTGACACACAATTTTATATTGGGTCAATAGGGTCAATCTAATTGACTGTAAATAAAAATTAAATTTTTTTAAGGGTTGGATTCAAGTTGGGTTTACTAGAGTGTACGAAAATGAAATAAGACAAATCTACAACTTATCCTAATTATTAATATCCAATCTTGGAGAAGGTAATCAACTAACAATCTACTTAGCAATACATTGTTATATTAGGGTCATGACCAATGATATTTATGATAAACATAAACTATGGGATATCTTATCACATAATGGAAAATGAGAGGTTTCCAAGGCCTCTAGTCAAATGCCATGATGTGATAACCCTAGATAGGTATTATGATTATAATAAAAGTAATCAAACTAATCTACTAAATAAACATGAAAGATAATATAGTAAATGACTATGCAAGCTAATCTAGTTATCATTAAAGATTATGGCACAAATGAGGAAGATATTAAACAAGAAAAAAAAGATCTATTTAGGATAACATAGTAATAATATAATCACGGAGAGATACAATTCAATCCATTATTTGTACAGCATCTACTTATCAAAATGTAAAGGGATAAGAGTATACTTACCTTATTGAAGTGAATTCATCATGCCTCAATCTCTCCCTTGGATAATGGTGATTTGTAATAGGTTTTTATGTCTTTTAATAAACACAAGGATAGATCATCTCTATGCTACATGATTTATCCAATGCATCCAAGACCTCCACAAGAAAAGTGCTACTTTTCCAAGGTAAGAACCTAAGTGAAACCTCATATTGATAGTATAATAAAAAATTTAAATTATAATGATGTGAAATTGAATGATTCTATATTTATAAATGAAGTTGATAGGGTATTTATATCCAAATATTGACCTTAAAACCTCCCAATAATTTAACTAATAAGGTTAGTTGAGTTGAACTTTTTTTGAAGGAAATAAAGTTGTTATGTCTCAAACTAGGTCATCTAGGTCGATGAAGTTTCATAACATGTGTCAAGTCCTAAAAAGGCTGATTAGGTTGATATAGTAGAAAAAGTGGATTTAAAGTGGTGTTTTCCTAGGTAGGGGCTATTTTTGGTGGTGAATTACTTAGGGGAGTGTATAAGTAGGTTCTTATTGCTGAGGGAATTGGATAAGAGTAGCTTGCAGTGGTTTTACGTAATGCATCCAAGACCTCCACAAGACAATTGCTACTTTTTGAAGGTAAAAACCTAAGAAATGAAACATCTTATTCATAGTATAATCAAAATTTCAAATTATAATGATGTGAAATTGAATGATTTTTTATTTATAAGTGAAGTTGATAGGGTATTTATATCCAAATATTAACCCTAAAACCTCTCAATAATTTAGCTAACAAGGTTAGTCGAGTTGACCTTATTTGGAAGGAAATAAAGACATTAGGTCTCAAACTAGGTTAGCTAGGCTGATGGAGTTTCATAATATGTACTAAGTCCTAACAAGGTTGACTAGGCCAACATAGTATAAAAAGTGGATTAAAAGTGGTGTTTCTTAGGTAGGGTCTAATTTGGTTGGTGAATTGCTTATGGGAGTGTATAAGTATGTTGTTATTTCTTAGAAAATTGGATAAGAGTAGCTTGTAGTGGTTTTAAGTAATGGTATAGGGTAAAACAATACTAAGAATCACCAAAGGTATGACAACCCATTTTTTGTGCACCATTTAAGGCATGCACTCAAATAGATTGGGGTTCGATAGGTTTCTACATTAATGAAATCATCAGTAACTGATAAAGTTTAAAAATATTATGTTTATACAAGTTGTTCCTCAATAGAGAGATTATTAGGTTTATTAATGGGGTATTTGTGACTAGGATTATGATGGTAATTAGCCTTTGCCATTTTCACATATTAATTTTTAGTGTAATATTGGTCATAATTAGCATTAATAACTCACACATTTTCATCATAATGTTTTGTAGTGGGATCTAAAGAAGATTTTTAAGATTTATGATTTGTATATTTGGAAAAGGTTTGCTTTTGGGAAGTTCTAAGATATTAATTATGACAAACCTTTATCATAACATCATGATCAAAATCTTCTACCAATGTGTTGGAAACCACAAATTTTAGAATGGCATGTCTCATGAGAGTGGTAAATGTTGAAATAAAACTAATAAAACATGTTAGGATCATACCATGAAGGAGGAACATTAGTAGTATGGATGAAAGGTTTATATGGAGATAATAAATTCCTCCTTTTTGATGCACTAAAGGGTGGGTGGGGGGACTTTGAGTATCTGAGTTGGTGTCTCCTATTTTGGTTTAAGGAGGATTGAGTTAGGAATTAGAAATGTTTATTACATTATTTAAGTTTTATAAATATTCCATTATGATATTATGAGAGGGTTAAAATTGAGCCATAAGGAAATCTTTTATTTTTTCTTGATCAAAATCTTATTCTAAGGTTTGGAGAGAAAATATCCTAACCTTGTATTAAAGATAGGCTTCAAGAGCAATGATGAAGAGTTTAAAAATAATATCATCACTTATATTATGATATGCTTTATGAGATAAATACTTTCATTGTTTGATAAAATTTGAGCATATTTATTAGGAATTTTATTAACATTGATGAAATGACTAAGGCTATTTTTAGGAATATTATTATGTTAAAATCCTTGATTAGAGCATTAATTAAATACTATAATTGTAAAATGAAATGGCTAAGGATTTGGTTATACCATTCTAAGGCATCACCATGAACTTTATGACAAAAATTTTATTAGTGGAAAAGGTATTAGTTTTGATGCATTACTTATAGAGATCACCAAAATATTAAATGAAAAATAGAAGGATGTCTAGTCCCATCATATGCAATATTTGGAGAAATGTTTCCAATGTCTATGAACATAATGAAGGGTTTTAAGGTTTATTTTGAAGAGGTTGTATCATTGTATTACTCATGTGAGGTTTATTGATGATATTACCATTAGAATATATAATAAGATGAGGGCAAAAATTATAATTTTATTGAGACGTGATGATTGGAGGTTAGCTATCCATATTCAAGACATGATTTCACATTTATAGTAATTATTTATGTGCATGAAGTTCATTTTTTGAACCAATTGTGCAAGGATTTGAGTTGTATCAATAGGTAGGTTTTGTTTATAAATATTGGGAGGGGTTTTACTATTATTAGTATTGAGAGGAATATTCCTAAGATTGGTATTTATTTCCACAATCATGTGATAAGAAGAAGGAATTTTAGATAAACTACCATTCTTGTTAGGAGTATGAATGGTATTATAATAAATGTTATTAAAGATGTTTGAGTTATCTAAATAATCATGTATAATTTCAACCATGTTACATGAAATGTAATTAGATGGATTTTGAGATAATTTCACAATCAAGTGTTAGGTTCTATGGTGGTAAAGGTAAGTAGGAAATATAAACCCATGTAGAAGTTTATTTTTTTTGAGGCTATCAAATAAAATAATCATAGGTGACATTATGATATTTATTGGATTGTAAAGCTGTTAGGAAAATGTGTTTGGTTTATAAAAATAAATTGTATCTTCCAGTTGATGTAGTTGGTTACTATGTTGTTCAAAAGGAACTTTATAAAATAGACTGACATAGTTTAGAGATAATAAGCACTATTAGTAGCTACTTGGATCAAATTACAACCATTTGGTTAATATATTAGTTGTGAACTAGTAAAATTCATACTGTATCAAGTTAATTGATATAGTCAAGTTAAGGGAAAGATAAAATAACAAAAAAAAACTATATTGAGTCATTTGATTTAGTTTATAATATATATGAATGATAAATAAACTATATTGATCTTGTCAATTTAGTTTAGAATTAAGGGCAATAAGGACAAAATAATTCAATGTATTTGATGTAGTCTATAAAATAAATTCCTAGAGAAAATAGACTAAAAAAAAATTCTATTCAGTTGTTTAATATAGTCAAACAAATAGAGGGATGGGATATAGAAAGATATATTATTTCAATCTATTCAATGTAGTTATGGATGAAAACATGAGAATAATTTGAGCTAGTCTATGTGGTTTACACACATGTAATTATATCAATGTTTAATAATGTAATAATAACACACATCATACAATTATATCAACATTAGATGATATAGTCTAAAAAAAAGTACAATAGTAAGTAGAATATATATATATATATATATATATATATATATATATATATATATATATATATATATATATATATATATATATATCAATGTTCAATAATGTAGTAATAACACACATCATACAATTATATCAACATTAGATGATATAGTCTAAAAAAAAGTACAATAGTAAGTAGAATACACACACACACACATATTACTAATTAAATTAAAAAAAAAAAGATCAGATAGATGCACTAAAGGATTTGATGGATTTGTAGACTCTCATAGATACTGACTCATCTATTAGATAGTGTCAGCCCAATGTTTTAGATCACTCACTCTAGAGTAAGTACCATGCCCATATCCTGCTAAACTTAGTTTATAGGGTATTATGAGAGTAACTTCTAGGTGATAACCACTAACTTATTTAATATAGAATTAGATAGATGGATGGCTTCCCAAAGTTAAATAAAAAGGGAATCCTAAGAATCTATGATATATTATGAGGCTAGTGGAAACTAAATCCCATGTTAAGTTATGTAATATAGTTATGAGTATTGGTAAAAGATCCTCATGCCATGATGTATGTAAAAATATACTAGGATTGTAAATAGAACACCATGTATCCCTTCACAATAATAAGTAAGTAGTTTGAAAATGATCTAAACATAGTTTCTAGGGAAATGCAAGTAAATAGAAAATGAAATTTGAAAATCAATATCAAAAACCAAATTTTCAAGATTCAACAAATTTAAATAAATAAGAAGTTAATATGAAATGAAATGTGTGATTAAATTATGAAATAAAAAGTTAATTTACATTGATTATTCTTGAAAAGAAAAAGATAGATCTATATTAGTGCTAACTAATGTAGTTATATACACAATACAAAATTGTATCGACTAGATCTATACAGTCCAAGTAAATTGATTTACATATATATATATATATAAATTACTAAATCAAATATATCAACATATTTTACTAAAAATAACTACAATATATAACTAAATCAATGTAGTTAAATAGAAAAAAAGCTTAAAAATAAGTAAAAAGTGTAAATATAGAACTATGTTGAGTAGATCGATATAGTTGACTAGAAATAGAATTGAAAAGAGCTATATCGATTGGTTTACTATAGTTTATTGAGGGAAAATTCATATCTGGGATTAAAAATATATCACACTTGCTGAAAAAATTAGTTTAAAATATGACTAAATAGAACTATGTTAACGTATTTGATATAGTTCACTAGAGATGAATTTGGTAAAAAGGCTGAGAAAGAACTCTATTGATCCATTTGATACAATTTATTGGAAACAAATCTGAGAATGACATTGTATTTCACTAGAAAAAATTGTTAAATATGTAGAAACGTAACTATATAAATCTATTTGATATGGTTGGCTGAAGAAGTGAAGATAATGGTTAACTTCACATCAAGTTCACTTGAATGTATTCAATGAATTAGGATTGACCTGTAACTATCCTATCTAAATATTGAAACAAAGAGAAGATAAAATCAAAGAGATCCCATTAATAATTAATGAATAAATATATGACCAAATAGATCTAAAAATATATCAAGAGGAAAACCTACAACATAAGACCAAGATAAAGGGTTCCAAAGTCTCTAAGAGATCAACACAATGAACTCTAATTAGGTCTCTATTTTTTAATTAATCTAATATTTAAATCAAGTAATGTATGTAAAATGGAAATGGTTAGAAACATATTAAAATGGGAAAGGAGCCATGGTAGGTAAATGGGGGCCTAGACTACCTAAGGTGGATAAATGACAAGTTTAAATAATACTATAGCCACACTAAGTATAAGTGTAGAGAAATTTTAAATAATAAGATATGCATTCATTAAAAAATAATTTTATAACTGATATCCATCAAATGAAAGAGCTAGAGTTAGAATATCCTTACCTTGACCAAGACCTATTGAGCCTTGATCTTCCCCTTGGCCAATGGTTCTTTGAGAGATATTGTTGTGGCTGTAATAATCTCAAAGGCTGAATCAAGATCTAAGCTAAAAATTTCCTATTGCATCGAAGACTCCACAAGACTTGCTTTCCTTCAAGACAAGATCTAAGCAATAACTATTCTAAATTTAGACTTAGGGCATAAGTGAGATAGAAATAAAAATGAGAAAAATAATGTTCCCATCTATTGGAATGAAATTGTAACTTGTATTTATAGTGGTGAATGATCCTAATCCCTCTTGAAGATTAAACTGATGATATTAACCATCTCAATTTAGTCCTAAATGGGATGACTAACTTTGAATTAGTACATTCAAGATGACTTAGTTGAAAATAATATGACTAAATGTTTATAAATACATCTATCTGATTGATGTAGTTAGGAAGAGATGTATGATGGATAAAAATATAGTGAATGAGCCAATATAATAAGAAATTATAGGTCTTGATATAGCTAGAGGATGAAATATGTAAGGGGATAACATAGGGGATCAATTTTGAGGAAGCTAAATACATGTGGGAATGATAAATAGGAAATAATATCTATCAAAAAGAACTAAAGACCAACCCACCCCTTTCTTAGTGTACCCATTAAGCCATGCACTTAGGAAGATTGAAACTCAATAGGTTGCTACAAGAGAGAAAGTGTCAACAAATGATAAAGTTTAAACATATTATGTGTATACATTGTCAATCTTATAATAAAAAATTAGATTCAAATTTAAAATTAAAGTAAGTTTAATTTTTTTAGGGGAGGAAAAGACAAGGTTACTTACCATTAATGTGAAAGAATGGTACTACTAGAGTCACCCTTTGTTGTCCATAGCTGTAAAACTCACCAATAAATAAAAGTACATGAAAATTATATAAATAAAATAAAATTCAATAAAAAGGTAAATTTTAAAATAAAATAATAAAATAAATAAATTTTAATTTAAGCACATAAAAATTTAATATAAATAAATTTATATTCCAATTTCATAAATCATTTTCACCTATCCACTTACTAAATTTGAGCTTTGGACCACCTTTGAGTGAATATCAAGTAGAGACATATGACAAAGAGAGAGAGAGAGAGAGAGAGTAGAGAGAGGATGGTATAAATACTTCTACTCATAGGTTGGGCTTAGGCATATGTTAGTTTTTGTTATTTTTCTTCTAATTCCATAGATTTTATATATTTCCTCAAACAATCATCTTGGAGAGGTCAAATTCGATGAATTAGTAATCAAAAAGTATATAATGTATAGATGATTAACATATTTTTTTAAAATTTTTAGGTGAATGTTTAAATACTTTTATCTATTTTAATTTTTTAGGGTGTGATGGGAAAAACTACAAGTGTCTGATGAAACTGTTAGTTATGCACTCAACCTAGTGATTCCATAACCATCACAATAGTTAAGAAACTAAAAGTATGTATGGACTAGAAGTTATGCAAGAGATGTAGGGTTATGAAACCACTAAAATAACTAAAAAACTACCATATTACATAGACCAGTGGTTACATAACCATCACATGGTTTCAAATCTACCCCTATATATATCAATGTTTTTAACACAATAGGTGTTAGAATTATTTTTGAGAGGCCCAGACTAAATGGAACTTGTTATGGTTAATGAATATAGACTACATGAGCTGAAGTCAAATTAGAGAGAAGGATTGGTTACCATAAGTAATGGGATTATTAACCACAAATGAGATTACCTAGATGGATAACATTAGGATATTGTGGATTTCATAGGTGTGGTTGATTTATCCAAATAACATATTATTGTGTGACCTATTCACATATTGGGATGCCAATAGAATACTTTCTAGTTCTCTCAGGTTATGGATGAGTGGACAATAAACTTGGAAGATGTGTATAATATCATAGGGATACCTATGATAGGGCAAAAATTGACCTTGAAGGAGGCCATAGATAACATAGGGGCCCGAATATGGACACTTAATTTGGGTATAGAGAGGTACTTAATGTGGGTGCCAAGAAGAGGGTTCAATGGCTAGAGTAGAGAAGGATGAGATCCAAAATTTTTATGAGGTAATCATTGGCATGTTGGCCTCATGTTTTGTTTGGAATAAGGATAAAAATATGTTAATTTACTACTAATAACCTATGGTCAGGGATTTTGAGGAGTATGAAAGGTGATATGGTTGGACATTTGATGTTTTCCCTTATACATATAGGGACCTATACATGATATATTGATTAGGTGCACTTTATCTAAATCATCTAACATTGTGATGTGATAGGTTTATGAGTGAATTACCCATATGAAATAGGATTTAATATAGTCGATGCAAGGACCATCCAAGTAGTGACATGGTCCATCATGGTTAGATTTAGAGATGATCCTAGAGTTATGTCTACCTTTACTACTAAAGATATGATTGTATGCCCTATGCTTGGATGAGGGTGTTATGGGGTGATGATATGATTAAATTAATGTTCAAAGAGATTATTCGATAGGTCAAATACAAAAGGGGACATATTAATACACACCTATTTTTAATGATTAAAATTTAATTTGGTATTTACTGTTGGGCAAATTACTATTTATTGGGTGATATTCACCATAATAAGTTAATAGCTGGTTATTATTATTAGGTTAGTAGAATATATTTTTTATAAAAATAATATATTTTAGTTGTACTTGTATCTCTATTGATGGGTTAGTTTTTTGTTTGCCTTCCTATTTTATAGGAAGTTGTTAGTCCATCTTGTCTATTTAATTGCCTATGTACTATTTGAATGTATGGAGAATATAAGGTAGTTTTTATTATTGATTATTATTTGGGTTAATTGTGCATAGAATTTGATCAACCTAAATATATGGTATTAAAGTAGGTGAGATGGTGGAAGATTAAGTGGTTTGGATGGGTAGTTATATTTTTCTATTATTGGAGGGGTATCCCATGTTGATGTCCTTAGAAAAGAGTGTGATAGTCTTTTCATTAGGAATATAAAAGGAGTACCTAACAAGAATATGTTTGGAGTAGTTGAAAAAGGTATAAAGACAATATGTTTTTTTTACAAGCATTGAAGCCATGTTAATGCCTCAATCAATTATGGATCTACCATAGTTGATGCATCTTCTATTCATTGGCCTTAGTTGAATTCTATTGACATTTTTAGCGTTACCTTGGGTTTATCATCTTTACCATCACAAATCCAATATCAAACATGCATTTGTGAAAGTGTGATTACATGTTGAAGATAATTTCATTAGTGTTTTTACCCTAAGCATCTCGACCAATGATTAAACAAGTCACTTTAGATCCATCTTACATCACCCTAATCCATGTGCATGATCAGACCTAATCAACACCAAAGGAGACATTTTTTAGCATCCCAAGGAGATGTGTTTTAACATCCAATATCAATAGTATATATTTTTAATTCAATGTTGTCAAATTTTTTCAAATATGCCTATGTATATTGTAGATAAGATTTTTATGAATATTTATCTAATCCCACTTATATATTTAAATGAAATAATTTGGAATATGGGTGCTTCAATTTGGTTTTCTATCATTATGATTCTCATAAACATAATTACAAACAAAGTTACATTTTGTTCTATCTTCATCATCAATAATTTGACCATATTTTGGATTCTTTATAATATTCTATGGTGATATGGAATTGGATGCTTTCCCATATAGTTCATGCATAGAGATGAGCACCTTTGAGCAAATGTTTGACTCCAAACCTACACTTGACTCACTAGACAACATCTTGAGGATCATCTAAACCATTTTGGTTTTCCACAATTTCAGGTTTAAGTTTAGTCATTTATTTTTATTTAGGTATAGTTTGTTAATATCTTTATATTATAATTGTCTATGTCATAAAGTTAAAAATGTAATGACATGTCAATTAGTTTTAAGTTATCATATGGAAGGGTTTTATATTAGTCATAGCTTTAATTTTTCAAAAATTCAAAAGCAATCTTTTTTATTTGAGTCTTGGGTCATCAAGAGTATTATTAAAAAAAAAGTATTTATGTCTATAGTTAGTGTTAGTGTCATATTATTTTATGTTAAAAGAGTCTTTTTTAAAGTATGCCAAATTTTTTCAAAGTCAAAAGTTAAAATTCAAAATATTTGAGTCAATTACATTATGTTGTTTTAATATGCTAGAAGAGTCAAGTCAAAAAATTCTCTTTTGTAAAGGATGCATTATCAGGCAAACTCAACATCTTGAAAATGTATTATCAAAATTGTGGGAGGATTTTCTTCTTTTGAGCCTATAAACTAAATTTGTTGAGTAAGTAGCTTCACTTATTGGAGGATAAAGTAAAAAAAGGCTTGAGGTTCTATAGCCTATTATCAGTCACCAATGATGAGGCCTAGATGATTGGGTGACATTTTGTATGGTATGTTTTTTTCATTTTTTTAGTGTGGTGTGTTTTGTGCCAAATCAATTAATGCCAAATTGTTTATGTTGATTTTTGTTTGGCTACAAAAAACATTAACATGGGTTAAATAAGATGATAATGAGGATTTATTGCTCATGATATTTCATTTTCTAAGTATTATGTGTGTTTTCATTCCTCTACTAGATTGGAGAAAATGAGAGTTTAGATATAATGGAATGTGGCAACAATTGTATAATAGGTAACTAACTACATAAATCCTCTGATTGTTTAGATACCATGACTACCATACTTATTTATAAAGATGATCAGCTAGTGAAACATCCATTACATTCACATGGAGTAAATTTGGGATGCATTCTTTGCATAGTAGTGGTCATACACATCAAGATCCAAACAACAAGATTAAGATAATAATATGTAGACCTAAAAGTATGCATTGGCATATGCCAATTCTTAAAGATGTTCATTATCCCCATGTAAAAATTAAGGGTGTAATGCTAAGTACTAGCATTTACTTTGGTATTTACTATTGGGCAAATTACTATTTACTGGGTGATATTTACCACAGTAAGTTAATAGTTGGTTATTATTATTAGACTAGTAAAATATATTGTTTATAGAAATAATATATTTTATTATTACTCGTATCTCTATTAACAGGTTAGTTGTTTGTTTGCCTTTCTATTTTATAAGAAGTTTTTAGTCCATCTTCACTATTTAATAACCTATGTACTATTTGAATGTATGGAGAATACAAGATAGTTTTTATTATTGATTATTATTTGGTTTAATTACACATAGACTCTAATCAACCTCAATACCTAGTATGAAAAGTCCCTTAGTAGTTTATCTTCTAGTATGAGGTTAATATTTCTATCCCATAAGTGTTATATATTGGGGAGATAGATTAAAGATGTTTATCTAGGTGGATTATCATGGTATCTACTGACCCAAAAGACACCAATATGGGGATGTCTAGGAGCTTGAAGAGGAGGATGGGGATAGGTATCTAGATTAGGATTAAAGGATAGATAGGCTCAAAGAGTGGGAAAGAGGTTGCACACAATTAAGTATTAGCTATAGGAGTAGGAGGTAGATAGGCTCCCAAGGATAGATAAGATGTTTTTTGGTAGTATTTGACCATAGAGGAAGGATGCAGATAGGATAAAACTATGTATCAGGTGGAGTATTATCCTAATGGAGGAGATGGGGTGGTGCATGAGTTGGAAATGAGCTCAGATAATGTGTTTGACCTTAGTTGGCAAGAGAGGGATCTCAGTAAGTTTACTAAAATATTTCTTTTTGTTTTGTTAGATTTATTTTTTATAGATTATAAATTATATATATAATATACATGAGTTTATATATGTGATGATTTAAAACTCAAGGATTGAGTAGTAGAGGTTGTTAAAATACACATGTCTTGAAAATTTTAACTTGACAACAACATGATAAAAGATGCCCTTATTGTCGACCAAGAACTTTTTGTAAGTGTTGGATGAAATTTTGACATCTTTGACCTTTAGATATCATGGGGCTTATGAGTTGGCATGATGAGGAGGGAGGATTACTATAATAAAGACCTAAGTTATAATATTTTGGGATCTAATCATTACAAGGATTGGATGTGCCTTTTTTAGTAGGAATAATAAAGGATGAGATGGCTCCCACTCTAACACCAGTGGTAGACATCATAGGAGCTAGAGAACAAACCCATAAAACTCTATGTATGGAAACTCCTATAATGGGTAGTTAAGATTTAGTTATAGGGGATATAGTAAGTGTTAAAATTACTATTTTTTGATTTTTTGACTTTTTGACCAAACTTTTCCTCTTAGTGTGATGGACATTACTAAAACTTTATGTTTATTGACATATTTTTTAATATATATGATCTATTCAATTTCAACCTTTTAGATTACTTGTCAAAATTTTAATCTATCTTTTTTAGTTTATAAAGTGTTTACAGATAAGAATATGTGAAATGTCTTGGATTTGATATGGTAATTTATATGTAAATGATTATGTAATAATATTAAACATAATGGGAACTTGGATTGCTATTGAAAATTATTCTCTGCAATCTTAAGAAATGGTTGGTTATACTAATAAGTCCATTCACATGAATAGAGGAATTATCCACCTCTAACCTAATTTCACCTCCTTAGCTAACCCTACTTTATATTTAATTTATAGTTCATTTCAAGTATTGAGTTCATTATAGGTGAAAAGTTCAAATGGAAATTGAATCATGTGGAGTAAGAAGAAACACTATAATATGGCATATTTTGAGAAAATAAGGGTTGGTTAATTATATGGAAAGAATTAAAGGGCATGACCTATCCTTATCTACAAAATTTTCTAAAGCACATAAAACTAAACAAAATTATATAAGAGATGTGTTTCTAGAAGTCACTAAAAAAATGGATAGAGTGAAATATATGTTTATAAAATGTCTAAATATTATTAAGAATAGTGTATTCATATAAATTAATATTAATGCTAATACATTTCACTTGTGTCCATCCTCTTACATACACTTAATTCATGCCCAATTCCATGGATTAAATCCATTATTCCTCTATTTCTATGTAATTGATCCCTTAAACAAATTATGGTACATAATACTTCCTAATTTTTACTCAAAAGAGCTTAATCTCATAATCTAACTGATTCACACTTCCATATTATATGACTCTACTTTCCAAATAAGGTCACTCCTTCATGACCATCTCACCCACTAATAGCATCTAAATCCACCTGTCACATCCTTCTTCTAAACAAAAACTAGTTGCTCAAATTAAAAACCACTTAGTAGGTTGTCCTACATATTTTGCAATCCCCATCTAAGTAATTACATGAAATATCACTATAAATCCACATTTCAAAACATTTTTCACACAAGAGGATTGCAAATTAAAAGGCACTATAACATATAAATACACATTGAGGAAAAACACCCATTATTCCCAATTCATAGTCCACACAACACTAATAGCCATAATCTAAGTATGTATACAAATTAAAGGTCAACGTCATTATTGAAGAAAATTAATTACACTAGGATTGAATAAATGTTTAGAATTACACCAATATTTCACATACACCACTATAACATAGGATAACTACATGGGGTTTAGTTCCTCTTTGGAGTATTGTTATGTGGAATCATTCAACATAGGGGTTATTGAGGTCATACACAACTTCAATTACTAATATTTTTTTTTGCATTTTATACTATTTACTCATCATTTTATAACAAACTAGGGTTTTAAGTGAAGAATAAGGTACATAGTGGCTTCTATAGTAGATCATGTATCATAGAGCACATACATAGGACCTACATGCAATAACACATAGAATTAGATTTACACATAGGGAAAAAACTCTATCAAATTCTAATGCTTCTTATATACTATAGTGTAGGCTAAACCTATCTTATTAATGTGGATTCATCCAGAGATCAAGTTAAGCCTTTTTTTTGATTCACATTCACCACATATAGGCATACAATTAGATTTATAGTCATAGACAAAGTCTTGCATTACTTGATTTCCAAAAAAGTAATTTGTTAATGTTCTTTCCCTTTTTAACATATTTCTATATTATCAAGTTCTAAATTAGAAATAATTAATTTATTACATATCTTAATATTCTAATTTTTCGTAATTATGACTCAAGCATTCCATTATTTTTCTCATTTGATAAAACATATTGGTGAACTTAAAATTTGATTTAATATTCAAAAACCCTAGCTTCCATTGGGAATTCATTATTTAAAAAAAAGTTATATTAGGTTTTTAAATTATAGATTTCCAAATTTTATATAATAATCATGATCATAATGACTAAATCTATTTATCATTTCTCCATTCAAAGTTTTTTAGTATTATTTACATGGAGCTTACCCATAATATGTAAAATATGTAATTTGTACATAAATACATGGATGCATAATTTAATGGCAAATATAAAATTCTACATCATTAAGAAAATTAATAATAAATAGTTATATGATGCTTATTTTTGCATGGATCAATTTGAGTTACCACCTATTACTAATAGATGTTATAGGGATTTTATGGTTATTATTCTAATCCTACCCTTGGAACTCACAACTATCATAGCTCATATTCCACCTCTAGTATTCACCTTAGGCTTATAGTAGATCCTATAGTCTGAGATATTATTACTATACAAGGTTAGGTTCCTCATCGAGTAAGACAAGAGGAAAAAAATATATGAATTCATCCATACCCTCAACATAATCTAATGGGACTAGTTAATAAGTCTAAAGGGTATGATATTATTGATCAATTATGGAATATGCCAACTAAGATTTTTATGTTTGACTTACTTTAGAAAACTACTCTTTTGAAAATATATTTTGTATCAAAAATTGAATCACACATATGCCTCATGACATAAATCTCTTATTTTGTATATGTTGTGAATACTTTGAAGGATATTTAGGATGTCATATCTTTTTCAAATGAGGATTTTCCTACAGAGTCTACTATTGATCAAAATCTTCCTTTGTTTTTAAAATTTTAAATCAAGAGTAAAACAATAAAAAGGGTTTTAATTTATAATGGTTCATGTTTTAATATTTTTAATCTTAAATTCTTATAAACATTAGGAATTAATATGGCTTTTCTTCAAAATACATATAAAAATATGAAATTATTTGATGATGTGCCTTGATAAGCTTTAGGTTCTATCAATTTGGATATAAAGGTAGGGCCAAAAATATTATCTACATAGTTTCAAGTAATTCCTAATTATTTCCACTAAAATTTATTATTAAGTAGGCCATAGATACATGATATTATATCCTATACTTTACATTGATGTGTCAAATTTATAAATGATGGATACTTGTACACATACCCTTCTTATAATAAGCCATAAAGATATTATAAGATGATAAAATCTTCTAGTGAGAGTCAATCATAGTTAGAGGCACCTCAATTTTCCATATTACCACCACCATAGATCATACCTATGACACAAATGCATACATACAAGGTTGGTGAATCTAATAAAAGTGATCAATAGAATCCTCTGTAGATGTTTCAAAATAAAAAAATTCATATCAAAAGGTGAAATAAGAGGAATATGTACAAGGACTACCTTTATTAGTCAATTCATAATATCTAAATTCATTATCTATTAAATACATTGATGATGATTTTTATGCTAGTTATGATGATGATACTAATGAAATATAAATAAACATTGATGATTATTTATGTGGTTTGATTTTTATACTAGTTGACCTAGGTGAATACAAAAATGATTCAAAGGTAATAATCCTAGTGAATAGAAATAAATGAAAAACAATGAATTCATATTTTGATAAAGGAAATAATATTTTTTACAATATAACTACTACACAACATACTATTTTATGAGGTGTACCACGGACTAACATTTTTGTCCAATATAGAATTTATAGGTAGTAGGCAGCATAATACATAGATCAATTCATTATAAGTATGAATAAGTCGCTATTCATATATTAGGTAAATAATGTGTAACTCATGGATATAGAGACAACTATTGGAATACAAATTAGTAATGCACATGATAGACCACATGTGATATTAAATATGTTACTTGACATGGAATTAATTGCCTTATAAATAATAAGGCATATATATACTAGTAGATTATCAAATAATGAGGGAATGTCCTTTTTCATTTTCATAGAATAATAGCACATGTTATTGATACGTGTTCAAAACCACAACCAAAAAAATAAAAAATACAAGGTTAAAGGTACTATTCAAAATATACAAACCATAACACAACCTAATAGGGCTCAAAATCAAATAAAAATACTTATAAATTATAATAATTCAACAAGGAACTCTTTGAATATTTAGGTTTTTATTGAGAATGAGTATTGAGAACATGTGGAAATAGATGAAGACACAGATCCAAATGCAGGTAAAAATTACATTTATTCAACATACATGTTATTTCAAGATGAATTTTATAAAGATATATATTACCAAGACTCAAAAGGATAAATATAGTACCACCTACATGTGGTCCCAAGTGGTAGACATAATTTTTTTGTTATGAAAATAAGAACACAAATAAAGACTATATTGGGTTAATAATGTTGCATGAAATGGAAGCTATAACCAATAGGTCATAATAATGTATTACATTCATATTTTAGGATAACTCAATTCACATTATCATGATGACATTAATGATAACCAAATATTCAAATATGATAGAAATGCTAAAAGTTTATTTATCCAAAAATAACCCACATGGCTTCTTACAAAACATAGAAACATGTTATATGCATGCATCAGATTCAAAATAATTTAAGAGATAAGGCTACATATATAGAGAATTATTGGTATGATGATCATAATGATGATGATCTATCAGAATTCAATAAGATTTAGTATCCATAGCTCAAACACCTTACACTAGATCCACCATTTGATTATTCACATCCCTTAAATGTGTTTTTTGATGCTTAGATTTTATTTTTTTCATATATTCAAAAACTAAAATAAAAAATATTCTATAAAATACTAAAAATAAGGACCTATGTATGATATCTATAGTTTATTTTCATTAGTTTATTTGTATTTAGTATATATAATATATTTTTATATCCAATTTATATAAAAAATGATTCAAAAGTGTATATGAGTGAGCTATAGAAGATACATGTTGTCATCTGCAAATGCAATTTTAGGTGGTGATACTATCTCAAACCTATAAAATTTATAGAGACAATAATGCTCTATAAATATAGTCACACATTGTGCTCTTGACTAATTCCATTAGACTTGTCTAAGTAAACATATATCTCCTTTATCAGGTTCAAACCATTTATAGGCCTCCGATAACTGGTTTAAATCTTATCATGTTCATTGGGGGCATATTTTTACTGATATTTATCATTCTATGACTATCCTTATTATTTATAATATTATTCAATACATTGCACAAAATATATCATTTTTATCACTTACATTCACATTGTTAATTTACTAAATACTCAACTTACTGAATATAATGAGGTTACAAATTACTTATGTTGATCGAATAAATTTATCATGCAATTTTTTTCATGTTTACTTATAGTGTGTTTACTAATTTAGATTGTGGAGATTTGAACATGTCCTTATTTTTGGATCTAAGCCTTATTGTGTGTCTTATATATGTGTGAGTGAAGTTTGAGCATATATATTATATATGTACCCTTGGCACTCTTGACTATTTATGTGATTTTATGTGTGCCTTTTGTGTAGGAGTCATGGCCATGGTCAATATCATGCATCTCCCTAGTTTACAGATGTCATGATGGATATCATGCATCCATCCCTAAATTTTTTATTCAATTTCACTTACTTAGTATATGATTATTAGTTAAATAATTCATAATTGTTAACATTTATCTAGACATGAAATGATATATGTTTGGTTCCACATGCATCTTATGTTTCTATATTACGTAGTTTATTTTTGATGATGACATGATCTTCAATGTTATCATTACTACTCAGATCTCAATCTATTTTATATCATCATTTTTCATTAATTCTTATTTTAAGTTAAGTTATTATGTAGCTTTCACAACTCACATCAAAAGAGGGGGAACACACAATGGTTTGTCTCAGAGAACAATCTATAATAACCTAATACATAAACAAATACATAATTTTCTCAGTTGATCAATGTTCACTCTTAAAATTTTCTCAAAAATTAGTATTAGAAAATAATTCTCTATTTGGGCATGGTTTAGATACTAAAATATGATTTATATAGTACCTTAGTATTGTACACTTAGAAAATATATATTGTGGTTATACCTTTTAGTTCTAGATCTTATTGCTACTAAAAGTCTTGTGTTCACCATCTCTTTGTACATAATTACTATATCTTAGTATGATCATTGTTATTTTGATGATAAAACTTTATATACTATGAAAAATCTCCAAAATTGATCATTATCATTCACTTCTAGTTTTGGATCTACACTATTTTCTAGCTTCCTAGACACTTGTGACCTAAATAGACACATTCATTGACATAGGTGTCTAATTTTCATACAAAGTGTCTAATGTAAAAAATTAATTTAATTTGAAAAATAAATGGATCCTAAATGTTGGCCTAAGTGTTTTAATGTGAGATATTTATAAAATGGATTTGTATATATACAAAATCAACCCTCGTTCATTCCTCACCTAGGAAACACATAAAAATTATGTACAACTCACAAGGAAATATACCAATAAATAATCAACCAAAAATTAAATTGATAAAACCTACCCTATTTGTCCCTATTTACATATTAGTCATAAGATAAATATTTATATAGGTTTAAAACATTCAAAGATCATCTTATGAGCCATATTTTTCACATTACAAGCTAGGTCATTATGTGTCTTTGATTATCACACATTTTATCTTCGTGCACACACAATAAAACATGTAGGGGTGAAATATATAAGTTTTAAGTCTTCTTCAGAGTATTGGGTATGTATACAACACCCATTACTAGAGGGGTACTTGGGGTAGCTCGACCTTATGAGCCCATTAGCCCATTTTACCCACAAGTCACTCCAAGGCTAAATATTAGGGTTTGATCATTTGAAAAAGAGTGAAAACTTATGTGAATGATCTAAAGACATAAAAAATGTGATTAAATACCTATAAATATCCAGTTGGTTGTATCCTAATCTAGTCAATATTTCATACATGAAATCTATGATAGGGTTAGTTGCCCATGTCAATGCAACTATCTAGATCTGATGCAAGTGTTTGAGGCCATATAGAGAATATTTAAAAAATATGATGACTATTATAGGATCATATTTAACTACACTTATATCTTGTTCTATATCAAACCTATATTCACACAATAAACCAACTAAGTATCATTTGTTTCCAATTCATTACAATATCTACCAATAGTTGTACTTTACTATTTTATATCAAACTCAATTGTATAAATTTAGAATATGTTTATTTAAGTTTTCTATTTATTACCATGATAATTATGTCAATTTACCATCCTTTTTTAAAATCTAATATAATCCCCTTAATCCTATATAACCACATATATCTAAATTTAGGGTTAAATTTTTGGTGAACATGTCTCTTTATGTAAACCCTAATTTGCCTTAGGGTATTTAACCTCTAAAGGATTTTCATTGCTATTTTTTTATATTTATTCTATTACCTATATGAAACCTAGAAATAACCCTAGATTAGGTGGTGTTTCTATTAAAAATTAAAGCTTCTTCTTATACCATCTAAGATGGTTGAAAAGTATCAAAACTTATGCCTAATATAAGTACCAATGATGAAAATTAACAACATGTTGAAGATGGTTATTTAAGTGGGAAAAAATAATGGATCAGGTATTGATAATATTGAATACATGAAGAAATTACCTATTTTAGAAGTGAAATCAAACATGAGTAGGAAGAAGCTTGTCTTCAACAACCAAAAAATATATTATGCTCATTAGACAAAATAGCTTATAGAAAAGGTACATTTTACAGAGAAGTAAAATCAAAATAAAAATTAGAAAATATGTTTAATCCATATTATCCTTAATGACCTAATATTATAACTAAAAAATCTAAACAACATGTGTAAGGTAAAACCATTAAATGGAATAAAAACCTACACCAAGATCCCCTTAAGCATAGCTTAGGTAGGTAGTGGAATTAGATCCCGATAATAAAAAATAATGGGGTAGCCAAGTACATATAATATCCACTTAGAGGAGGAAAATAGATCTTCCTAAACCACAAGAAAAGCCCATAAATGAATATATTAGAGCTCAGTGAAGGGTTTTGTGAATATATCAATAATTTTCTCTATAGTCTATATGTAGACTAGTTTAATAACTATCTCATGGATAAGCTCTGAAATGAAATGCATGTGAATATTGATATTCATGTTATACTAATGGAGGACTAAATTGTTTAAAATATGGATTGTGCTTTGATTATTAGTAAACATGACTGTTAGTCATTTAAACTAGATACCTAACTTAGTGAGAATCCCCTAAAGCTAAATAACCTTAATGGTAGCATTAAAAACTTTATATTCTACATCTATAGAATATATATAAATAACATTTTACTTAAATTGGTCTGAAATCAAGGGTTAAAATATAGCCTGAAGTAAACTTAAGATTAAGAATATCACCAGGCCAATCTAAATATGTATACCTAATCAAGTCAACATCAATGCCTACTCCATATTGAATCTCAAAATTATGATTACCCTAAATTTAATGGATATTTATCTTAGATGCTTTCTAGTGTAACTCATGTGGTTCTTACATAAATCTAGAGACCATGCCCACTGTATATGAAATATCAAGTCTAGTTTGCATAGGATAAATGAGACTACCAAAAAATTGTTGATAGTAACCCAACCAAAAGATAAGGACAATAAAACTTAATATTCACATCAAATAGAAAGGGAGTTGGATCTAGCTTAAATTCAACCATGTTAAACAATGTAAGTAAACTAAGAGCATACTTAGATTGTGCAATAGTGTCTTGGAGTTAGATTGAGAAATTATAATCTAGATAAAGTAATACAACAAGACCAAATCAATCATTGAGAACCTTTCATACAAAGTAATTTTCACTAATATAATGGTGGATGAAGAAATCCCTATGATTAATAGGTCATCGACATAGAGAAATAAAACCAAAAGTGAATCATCCTATGATAAAATGTAGACATTTAGATAAAAATTACATATAATGAACCCAATTGAAATAAGAAAGGAGTCCATCATGGCATACCAAGATTGAGGAGCTTTTTTAAGGTCTTAAATATATTTTTGAAGTTTAAAAAATAAAAATTAATCTTACACAAATCCTTGTTGTTGCTCCATTTATATTTCCTCTTTGAGGTCATTGTGATGAAAAATAATCTCCACATCCATCTAATGAACATCCCAATGATATGTTGTGATAATGGAAAGAATGAATTAGATTTTTTTGATTTTGGTAACTAGGGAAAATGTATTAGTATAGTCAATGCCAAGTACCTGAGAAAAATCATTTACTATAAAACATTTATAATTGTCTATAGACCCATCTACTACAAATTCTATTTAGTAGATCCACCTAAATTAAACAAGTTTTATTCCCTTAAGAAGAGGGACTAAATCCTAAGTGTTTTCCCTCATCAAGTTAGCCATACTTATATTCCATATAAGTATCCCACTTAGGATTTTTTAATATCTCATGAAATGATTGTGGATCAAAAGAAGATGTAATGAATGTATGTGGGGAATTCTAGAAATATGAATGAGTTGCCCTAGTATTTGATGGATCTCCAACCCAATAATCAACACTTTTAAGTGTCTATCTATCCTAGAGAGGATAATATGTCATAAATTCAAGAGGATATTACTAATCCTTTAAATTTTTTTTTATGAGAATAAGGAGGTGATTCCCCATCACTACTCTCATCATCAAAACTAGAAGAAGAATCTGGATCATTAGGAAACTACTCAAGTGGATATGAATTAATAGAGTTGTCATTTAATCCTAGTGCATCCAAGGAAGAGGTAGGAGTGTTGAGTATGATGGAAACTATTGAAAACAAACATTTATCTCAATGAAAAACTCATTAGTGGTAGGATGGATAATCTTATATCCCTTAACACCCTCATGATATCTATTGAAGATGCAAGATTAAATCTAAGGTTCCATTGCCTTATATTTATTCTTCATAATGTGGGCCATAAAAAGAGATCCAAACACTCATAAGTGTTTTAATTTGGGTTTAAAAATACTATAATATTCAAAATGAGTGACTCCATTCAATGATTTATGAGGAACTTAGTTTTAGATATAAAAATAACAGTTGATGGCCTTGGCCCAATAATGAGGTACAAGAGACTTGGATTGTATCTATAGTTGGCCATTTAATTTAATGACCTATTCTTGCATTATGAAACACCATTATACTAAGGAATATATGGAGCTATATTCTATAGTTCAATCCCATCTATAGTGAATAATTCATGAAAATAGTTACTAACATACTCACCACCATTATTAGTGCACAAAATCTTGATGGCTTTACCTAACTATTTTTACACAAGTGCCTTTAAGTTATGAAAATGATCAAGGACCTAAAACTTATACTTAAAAATGTACACCCAAGTATACCTTGAAATTTCATTGATGAATTTAAGCATATATTTAATCATGTTGAATGAATGAGCTAGAAATGGACTAGCAATATCACTCTGAACTAGCTCTAATATCTAGGTATCTTTCCATTATTTACCTTTGTCATAATTTTATTTAGGATGCTTACCAAGTATGTAACCTTGGAAAATGGTGTCAAAAAAATGAACATGTAGCAACCCTAAAACCATGTCATGATGACTGATTGCTTTAGGTAATGATAGTTGAGATGGCTAAATTTCTCATGTCATAATTTAATCACCCCATCTAAATGAGTGATCAATGCAGTAGAGGGTTAATCAAGATAAAAATGTGAGAAATTATAGAATCATTATTGGTGATTTACTTTACCAAATTCAACTATGGAATCACTATCTACTTCCCTAATAACCATAGAATTAGATGTGAACTCAACTTTCATGCCCGAATCGATGTGAGCGATGTGATAAAAAAATAGGAAATTCATGGATAAATATGGAATACATAAAACATCCTAAAATGTTCCATAATTCAATTTAATACACCCTCTCCCACTAACTTCTATACATCTAAGAGGATGGGAGGCATAAAAAAAGGCTCTAAGGATGAGAAAAGGTCCTGTGATGAAGCCATTTGATGCAAGACACCATAATCAATTACCCTTGTGGAAGGCTAAGACACAACTACAATAAGTTCATTTGCCTTATCTTTTTCCTATCTAATATATTTGGATTTATAAGACTCGTGCACTGATGAACTTTGAATAGATGAATTAGGGACACTAATATTGTGCTTCTCATTCATCTTAATCAGTTGGTTGATCTAATTATTCATAAATTTAGTTTCATCATGACTAATTTTATTATAGTGGGCACATATGAGTCTCTCTATCTTATATTTATTACCTGAAGAGGAGGACTCAGTTGATGATTTATACCTAGCATTATATTTATAACCCTTTTTTTCTCTAGGTACTTATTATATTTCTTCTCCTTATTACTAAAACCCTTATGTTTGGCATGATTCAAAATTAAGGAATATGATTTAGATGAATTCAATGTACCCATTATAATAATCTTGTCTTGATCTTGAGTCAAGTCAATAGTAAAATCATCAAAGGATGACATGGTCCATGTAGATCTAAGGGCACTCTTGGTGGCATGGAAGGCAGAAACAAAGATAGAATAGTTAGATCCCACTTTGGAAAGGATGGAAAACATCAATTGATCATATTTTTTGTCAATGTCGCATAGATAAATTTAAAATTGAGTGATTTTAAATTTGTTAAGAAGTTATGTATAGTGTGAAAATTACATGGTCTCATATTGATGAGCTCATTCTCTATCTCATAACCTCTCATTATGTCCCACTTCCCAAATAATGTTTCCAATTTTGTCCACACTTGATTAGGAGTAGTTTTAGGTTCAATATGAAAGAACAGGTCAGAGACATAGACATACATAATATACCATATGCTTCATCACTTTTGTTATACCACTTCACCTTCTCTATATCAAATGTTAGTTATGTTTTTGTACCCATAGTGATCTAGTGTAAACCTTTAATCCTCAAGATGATTTGTATTTTGAATTTACACTCATGATAGTTAAATGGTATACGAAGTAGAAATTGACCCTAATACATTATAATAAGTAACAAGTTAGATACATGTACATTTATAATAATCCATAGGATTCATCACTTTTGTTATACCACTT
Source organism: Torreya grandis (assembly GCA_037957365.1). NCBI lineage: Eukaryota > Viridiplantae > Streptophyta > Pinopsida > Cupressales > Taxaceae > Torreya > Torreya grandis. The sequence goes on along the minus strand of JARHVA010002887.1, from coordinate 61,599 downwards.
CACCTTCTCTATGTTAGGTGTTGGTTATGTTTTTGTATCCATAGTGATCCGATGTAAACCTTTAATCCTCAAGATAATGTATATTTTGAATTTACACTCATGATATTTTAATGGTGTAAGAATTAAAACTTGACTCTGATCCATTATAATGAGTAGGTATGTGTTGAACTAATGGTGTTTTAAAGATAAGAATGTGCAACCACCTTAAAACTATATAGGTTCAATTTTACAAGGCATGATAATATCACCAATGCATATATCTTGAAAAATATCTCACTTTAAAAAAATGTAGTGCCTAAAAAGGGTTTTTGATTAGAAATTATTAAAGTTTGATTATCTTGATCACAAAATAAATCTCCACTTTGCATAAATTTTTAGGTGTGCACAAAATTTTGGTACAAATTGTCATGGAAAAGTTAATCTCCCTTGGGTTGGTTATGACCAAAGGATAAAATACCATATGACCATGGGATAAGGCTTAGGATGAGATATGAGGTCATGAAAATAGATGGGATAAACTACATGGGATGAAAATAAGATTTGGCAATAAGCTAAAAGGTGGAGATGCAGATCTATAGAAATAATAGTTTATCTGTGAAGGTAGAAAAACCCAATGGTTTTCCATATAGGGGGCAAGACCTAATGGATGTTCATGTAGGGGGATAAATTTATGGATGTTTAGATAGGGGTTATAGTCTGATTGAAGTTTGGGTAGGTATTAGAATCTAAAGGATGTCAAATAGGTCATGGGTTCTAACAAGTGACCAAACAAGTTGCTAAATTAACAACTACCCAAACAAGATTAGATGTATGCCAAACCTTTAGAATGTACCAAGTGTGTAAGGAATCATTGGATCTAACCAAATATTTAGGTAAGAATTAGATTTTGAAGAATGTGCATGAAGTTGACATAATTCCTACTAAAGGAAAAATGCCCATTAGAGGTGAACATTCTACTGAAGCCTATAAAATAGGGTGTTAGGATATGTTATAAGTCTAAGTAATGGAATAAATCCATAAATGTCTATCTAGGGGAAAAATTCTATAAATTTCAAGAAACCCTTAAAATTTAGATTCAGTGCTACAAAAAAAAAAAAAGACCCACTAAGTTTCCTTGGAAACCTAAAAAAACTCATAAAAGGTTTTTCCTATAAGTTTTTTGATGTATAGTTTTGAGAAGATCCCAAGAAAACACATCTGAACCCTAAAAAATGGACAAAATCATTTGTCATGAAACTAGGTCATGTATACCATCGGCTATAAGATATTTTCAAGAAAAAATTTCTTGCCCCATTACATGAGTCCAATGTTTTAAATATGTTTAAATCACTTGATGAATTATGCCATATTGTTAGAGATATTGAAATTAAAATTATCTCATTAAACAAACTTAAGTATGTATCCAATACACTTACTACATCAAATACCAAGTTTCATATCAAACCAAAGTACAAGGTAAAATCTATAAAACCTAAAAAGGAAACATCTACAACTATTAATGCAATGTCACAACAACCTAATCAACTTGTATTATCCAATGAAATAAGTAGATAATTTACACAGTTATCTAAGCCTCCAACTTTTTTACTTAATAATCTTATAGATTATCATCTCATATATATCCCTCTTCCCGTAGAGGTTGATATTAGTAGACCTATACCTCAAGGATATGATACCAATGCTTATTATGACTATCACTAAGGCACTGAGAATTATACTAACCAGTGTTATACCTTGAATCATGAGATACAAGACTTTATCGATAATCAAGAGCTTACATTTGATGATCCTCCAAAAGATTTATGATCACAATTTGGTGACCATTAAAACTAATAGATGTCTAGTTATCCATTACAAGATCGTTCTCAAAAGAATCCAAAAGTTCAAATTGCATATAATGTACATCCTCCTCCACCACATTATGGCCACCCATTAGATTAGATTATTAGTATCTATACATGACATACACCTTTTATGATTTAGATATCATCTATTTATTTTTTCATACTTTTATTACCAACCTATTTATAATGTTATGATTGATAATCATACTAGATAAAATGTTTACACCATGACATTTATTGAATATTTTTGATATACACATGATGATTTTTACCCCTCAAATAAATTTTTTAGAGAATTTGATGAACCTCAAAACACATTCTTGGTGAGATTTATTTACCCTTATAGGTTAACCTAGGACATGTAGTCATTACCTTCTTAGTTATGCCATACACATGAGTCTTTGATATGTTATTGAGATGACCTTGGATACATAAAATATATGATGTTCCTTCCATAGTACATGGATATATCAAATAAATTCATACCAATAGAGTATTCATAGTTATTAGAATTCCATATAAATATCCAATTGAATAAAAAAATTATTTCAAGACAAATAATTATAAAATTACTAAGGTTAATATAAAATTACTACGGTTAATCCTCTTTGAAAGGATAAGAAACAAGAAATCCCATTTCATATGTGGTTCATACTCAGAGACCATTGCATTAGAGACACACAGTAGATTCTATAGAATCCTCATCTATACTATGTAGCATACTCAGTTATCTAAAGTAACTAAACATGTTCCTATCATTGATACTTAAAATACACTATATATCACAAAATGATGTGTTCAATGAACCCCTACTCCTCATATCACCTCTTCAAGATCATTGAGTCCTGTGACACATACGTCAAACATTATAGAGCCTACAACACCAAATATTACACCTATACATGCTCCTCAATAGTACCACCAACTTGATATACTATATCTAGTGTTCATATCACTTCTATATGAGTATTCCTTTAATGGGATATTTTTTTAGACTTCTAATTTTTCATATATAAAAAAAATTAAAAAAATAACAAATATTCCAAAAATATAAAAAATATTCCAAAAATTCAAAAGTTACTAATTTTTTAAGCATGTTTCTAGTTATTCTATTCATGTAGATATATGTTGTTTGATCCATGATATTAGATATCATGTCATTACTTTCCTATATATAAATATGTTTCATACTTCAATTAAGTGTGATACAGGCATACCCAAATACATGATATATACACATACAAATGTTGAATCATACCTCCACTCACATAATATATACATGAGAACATCTTCTTCTTTGATCATGGTAAACCTATGTTATATTATTATATGATCACTTTCCATAATCATGTTTGAGCTTATATAGTTACACATGTATCTATCCATGCTTATAACTTTCATAATATACTTGATATGCTATGTACTTTACATTTATTAAAAACACATATATTTAGGAACTAGTATGGTGCATTCATAATGGTTACCTATATTCATTGCTTTCAATTATGCACTTCATTGAGTGTATTCCTTTTTTGCTATTTTATTGCATTGTATTAATTGTCTAAGCATTTTAATAGTCTCCATTGATTCTGGCCCCCATCCATTAACTCCCTATTTGGACATTTGAATATGTCACTCTATGTTGTATGTGGAATTTAAATATGTCATTTCTAAGAGTTATGGATATTTTATTGAGTTATTTCCCTTTGATTATGTTTAATTTGAACATGCCCATTGTATGAGGTCTCCTTGGACCATTTGTTGTTATTTTATTTTTGAGTGCTTAATTTCTTGTTTCACTTGTACTATTACTATCTATACATTGCCATGATCTATATCATGTTAATTAAGACTTGATGTGATCACATACTGCATGATTCAATGCTATATATACCTAGACATGTTATCCCTATATACTACATAATATATATACAACTTATGCAATTATCTTATCCTTTTGAGGTAAGGTAGCTACCATATTATACTTCCCCTCACCTCAAAAGGGAGGCATGCCATTTGGTCATGACTTACACATTTTAAAAGTTCCAAATTATAGTGGGGGCATGTAAAAAGGCATAACCTCCACATTTATTTAGTACTCAACATCTCTAGATTATAGTGGGGGCATGTTATGGAAACATGTTCTCCACATTTACACCAGTTCTCATATTTTTTAGATTTAGTGGGGGCATGTAAGAAACATGTCCTCTATACTTGCATCAATTTTAAAATCACCATATTTTGTAGTTATATGATTTAGATACATATTTATGGTATAATTTTATACATTGATAATGTTATTTTACCCAAATTTTAGCTTGAGACATATATAAGGTGCATATTCCATGAAAAGGGCACCTAAATTATCAAAATAAAGTCAATTTATATATTTAAAATAATAATATGGACAATTATCATACCTAATATGGATTGTTATCAAGCTAATCTACTGTATTAGTTGGTTCACCTTTGGTATGTTGAGTTGATTAAATCTCTCAATCTTACCAAATTTATAAGTTATATTTAATTAATTCATCTAGATTGACCATAATTATAGGTTGGATTTGATTAAATCACCCACCCTCACCATATATATATATATATATATATATATATATATATATATAGTGTGAGTTTATTCAATCCCTCACACTCATTAGATCATGCTCATATTTGGGTTACATGATTGAGATGAAACAAGGTTAATGGTTGTGTTGTAATTCAATTTTAAACAAAGGTTGGGGGCATGTGTCTTATAATATATCTCTATATATGAATTTTTAGGTTCATATTTTCCTTAATATTAGTTTCAATTCTTCATAATGAGACATCCTTTCAAATAAATTTTTTAAAAGGCAAGATGGTTGCATCAACACATATCTATAATCCTAATATTGATATCCTTAATTTCAATCATTTAAATTTATTTGAATTTAATATTTTCATATAATGATTATATATTGTAACATTCTCTTGGTTTCAAGTTAGTCACCAAAAAAGTACTCAAGTTGGGCTCAGACAAAGCTAAGGTGTGTTATACACACCCAGGTATGCATTTATTTCCTATAAACTAGAAATTTATTTATTATATTAAGTGGGGGGGGGATGTAGATACTAAAATATTATTTATATATTAACTTAGTATTATATACTTGGAAAATACCTATCATGGTTGCACCTTTGAATTTTATGTCTTATCACTATCAAAAGCCTTGCATTCACTATCTCTTTGTGCCTAGCTAATTATCCCTTAGTTTGAAAATTGTTATTATCATGACCATGAATTTTATAGTATGAAAAAATATCAAAACATGATCATTATCCTTAATTTATAGTTTTGGACAAATACCTATTTTCTAACTTCTTGGATACTTGCATCCCAGGCAGACACATGCATCCACTTTTCCTACAAAGTGTATAGTGCTCAAAAATTACCCAAATTTAAAAGCTAAATGTATCTTAAGGTTTTATTTAAGTTATTTAATGTGAGATATTTATAAAAAGGGATTTTTATATATAAAATATCAACCCCTATTCATTCTTCACTTAGAAAACACCTAGAAATCACATATAACTCATAAGGAAATATACCAAGAAACACTCAATAAAGCATTCAATTGAGAAAATCTGACCTATTTATCCCTATTTACATATTATTCATATGAGAAATATTTATATATTTATGAATAATTCTAATATAAGCTCATGATTGATATTTTCCAAGTTACAAACTAGGTCATTGTATGTATTTGCTTACCACACATTGAATCCTTGACCACACACAAGTCAACATGTAGGGGGAAACTACATAATTCTGAGGCCTTATTAATAATATGGATGATGTTGGTAGTTATAATTGATAGAAGGTTCTTTTGGGTAGCTTGACACTATGATCCCACTAAACCATTTTTCCCACAAGTCACTCCAATGGTAAAGAGTTAGGATTTGATCATTTGACAAAATATTATAACCTATGCACATGATCTGAAGACATTAGGAGAAATGTGACATAAAAAATAGAAGGCTAAAATTATTCACATATAAATTTATTTAGTATTATTTTCAAGACACCTACATCAGGGTTAAACACATGTGTCAACACAACTATCTAGATCTTACATAAGGGTCACAAGCCACACAAAGAATATTACCATAATATGATGATTGTTCCAGGATCATCTTCTAGTCCATTATCAACCTATTATAGATTAGACTTAAATGCACATAGTAAACCAACTAAGTAAAATTTGTTTCCAATTCTTTAAAATATCTATCAATCATTATAATTTACTATTTTTAATAATTTTAATTGTATAAATTAGTAATATTATTTATCCAAGTTTTGTATTAATTGGCCTACTCATTTGGTTAGTTCACCATCCTTGTGTAGAATATAATCTAATCCACTTAACCAAAGATAACCAAACATATCTAAATTTAGGGTTAAACACATGGGTATAGGCCAACCATGTATATAATAACATGTCATCTTAGCAAGTCAAAAATAATATTTTATGGAATTTATCAAAATCATAATCAGTGACATGATACTTTGTAATAGATATCTAGAAACTTGCTTAGAATTGGGGAATCATGAATTACATGTGTTCTAGGTTATCACACAAGTATTTAATCATAAATTTAATTGATATTATTTCATTATAGAATCAATATACTTAGATATCATATTTGCGTCATGTGTGTAACACATGATTACCTCCTTACTATGCTTTTGCACCAATTTTGTAGATGGAATAACAACCTATGTCATTATTTATGGTTTATACACATGAATCATATCATAGTATTTTTTTACCAATTTTATAGAATAAATAAATATTATTCCATATATAGTAGTTGATTCACCATTTAGCACCAATTTTATACCTATTTTTTCACCAAAAATGATCAATTGGAATTCATACAATGATCCCAATCCACTTTAAAAGTTTGTGTATGAAATTATGGAGTCAAACACACATTTATTTCTTAATCACACTCATAAACATACATCATAAATCACATACATAAGACCAATAAGTTACAATGCATAGACCTAGATTTAAATAGAAGTAAAAAATCTATCAAACATTGATGCTTCCTACAGACTACAACATAGGATAGTCTTGCCTTATTAACAGTGCCTCATTTTAGATCAATTAAATCCCTTGTCATACTTTATAGTCATCACACAATCATATATTCAAATCTAAATTTAAAAACAATGCATGTATTTCCTGATTTCTAGGTAAGTAATTTGTCCGTGTTCTTTCTCTTTTATAATCTTTCTATATTTAGTAAGCTTCAAATCATAGATAATTAATTTATTTCATATATCAATATTCTATTTTTTAATGTAGTTTTATCATAATTATTACTTGAGAATTCTTTTATTTTCCCAATTTTGATAAAACATATTAGTGAACCCGAAGTTTGATCAAATCTTTCAAAATCCTAGCTTTCCTTTTTTTTTTTTTTTTCTATTTTTAACATTTTTATTAGGGTTTCATAATACATATTTCATACTTTTATATAATAATCATGATCTTAATTATTGAATCTATTTATCATTTCCTAATTTGAAGTTTTTCAATATTATCTACATGCATCTTGCCAATAATATGTAAAATATTTAAGTTGCATGTAAATCCATAGATGTATAATTTAATGGCAAAGATAAAATATTACATCATTCATGAGATTAATAATGAATAGTTCTATGATGATTATTTTTGTATGGATAAATTTGAGTTCACACCTATTAATATTAGATGTTAGAGGGATCATATGTTTCCTTTTGTTCCTCCTTCTCATATACCTCACAATTATATTAGCTCATATCCGACCTCTACTATTCACCATAGGATTATAGTAGATCTTGTATTTTGAGGTGTTGTTACTAGACAAGGTTAGGTACCTAACCAAACAAGACAAGAGAAACAAGCTCAAAAAATTACTCTTTTCTTGAAACATAATCCAATGAGAGAAATTAATGTATTTAAATGGTACAATGTAATAAAGTTACTTATATTATTCACAAAAAAATGAATAATATATCATAGAATTCAGTATAGAATAAACAAATCCATAAAAAAAATGGATAAAGAGAAGAATACTTGAATATTATGACTAATCCACTTTGAGGGGGAAACCTCCACAACAATGCATTAAGAAAAAAAATAACAATATGATGATAAAATACTAACCACTACCTCTTATATATATTATAATTATCCGCGGTTATTCTATAGTCTGACCATACTAAGAACATTGAGAAATTTAATAAGAGAATATGAAGGTATGCAAGCCACAAATTAGCCACACACATCCATATATGTACTATAGGCTAAGGGCACAACATACCCCTCCACTTTAGAATAATTTTGTTCTTAATGATGAATCAAATAAGGATGTTTGAACAAGATGATTCATCCTCCCATATTGCATCTTTATAATGCATGTTCTTCTATTTGATCAAATACTCCTTAATTGCTCTAGTCCATAGTTGATTAGTGTACATGTGAAGGATTTATTTAGGATCCATAATGACTCAACCTTATTCATATAATTTAATCAACTAAATTTGAGTAAAAACTCTAATTTTAATTACATTCTTTAGGAAAGATGCATGGAATACCTGATGCATGTGAGTGGACAAGCGTAATTCTAGATTATAGGCAATAATACTTAGGGGATAACTTGTTATCCTTTTGTTATTCCTTTAGAGATATATATTTATATGGTTAAAAATACACAAAGACCCAATAACCTATGTCAAAATACCACTCACTCTGATGTTGATCCACTTGATACTTTATTGTATTTTATGCCATTTTTAAATTCTCTCACAAACCAATGAGTACCTCCTAGTGATGGTGAATATGTTTCTCAATATTTCAAACCTTGGGATACACCATCAAGGCTAAAGTGATGGATGGGTAGTGATACCCAAACAATTACAAAAAGGGAGAAATTTTATAATAAGGTGAAAAGAAGTGTTATAAACCATTCAGCTTGGTGGAACCTAATGAACCTATTTGTTAGAAATAAAATAACGAAGATAACCTTATAAACATTTTTTCACTACCTCTATTTTTACATTAGATTAAGGATGATAGGATGAGCTATGAACCAAATGAATGCCCAAACATGCAAATAATCCAATCCAAAACTTACTAATAAATATGGGATCTTAATCACTTACAATTATTTTTAGAGTACCATGTAATTTTAAAATTGTATTTAGAAAAGAAGCTAATGTACTAAAAAAATAAATGGCTGTGATAAGGAACATAAATGAACACAATTGGTGATTTGACCCATAACTACCATGATAACATTTTTACCCTTAGATCATGGTAATAGAATAATAAAATCCATGAAAACCACCTCATAATGTTGTCTAGGGATGGATAACAAAATACTTGGGGTCTTAATGGTTTCACCTTTGTTTTGTTGACATACCATGCATTCATCCACATATTTATAGACATCCCCTTTGATTCCTTCCTAATAAAAATCTTTTATGATTTTATGATATGTTTTCAAAAATATTAAGTGACCTCCCAATGTATATGCATTAAGTTCTTGAATGAATTTATGTTTGAGGAGATAATTCTTACAAAGGTATAATCGATATTTATACCATATTAAATTCCTATTCCATGTAAATTTTTCAACTCCCCCAGAACCCTTATAAAGATTTTGAATCAAATCATGGGCATAACTATCATTCTCCCATTCTGATCTTACTTTCTCTATCTAATGTGCCTACCAGATAACAATTACACATAATAATGCCTCTATTGATTCATCCCTCTGAGATGGTGAATCTAACACCACATTATCTTTTAATTTATTATATACTATTTAAAAATCATAGAATAACATTTTAGTAACCCATTTTAAAAAAAAATGATAATCATTGTTTCCAAAAATATATTTGAGGCTATCATGATCAATGTTTACCTAAAAGTGATGACTCATCAAATAAGGTCTCCATTGCTTGACTACATGTAGAATAACCATCATCAATTTATCATAGATTGGTTTGAGACTATTTTTTATTTTAGTTGGAAAATTTCAAATTTTATTGGTTTACCTTATTTCACAAGTATATCCCCCATGCCATGTCTTGATGCATCACACCTCATAATAAAAGTTTTTAGAAGAATTAAGAGTATCTAAAACTAAAGTTGTGCACATAGACATTATCAAATGTTCAAATGGCTTGGTAGCTAAATTAGTCCACTAGAAGGATTATTTCTTCAACAAAGAGGTGAGTGGGGTTAAAAGTCTACCATAATTTTTGATAAAATTATGATAGTAACTAGTTAGTGCTAGAAATCCTTAGAGGTTCTTTAGGGTCTTGTGAACTTGGTACTCCATCATCATTTGGATTTTTCAAGATCAAATTTCACTCCTTTATGTGAAATAATATGACCCAAGAAATACACCTATTATACACCAAAATGAAATTTGGAAGGTTTGGAATAAAGCTAATTCTATTCTAAAATTGAAAGTATTTGTTTCACATGCTTCAAATAGTCTTTCAAATTTTTTTGTAGATGACGATATCATCAAAAAACACCAATATAAACTTTCTCAAAATTAGCCTAAAAATAGTATTCATAAAACTCTAAATTATAGATAGTGTATTTGTGAGGACAAAAATCATGACCATAAACTCATAATGGCCTTCAAGAGTTTTGAAATATATTTTAGGTATGACCTCATTATGGATTTGAATCGATGATGCCCTAAGTGAAGATATAACTTTGTAAAATAAACAACATAATGTAATTAATCTAGTAAATCATTAATTAATGGAATAAGAGACTTATCTTTGATGGTGTACTTATTGATTTCTATATAGTTTGGGCACATCCTCCAAGTGTCATCCTCATTTTGCATAATTACCATAGGGGAGGAATATTCACTTTAACTATGTCAGATGATTCTTGCATCCAACATCTCCTATACCCCTTTTTAATTTAACTCTTATAGGAATAGGGATACCTATAGGGTCTAATTTTCGGTGGTTTACTTACCATAATGATCCTAATGGCATGATCATCCATGTGGCTTAGAGGAAGTCCTTTTGGAATGTCACCAAAAATAATAGAACGGTCCAACACTCTTTACAAATCAGGATGTGTAGACTCCTTGCTTGGTTAAAACTCTATGGAAAATAGGCATGCCATAAATAAATAAATCCATACATTTTTAGAGAATATTCATCATTTGGTGGGAATATAATATAGTTTTTGATTTTATACCATAATCTATGTGGTTCAAAGGTCTTACCTTCTGAATGGAACCTCATGAATAGTTCCTAGAAATTCATCTCAATAGTGCCTAAAGTGGTGAGTCACTACACTCCCAAAATAATGTAATCTCCTCCCATGGGATTAAAAAACTTAGGTAAATATAAGTAGTCTCCCATATCAATATTAATTCTATGGTATTTTCCTAAATAGTTGACTTTGCCACCATCTATAATCGTGACCTAAAATTCTAAAGCTAGGTAAATGAAATAGTTCAAATGATTAGCCAACTTGCTGTTGATGAAGTTATGTGTACTTTTAGATACAATCAACACAATCACCTTATATTTATTTAGGAAACCCACAACCTTAATATTTTGAGTATTATTAATGATTAAAAGTGCATGACATGAAATAGTAGGTTGAGAATCTTCAGATTCATCCTCAAGTTATTCCAAACCTACACTTGTAGCCTCATCATATTATTCCTCCTCATTGGAACCTTAAATGTAAAATAAATTATTTTTAGCACATCAATTTCCTTTGATCAATTTTATATCATAGTCAAAACATAAACCTTTTTCATAATTTTCTTCAATTTACTAAAGGGTCAATCAGGTAGGCTACATAAATGATGGCACTAGGAAAGTGCCTTCATGAACACTAGTGAGAGGTATTCATAAAATCAACACTTTTTCTTGTCCCATTCACACCCTTGGTATGGATTTAGATACATTACTATGATTAAACATGCAAACCTCTAATTAAATTCTATCTTTAAGGAGACCAAAAAATAGGTTAATCTAATTTTCTTTAGTGATGTATGTCACACATAAGGAGAGGTTCTAAAATTAATGAATTTAATCCTTTATATTTCTAGTTTGGTGAATCTTGGATATATGGTTGAATTATTTTTCATAGACATTATTATGATACTAGAGCTATAACTTGTAAAAAAATACCAACCATGAAACTAGGACACCATTATTTTTATTTTTAGCACATAATCAGTGATATCAAATGAAATACTTAGTTTATAGATATAGAGAGGCCATGATGACATTTTATGAATAGGTGTCTGATATAGATCAAATAAATTTTCAAATTGAGTAAACCATGTGAGAATATCTTCACCATAAATCTTATGCAAGTCCACTTTTGGCAACATCGGCTTATGACCCAGATTGGTGCTAGAATTGTTTAGATTGGGAGGCCCAAATTAGAGTGTTGGAGATTTATTTTTCAAAGGATAATATATTTAAATTTGGTTAATATCAAAGTTAGTTATTATAATTGATCCCTCAATCCATTCATCTCCCTTCTCATGTCCATGACTTCACCTTGAACTGCATGGAGATCACGTTTCCATGCCATGCCATGTAACTCTAATTAAATGTGTTGAAATATTTCTAAAATACTCATATCTAAATTTTCAGACTCGATGCCATCTTTTTGAGGAACCCTAGGAGGGTTGCAACCCTGGAGAAAAATGTATTGGTAGATGATACTAATATGATCACCACATTAAGATGAATCCAATAAATAATAATGTATACAAGGATAAAAAATTTTAGATCAAAAAGGTGTATCAATATAATATACCATTTCAATCTTCTCATAGAGATGAATCCAAAAATTGATAATTTTCACAAGGTATATTTTTTCCCAGAATTCTCTTTTTAAATTTTAAAAAAATATATTATTTTTTGTAATAAAATACATATAAAAAATTGTGGTGATGAAAAAAATCAATTCTTCTTGAATCATAAGTTATGTTTTTTTTCAAACTTCTAGTGCTTAGGATTCCATATCCAAAAAAACCACATGGAATAAACTTACCCAAATCTAAGATTTTATTCCACTTATAATGAAATTACTTAGATGATTTTTAATAATATAATAATATGTCATAAGATTAATAACATTTATAAGTAGATCCATAAAAACAATTGGTGAAAGAGAAGAATACTTGAATTTTATGATTGATCCACTTTGAGATAGAAACCTCCATAATAATACAATAAGAACATAATTCACAACATGATGATAAAATACTAACCAATACCTCTTATATATACTCTAGTTAGCCATATTTATTCCATAGGCCAACTATACTAAGAACATTAATAAATGTAATAAGATAATATTAAGGTATGTAAGCCATAAGTCTGCCAAACATATCTCTAGATGTATTATAAGTTAAGGGCATATCATAAAATATTATTAATTAGTTAATGAAATGACTAGCTAATATTTCTATATTGGAGTTACTTCAGAAAATTAGTATTTTCAAGGATACTTTGTATCAAACATTGAATTAGAGGCCTATGCCTCAAGACACATAGCCTTCTTATTTTGCATATGTTATAAATACTTTGAAGGATATTAAGGATGTCTTATATTTTTCAAATGAGGATTTTATTACATAGTCTACTTTTGATTACAATCTTCCTCTTTTGATTCAAGTTCAAATAAAAAGTACATTATAAAAATGATTTTTACTGATAATGGTTTAGGTTTGAATATTTTAAATATTAATTATTACAAACATTAAGAATTAATATAGCTTCTCTTCAAAAGAGATATAAAGCTTTGATGATGTACCTCACTAAACTATGGGTTCCATCACTTTGGATATCAAGGTAGGGCCACAAATATTAACTACATAGTTTCAAGTAATGCTTAATCATTTGGAATATAATTTATTATTGGGTAGGCTATATATACATGCAATACAAGTCGTACCCTCTAATTTAATTAATATGTTAGATTTATACATGATGGATAATTTTACACATGTATTAATAATCAACCATTCAAATATTGTACGATTACATAATCTAATACTGAGAGTCAATCATAGTTAGAGGCACCTTAATATACCATAATTCCACCACCAAAAATCATATCCATCAAACAAATTCATACATATAATATTGGTGATATAGTAATAGTGATCAACATATGCCATTTATAGATGTTTTAAAACAACATATTTCACCTCAAAAGGTATAATAGGAGGAACATGTACAAGAATTACCTTTATGTGTCAATTCAAAAGATACAAACTTCATATCTATTATAAAAAATGATTATGATTTTGATGATAGTAATGATGATGATACTAATGAAATACAAATGAACATTGATGATTATTTATGTGGTTTTAATTTTAAACTAGTTGGCCTAAGTAAATACATAGATCATTTAAAGGCAATCATTTCATTGAATATAGATAAATGAAAAACAATGCCTTTAGATGTTGATAGAGTAAAGAATTTTTGCTGTAATATAACCACTACACAACATACTATTTTATCAGGTGTACCATGGATTAAGTTTTTTTTTTCAATTATAAAATTTCTAGAGAGCATGACTCATAATACATATATCAATGCATTATATGTATTAATAGTTCACCATTCAAATATTCAAAAAACAATGTGGAACTTATGGATATAGAGCTAATTATTAGAATCCAAGCTAATAGTGTACATGATATACCATATGTGATATCACATATGTTACTTGACAGGGATTTAATTTCCTTTCCAAATGTAAGGCCTAAATATAATAAAAGATTATCAAATAAAGATGGAAAACATTTTTGTCATTTTCATAGAATAACAGGGCATGCTACTGATAATTATTCAACACTACAATATAGTATTTATAAATATAAGGATAAATACATTATTAAAATTATAAAACCCACACCACAACCTACTAGGGATTAACAATAAAAATCAAATATGTAGATATTATAAGAATTCAAGAAGGAACCCTTTGAATATTATAATTTATATTGAGAACAAATATCGACATCCTATGGAAGGAGACAAGGACACAAAGCCATATATATGTACACTTGCATTTTTTTGGCACATAGTTCATGATAAATATGAATTTAAGAAATATATATATTTCTAAGATTCAATAGGTCACATTATAGTACCAACTTCATGTGATCCCAAGTGGACACAATGTTTTTTATTATAAAAATAGGAACATAGATAAAGGCTACATTAAATCAATATTGGTTGCACAAAATGGAAGCTATGATTGATAGGTCACAACAATGTTCTAAATTAAGATTTGAGGATAATACAACTCATATTCTTTATGAAGGCATTGATGAAAATTTTAGATTCAAATATGATAAATAATGCTCAAAGTTGATTTATCCAGAAACATCCCATGATGTTTCTTACACAGTAGAGCAACATACTATACACATACACATCATTTAAAAAAATGCAAGAGATAAGGATAAAGTTATAGATAAGGAGTGGTATTATGACCATAATGATGATGATCTATGGGAATTTGACAAGATTTAATAACTAAAGGTTGAGCACCTTCTAATAGATCCACCATTTGATTATCCACATCTATTGGATGTGTTGTTTGATGATTAGATTTTTTTTATATATTAAAAAATAAAAATAAAAATAAAATAATCTATAAAATAATAAAAATTAGGACCTATGCATGATATGTGTAGTTTTTTTTCTTTGGTTTATTTTTTTTCAATATATACAATATATTTTTTATCCAATTTATCTAAAAAATGCTTCACAAGTGTATATGAGTGATTTTTTTAACATAAAATTTGTCATACAAAAAAATAGTTATATATGAAGATATTATCTTAGACCCAAAAACTTAATAGAGGAAATAATTCTCTATCTAGATGGTCACACATTATGCTCTTATCTAATTCCATTGGACTTCTCCCAGGAACACAAAATCATATTTCTAGGGTTTAAATTAGTCACATGCCTCCTACAACTTGTCCACATCTAAATAAATTCACTATGGACAATATTTTTACTTAGGTTTTATCATTCTATGAATATCCCTATTATTCATAATCTAGTTCAATATATTGTACAAAATCTATAATTTTTGTTCACTTACATTCATATTTATAATTTAATAGATACTTGAGTGTTTAAATAAATGGATGTTATGAATTAATTATGTTAATAAAATACACGTTTTTACTTATATGATTCATTTTTTTAGTGTGTAAGTTGCTTTGGATTATGGGCATTTGAACATTTCGTTTGTATATGCCCCCTTGGCCTTCTTGTTTATTTGTGTGTTTTTGCATGTGCCCATTTTTAAGCATCATGGCCATTGATTTTGTTTGCTCAGTTTGCTCAATCTGTAATGCCATGGTAAATATCATGCATCTCCCCAAATCATAGATGCCATGATGACTATCATGCATCCATCCCTGAGTTTTTTCTATTTATTTTCACTTACTCAGTATATGATAATTAGTTAGTACATTTTAAATTGCTAACATTTATTTATACATGACACTATATATTATTGGTTCCACATGCATCATATGTTACTATATTAATTATTTTATTTTATTTATGATGATGACATGATATCCAATATTATCATTAATACTCATATTTTAATCTTTTTCATAAAATCATTTCACATAACTTCTTCATTTGAGTTAAATATTCATGTAGGGTTTAAAACACACCTCAAGAGAGGGGTCATACATAGTGGCTTATTTTAGAGACTCATCTACAAAAACCTAGTACACAAACAAGAAGATATACAATTTTATCAATTTATCATAGTTCACTCCTAGAATTTACTTAGAAATTAGTTTTAGGAAACAACACTCTATTTGGACATGAGTGTAGGTCATCCATGTCCATGAAAATACATTGTCATCCAATCATGCATAAAACAAAATTTTATAGAATATATCATAATCATAGTAAGTCAGATGATAATTTTAAACATGTATCCATAATCTTTTAGATGAATACTCTAGTTTGTCATAAAATATTTCTCAAAATGGGGGAATCCTGTGTAACATGTGTTCTAAGTTATCACATAGGTTTTTACTCAAAGTCAACAAATATCACTTAGTTCTAGATTTAATATGCATAAATATCAGATTGGGGGCATGTATGGGGCACATAATCACCTCTTAACTTAGGTTTTACACTAGTTTTGTAGATGGAATAGAAACCTATGTCACTGTCTATGTTTTATACACCAAACTCAAATCATGTTATTTTTGCACCAATTTTCCACCAATTTTGTGCTAAATTTACACCAAAAATGAATCTTATTTTGTCTACAATAGTTGAATCACCATTGTTAAGTTTTGGAGTAGTTTTCTCAACCACACATGATATATTATAAATCATACAAGGATTATAAGCCACTTTACTAATTTAGATATGAAATAATGGAGTTAAGCACTAGTTTAATATCATTACATTCATATTTTCATCTTAAGTAAGTAATTATCTATACATGTTTAATTTTAGGTTTTTATGAAGAACAATTCAATGTATGGTCCACATCCAAATGCACTTATACACATACTTAGATCATGCCCAAATCCATAGCTATATTACTAGATTAAAAGGGGTGAAAATGTAGTCATATAAATTAAATTTTAATGCTAATATAGTGTACTTGTAACCATACTCATATAAACACATAGATTATTCCCAATTCCATAGCTGTAAGCTACTATTCATCTATCTATATGTGGTATCCATACTTTTATAAAATCATGATACATAATACTTTCTAAACTTCACTCTAGACAACCTAAGATCATACTTTGAATGATTCACACTTCCTTATTAGCTAACTCTAATTCTAGGACAAGGCTTCTCTTTTAGTGCTATCCTTCCTATTGGGAACCTCAAAATCCATTAGATGTTTTCTCCCACCTAATAAATACTAATTTATCAAATTCAAAATCACTTAATGGGTTGTCTTACATATTTCATAAGACCCATCTAAGTAATTCCCCAAAGATAATTATAATGATAAATTTTAGAGAATTTTATACACAATAATATATAACTAAAAATTTACTAAAAACACCCATTATTCCCATTTTAGATTCTACACAACCCTACTAGCATTGAGATAAGTCTTCATACACCTCAAAGGTCACAATTCATGGTTCAATCACATTAATTACACCATAATTTTACTATAATTTAGGACTACATCAGTATTTCACACATACCAACATAGCATGGGAAAAATACATGGATTTTATCCCTCTTCAGAGTATTGGTATGTAGTAAGTGTTTAATGCATGGGGTGTTGAGTTCAAACATAAATTCAACTACTAACCTATTTTTATGTTTTATATTATTTATTCATCATTATCTATCAAACTAAGGTTTCAAGTGAAGGAGAATGTACATAGTGCATTCTAAAAAAAAAGTGCATCACAAAGAACATACACAACACTAATAGATGACATCACACATACTCAAATTTACATAGAGGGCAAAAATCTTACCAAATGTTGGCACTCCCTACAGACTAAAATGTAGGATGACCCTATCTTATTAGTAAGACCTCATCTTAAGATCAAGTGAATCCATTTTCCCAAATCATAATCATCACATACAGTCATATATTTAGATCTATAGTCATTTATAGTCATTCTTTGCATGATTTCTAGCTAAGTAATTAGTCCACATTCTTTCCTTTTTAGCATCTTTTTTATATTTAGAAAGTTATAAATCAGAAATAATTAATTTATTTCATATTATTTTTTTACACATAAATCTATCATAATTATGACTTAATCACTCCCTTATTTCTCCAATTTTTATAAAATAAATAGAATAAGCAGGGATGAGGAAATCAAGTTTTTTTAAAGACAAGGAAAAATCCATAAATTCTAGGATGACATACTTAGAGTTTCTCTAATAGACCCTTAGGGTGAAGTTAGCCAGAAAATCATGAAGTAAATTAATATATAGGGTCAATAAAAAATAATATACTCCTACCATTACTCACTACTAAACCACTTTAGACATATGGGATTGATAAGTATATTTGTTCTTTCTCATGTCTCTTGAAAACACTGTTACAAATATTCATCATGGCAAGGGGGAAGTCCCCACCCACAAGGCCCTTATATTTTTATTATTCTAATATGACGTTAAAAATATTAATCTTATCAAGATTGAATTTATGTAAAATTATTTTGAGGGTTTGAATAAGGTAAATGAGGGACTATTAACCCTCATTTTCTAGGAGAGAACAAGATTAGGTAGGGTCTGAGGTCTACTAAAATTAAAATTCACTCAGCCCGTAATTAGAAATAGGGTAAGGGAAAGGTGGGGTTTAAGGTGGATAAGGGGAATAATTTTAGGATTGAGTAAATTATGTCGATATAATAAAGTTTAAAGATCAAATCTCCAAACAACATGAATCCCAACTTGACAAATAATATGCACAAATTAGGATAATACTCTTACTAGCTTGACCATGGAAATATTATTGACATTCTTGATGATGATAAGGAAACTCAATTTGAATAAGGTCCCTCTCACACCCATTCCTCTTTCTTATCCCTTTGAAGGTATTATCCAAAAAAAGAAAGGGATTTTATCCTCTATAGAAGACCTTCAGAATATGGTTGAAAATTTATAAAATGAATCTAATTTATAGCTGAGTATATTGAAATGGTTTTTCGATGAAAATAATAGGATTAAAGATAAAATTATTGTTATTTATAATAAAATAAATTCATAGATGGATATCTCATCTATGGATATGCATTTTGATAAAGATCAATGGAATTAATTACAAGAGATTTTCTACATGAGGGAAGAATTTTGTAACCTTAAAGTCAATATGGAGAAATTATATGGTGAGCTAGGAACTATAAATGAAAAGATTGGAAAGGTGATAAAAATAATTAGAGAAACCATAAAAAACAATGGTAATAGTATCCATATTCTCTAAGAAGAGTTGAGGAAAAGGAAATATACTTTTGTTCAAGATGGGTGTAACAAGAGAACTAGGAGCCATAAAAAGACTCAAGATAATAAAACATATGATATTGAGTATGGATTTATGGAAGGCCACTAATAGTACCTGAAGGGGGATTCAAAGGATGTTATTTATATAAATGGTCTATCTTCACCTATAAACAAATCTTAGTAATATAATGTTGTCTTGGTATACTATATGTTTGTTTTTAATTGGTATAATTTTGTCTACTTTGTTTTTCCAAGTATTACTTGTCTTTGGATTCTCATATGTTGTAAAAGGGTTTGGGACTTTTAGAAAACCCAATTTTCACCTTGAATAAAAATATAAATTTAACATAATGTTTGACAATATAATAATGTGATGATTTAAAAAACATGAATATGATAACAATAATTTTACAAGAGATCATTAAACTAACTCATTCACATGGAAATTATGTAGCAAGAAATGATAGGAGAAACAAGATGTATGGAGAGGTGAAGAGGAAGTTCAACTCATCAAAATATTATAATGGATGAAAAATCAACCTTATTCCATACTCATTATATATGACTCTATTTCTCTCTCAAGATTTCATCCTTTTGAAATAACAGGATTAGAAAACAAAAAATTGTAGGATTTTTATATATTAAATCGAAATATGGCCAACCATGGATTAATTGGTAAAGGGAAAGGTTCTATTTTCATCACAAACTTTAATGAAATATTTTTGGGTTTGTATGTTTGACACTTTTGTGTTACTTTTATTTACTTTAATCATTAGTATGAACCCCTATGCTTATAACTAGGAGGAAGAAAGTGATCATAATTGAAGGCTTAAAATGGGTGTGTAATGACATCTCCCCTACTAATAACCCACATAACAAATAAGGTAAGAGGGATCAAAACTAAATACTACTAAATGGAAAATGATTTAGGATATTTATTTTATTCATATTTTAGTTTGGCTTGGATTTTACATCATTCCATTTTTTGTAGGAAGTTACTTAATCCTAGGCCTTGATTTGGTGAACTTTTTTTTTGTAATAATATATTTTTCAAATGAAATTATATCTATATATCTACCCAATAAAAATAAGTAAAATGTATAAACTACAAAAATTATGATACAAGGCTACTATTATAATGAGGAAAATGTAGAATACATATAAAACTATAAATAATAACATTTAGGTGTAAAGAGTGGAAAAAATCATCAAACTCATTAACCTCCAAAGTGCATGAATGAAAGGCTCCATTTTAAATTATTCTATTGCTAAATATGAACATAAATAATTAGGTATAAATTTATGACCCTTGCCAATCTTATTATTGATTCTACTATCAAGTATTAATAATAGGTCTCCCACCTAAATAGGGCATTAATGAATATTATTAATATAATGTAAACACATATGGGTTGTGTAAACCTCATGATTTTTGGATATCTTAAGCCAAATTTCATCTAAGTTTTTTAATTGAGTAAGATGTTAGTCTCTATACACTTATTCATCTAGGAGACATTGGAAGGAAAGCAAAGGTTTAAAAGCTCTATTCTAAGGGAAAGACAACCTACATACCAAATAATAAATAATATGGGTTATCCCTAATACGAATGCAAATAATTTTTTTAAGCCCACAAAATGGGATATAGATGAAGGGGACAATACCTCTTATCTTTTACAATATTAAATTTTATGGACTTTAAAGTCTTGTTAGTTGTCTCAGCTTGACCATTAGCCCAAGGGTAATATAAGGGTATAGTGTGGTGAGATATGTAATTTATTACACAAATCACATACCTCATGATTCTTAAAAGGGGGAACCATTATATAAAATTATGATTTATGGAACCCAAAACTTTAAAATTATTTAACTAAAATGAATATGGTTATGATGATTTATGGAACCCAAAACTTGAAAATTATCTAACTCAAACGAATATGGTGATGATAAATTTGGTGAATATGGTTAATGATATGGTCTTTGACCATTTGGTAAAATATTTAGTGGTCATAATATAGAAGTGATAACTGTGTAGTAACCTAAATCAGGTCATGAATACTTGATCATGTCATTTTTTATCCATTTTATTTTAACATGTGTACCTAATTAATACCTATTTTTCCACTTCACCCTATCCCAAGCCCATGTGATAACCTAATTTTATTTCAAACCATCATGTTTCACATATATAAATGCTATGGTCGATAAAATTTCACTTATAAATCTATATGTATTAAACCAAACATAAAAAACAACACTTTTTCTTAGGGTATAATAATGCCCAATAGGGAAAATAATGGGAGGCATTTCTATCCCTATAAAACTTTACTGTCTATTTCCTAACAATGATAAGATTTTAAAATTAACACCTCACTTGGGTCATCTTCTATGTTTTTAGGCTTCCTATAATATGGTTATCCTTTTTTAAATTCTATAAATTTACACTCAAGAAACTTGTTACTTCACTTGGAAATTTCAATACAAAGGCTTATTTACAGAAGTGCACATTAAGAAAAAAGTTCCCTATTCTTCCTAATTTGGTTTCTAATTATAAAAAATAGACCTCAACCAATTTAAAATCCTATTTTATTTAACCCTAATAAAATCATGATTAAGTATTCCAGTTGATTCTAGATGCACTCATATAGTCGAAGGAACACAATTGTACAAAACACTCTAGGTTGGAGAACTACATTGGGATTGATTTCCCTTATTATAGTATTGGATATGTAGGAAATGTTAAGTCATTATGGGGGATGATAACTCAGTATAATTAAAATATTTTTTATTAATTTTAGGTATTTCAATCATTGCTAGACCTCCTAGGGTTTACAACTTGGATAAGCTATCTAAAGGTCTTTCACACACTTTCAAAGGTAAAATTAACACATATAAACCTTAATCTAATTGTCACAAGTGATCATTCCCTAATTTTCATTTTTTCAAAAGGAAAAAAATTCCATATAGGGTCAATAGAGGAAGGCATTACTATACTTATTTGGGATTCTTATATTGACATAGTTTCAAATTCAAATTTTTGGGTATTTTCTAGGTTTACTCTTATTTTCTTATTTTCACTCTTTTTAATTCAACACATTAAACCATAAAAAAAAATAACTTAGTATTTTATTTACATATTTATATATTTTTCAATTAGTTTTGCTTTGTCTAATTTATTTATTTACCTTCATTTTTCTTATCAAAAGTGTATTTGAAACACCCTACATTATTCTATTATATTTATCAAAATTAGAATTTAATTACCATAACTAATTCAATTTAAGATAAAATAATTAGTTAACCCACTTTTTTATTTGATCATTTTCAAAACCTTAGGTTTCATTTAAACCTTCTTTATAAGATTTCTTAATTGTGTCTTAGGGTTTCAGATCTAATATTTGATTTCCCCTTACCTTACAGGGTTTCAATTTTTTCTCTCTTATTTATAGCATTAATTTTTTTTCTTACAACATATTACCAAATTATTTTTATGTTCCACATAAGAAACCTTATTTGAATTCTTCTTTAAGGTTATGTTATAGAATAAGTAAGATAACCATTGAGAATATTCAAATTCCTTTGATCACTATTAGAATGGATTCTACTAATACACACATTATCTCCTCTTTTGATGAATAAATTGATAAAGAATATTTTCAATAAGGTAATTATAACAAACAAGCTAATCTAAATTATCTTAATGATTGATATACCCATGAATATTCATATAGGATCCATCCCAATGAATTTAATGGTGTAGATCAAGAAAAAGTCTAATGGTTATCCACATTTTGATAGGGACTACATAAAATGGTACAAGATATACCCAAAGTAATTGAATTAATTTTAGCTTATATAAAGTCACAAAAAATAAAAATTTCTATTATTAATGAATAAAAATAACCACTTTTTTGCATTATAAACCTTACAAGGTGTTTCTAATACTGATATTCCATCTAGATATTTAACCTTAGGGTAAACACAAGGTTTTAAAAACATTTACATGCTTATGCCTAACCAAATGACTCATTTAGATCATTTCATAATTATGCACACTACATCACATACCTTTCCTAATGCACAATCCCTTGAGTAAACAATTGAATTTATGCAAGTCAAGGTGCTAAAATTAGAGTTTGGTATCCCAAAAGATATACAAATAATTGTATTACCAATATTATATTAATAATAATTTAACACATGATATTTAATCATAATATTTACCTATAGGATTTGTATCTCCTAAGCTTCCATTATTTGAGGGTAAAGGAGACAAAGAAAAACATCTCAAATATTTTCATGCATCATGTTTGGATTATGATTTTAATTAAAATTTACAAAGAAAATTATTTCAAATAATCTTAAATTATTATTCCTTGCATTGGTTTTATTATTTATGTGCTCAATCATTTAAATAAGTCAATCCATTAGCATATTTATTTATTAATCACTTTGATATTAACACTGATGAAAAGCTTTATTATGCACAAATTTCCAAGATTAAGAAAGGAACTAATGATCCTATCAGTGATTATTTTATTTTTTATAAGACCATTATTTTCAAAATGACTAATACATTGGCATATAATGAATTACATATTTTAAAATAATTTTTTTCTTCCCCCATTGCATGATTTTATTATTTTCAATAAGTTTAGATCATTTGAAGTGTTTTATAATATAATTAGAGGTATGAAAGTCAAGATTATTACTTTGAATAAAGCTTAAGTATACACATAATTCCATAATAAAATTTTAAATAAAACCCATTTACAAGTCAAAACTAACATATACTATAACAGATGCAAAGATTACACGTAATGTTATTACTCAACTAGCTAACAATTTTTTTTAAAAATCTAATCAACCAAGGAGGTTATTTTTATAATTTACCACAACCAACTCACATATTATTTCAAAATTTATTCAAATTATATCTTATTACTATACCTCAACCATTTTAAATAGGTATGAAAAAATGTCAAGGTAAATATTTTGATAACAATGCATATTGTGATTATCATATATGTAATGGTCATTATAATAATAATTTTTTCAAGATCAATAATATTAATGAATATCACATTTATAAAAATGTCATTGAATTGGGCACTCATATAGAAGATCCTATACCTCAACAAAATGAAAATGCTAAATTGAATATTTTTAGTAAACCATTTCCAAATCATAATACAAACAAGTATCATTAAATATTTTATCAAACCTTATATGCTTATCCACCTCCTCAATCATATGATGATCCATTGGATGGAATAATTAGTAAAATTATTTAAATTATTCAACCACATCTTATGATTACTTTTGATGATAGTGAGATAGTGGATGATGATTCTAACTTTCATGCTTTATGTATGTTAGCTTATATTAATCAAAAAGATATTCAGAGTGTGCTAGTTGATGGATCAAGTGAAAATTCATGAACATTAATTTATTTATTATGTTATTCACAGCATGACATATAATAAACTAATAAAAGTGATAAAACACTCAATGATAAACATCAAACCACTTTAGGACACATTGTGTTACCTCTTCAAAATAGGACTAACCATACTATATAATCCTTTTTCATTTATTATATAAAATTGGGCCATTGAAATGGTATTGGGATTCCCATGGTTGTAAAAAATTTGTGATGTGCCTTAAATGGTACATATATTCTTAAAGTAATTTTATTTAAATCAAGTTGTTACAATTTCATAGATTAAGTATGAGTACCCTATGAAATCCATGGTACCTAATACACCCTATACACTAATAATGTTAAATGCTACATATATGAAAAATAAAATAGATTTAAAATTATTTTACCTAATTAAAATTCTTATAATCAGCCAATTTATAAAGAGATGCAAAAGTTTCAAAATAAAATTATGTAAAAACAAGTTTATAGGAAAAAAGTTTCTAATTATCAATAATAAAAATCAATTTAAATACCTTATAAATTGGTAAATCATACAAATAAACATGTTCCTTAAAAATATAAAAAAATGGTTCAATATTCTACTAGTACTCATAAGATATAACATGATCTTGCATCTTCTATACGTACTCCTACACATGATTACATGATTAGTAATCTAGATAGTTTAGTTACTAAACATGATACATTATAAGATTATGATATGTGTAGATCTAATACATTTCATTCAAATAACATAATATTTTTACTAGTAACCATAGATTACTTTGATTTTTATCTCGATGGGATCATTAGCTAGTTTTTCGCATTTCCAAATATACTTCATATTAAAAAATGTCAAATAATTAAAAAATATGATTGTACATAGATTATGTATTGTTGCATCATATTATTCTATTTTATTGAAAATATGATCAATCATTCAATTCTTATAAGCCCTTGGTTATTTTGGAATTATTGGATTCTTGGCTCTTCTATTCTCACTTTCAAAATCTAAACAATTCCAAACAATGATTAAAATTTTCCATAACATGCTATTTATCTATTTTTTTGCATAGAAACACTAAAAAAATATTTCTCTTCTAGGACAAAATTGACTAGTATAAGACATAATAAACTACCATTACTATCCTAGTTGGTCAATCTTATCATGTGATAGTTTTTACTTGGAGATCACATCTATAGTACATAGAGTCTCAATATTTCTAATTCTTAGATATTATACCTAGTTTTAGTATGTAAATAACTATGTTTCATTCCAAATATTTCCTTTCTTAGAGATATATTATTCATACATATGACATCTTTAGACAAGTGTAAATTTGATGAAATGAGGATGTACAATCACTCTACATATATTTTTAGTCTCATACACATTTCTAAAAGTTATAAATCACATTCATTAGGGGCATCTTTCTCATACTTGGTGAAAAACTCTTTTCTAATACATATCTAACATTGACACATGTTGAAAACTATTCATATCTTTTTAATTTATTATACTTTCAACCCCTTAATTCTTACTAGTTTCTAGTGTTGTTGGTTTAGTTATTTCAAAAAATACAAAATTTATTTAAAGTATTAGATAAATAATTTTTTTTAAAAATATGGTAAAAAAACTAAAATAAGGACATGGGCATGATTAAAAATATAAATTACAACTTTGAAATATGTTATTTACCCCATGATTAGTGTATATAATTTTATTTTTATATCACACATGTTTTTCAATGGTATCCATGAGTGTTGTGCATGACATATAAATTTTACAAAGATCAAGATGTTAGATTTGCCTTTACCTAATAGCCTTGATAAACTAGGGGAATCTTATCTACATGTGACATTATGAAAGTTTTATAATCCTATAACCCATATACAATTTATCTATACAAATAATTAGAAATGTATTTGCTAACATTTGTATTTATAATTGGGTACATGGATATGTTATTTAATAGGATATGATCATATTACATACGCATAGTTTAGACTAAATTTATAGTTATATGTTATATTTTATGATATTTAATTGTATATAGTAAATTAGATATTTCTTATCTATTATGTGAGGCCTTTGGCCCTTATGTGAAAATCTTGTTTGAAAATGTCAATGATATATTGTTTTGTGTGTGTGACATTTGAGCATGTTCTTTGATTTTGTCCATTGGCCCTATATTATGTGCAACATTTGAACATGCCCTTTATTTTTTAAATTATAAATTTCATTATGTGGGAAACTTATCTTCTCTTATGAAATTTTGACATGCCCTTTGTATGTGACCCTTAGATTTATTGTTCAACTTTTCTATCATGTGATTTTTATGTGTGTCCTTGTTGAGCTTATTGAGCTTGGTAAGTTCCATGATCCATATCATGCACCACTAACATAATTTACTAATTATATGAGTTTTATAAAAACATTATATAGGACTTGCCTCATGAGTTACATATAAAATTCAAATTTTAATATGTTAACACACTTTTTGCATATGCTACATTTTTTAATGATCACATATTTACTATTGATATTTCAAGTAAAAATAAATTTTTTGTTTTGGCACAATTACAATTTCAAAAGTTAAAAAATGGTTCAAAATTGAGTCATTGGCACATACCATGGGGTCATAATATATGCATAAACACTCATATTTCAAGAAAAATTTGAAAATTCACATAGTTACAAAGTTTCAAATATAATTTATAATAAACATCTACATACAATTTTAAATTCTATAGTTTACAATAGGGGCATGATATAGATTCATGTAACACTTTTTGATTATATTTTACTAAGATGTAGACATGTAAGATCATGGGTGTACTGAATTCTATTTTAATCATGCATTTAGGAATAATTTTGAAATTTAATCTACAAGACATCTATAGTTTTTGATTATTCAGTTTAAGTTCATAGTGTATAACTTGGATATTACTGCATATTCCAACATTATGTTAGAAAATGCATTTTATATTTCAACCCATTTCACATATTGGGATTAAAAATAACAACTAAGATAAATTTATATTTATGTGTCCATAAATGTGTCTCATTTCTATTCTACAAGTACAATTTCAATTTGGGGTGTGATCACCCTCAAAGTTTCTCCATTGTTTTAACTAAGGAATCAACCTTTCTCCAAGTGCTTCATGGGAATCTCCTTATCTCCATCACTTTAAGGAAGTATCATATCTAAGTAAATTAATAAATATAATTATAGTTTTACAAGTGTAGGTGTATTCATTCCATAATTTAATTTCAAATTCAAAGTTCAACCAATATTCTAAATTTCAAATTCAAGTAAAATTCAAACAATATTTCAAATTTAAGCTTTTTTAATTTCATTTTTCAAAAGAAAAAAGTAACTACTTCATATCTTTAATAGGGTTTTCCAAAGAGTATGATGCCTTGCATTATTGGAGTAGTATCTCAAAGACAAAGTGTGTTTTACATACTAAGGTATAACTTTTCTTTCATCTATAAATTACATTTTTAGAATAAAAGAAGGGAGATGTATTAGCCTAAATATGGTCTTGAATACTTGATCATGTAATTTTTAATCTTTATTTTTATTTAAATTATGTAATTAATTAATACCTATTTTTATACTTTACCCTATGAAAATATAATTAGAAGACCTATTTTTATTTCAAACTATCAGCTGCCCCATATAAAAATGTTTTGATTTATAAAATTATCCTTATGCATCTATATGTCTTATCCTAGACTCTTAACACTTTTCCCTAGGGGAAAAGAACATACAATAGGGATAATAGTGTAAAGCACTCATTTACATATGGGACTTTGATTTCTATTTCTCACCAATGGTTATATTTTCAAATTAACCCCTCCCTTACATCATCTTTCATGTTTTTAGGATTCCTATCATATTTTTTATCCTTTTTTGAACTAATACAAAGGAACACTCAAGTGACTTATTAATTCAATTTTATATTTAAATACAAAGGATTATTTCTATAAGTGCACACTAATTTTTTTTCCCCTATTATTTTAAATTTGGATTCTAAGAATTCCATTTAGCCCTCAAGTAAGTTACAAGCTTGTTTTATTCATCCCTAAGAAAGACATGATCAATTATTCAATCCAATTATATATGTATTCATATAGTCAAAGGAACATAATTGCACAAAGAACTCTAGGTGGGAGAACTACATTGGGACTAATTTCCATCCTTAGAGTATTAAATATGTAGGCAAAACGTAGTCATCATGGGGGTGATTTGGGTTAGCTTAACCAAAATACACTCCTTTTATTATTTTTTAAGTATTTAAATCATTACATGTCATCTTATGGTTTAAAATTAGGAGAAGCTAGTTGTAAGTCTTTTTCACACTTCTAGAGGCAAAATCAATACATATAAACCTGAATCCAACTTTTACAAGTGATTGTGTGCTAATTTACACTTTAAAAAACAGGGCAAAAGCACCCAATGGGGTAAATAGTTGGAGGCATTGCTGTCCTTACTTGGTGTTACTATCCTGACACAATCTCAAATCTAGCCTTTGGGTATTTTTTGAGTTTGTTCTTGTTTACCTTCTTTTGTTCTCTATCAATCAACATAGTCAATCATCAAATAGTAAAACTAATTTTGTCTTATATTTACATAATTAGTTTGTTTTCAATTGATTTTACCTTATCAAAATAAATTATTAATCTTCATTGTACTCATCAAAAGTTCATTTGTAACAACTTGATTAATTCTTTTATATTTATCAGAATTAGGGTTAATTTCCACAATTAATTCAATTTAGATAAAACAACCTATTAGAAGAGGCAGACTAGAGTTTTTCAATTAGATCTAGACCCCATGTATAAAAGGGATAAGGTGTGATTATGTGATAATGTTTTAAAGCTATATCATGGATTTCATCTGAGAATTATTGGCAGTGTAAATTTATTAACATACTCCATAATGCCATGATTAATTGTGGACTGAAATAACCTATTCTTTGGATATTTTGGGTAGTTGCTAATCATCAAAATGGCTACCATAAACACTGTTATGATAATGAAAAAAAAAATTGCTTAGAATATTCTTGATATACACATATAAGAAACATGCCATAAAAATAAACTTAATATATGACCATTTTTAGGATAATTTATTTATTTGAAAACATTACAAGGTGACACCTTTTTTGATAATTTGCACCTTCAATATAGGTATGAGAATGAATCAATCATGGTTTTATCAATCAATAAATAAGATCATAAGGGAAATCAATATACAAATTATCATTGCTAGATAAGGGGGAATCTACCAACCAATAAATAATAATTTATCCCTTGATAGACTTTTGGTTGACATAAGTCAGGTCAAATTCACTCACTAATGTGATGAAATGGCTAGTTTTTTAGATAGAGCTAGTTGAATTAGAAAATTATAAAGGGATCAATATTTTAAGATGACCCTAGTCTCTTGATTGAGTATATGGCCTTAACAATTTTATAGCAAAGACTATAGTCAAAAATTAATTCTTTGTTTAAAAGTACACAATTTATTAATCAAGGACTTAGCTAATAATGTAGATGAAAGTTTTTATACCATCACCATATTTTTAATCTAACATTCAAGTGAGGAAAACTTAAGTATTTATTATGTAAAAGATATGGGGTTGATTGTAATTATGTGGAATGAGTTTTGGTAGAGACATAATAAGGTGTTTCATTTACTCAAATGTGTTCTCATAGTCTTAGGTCTATTTAAGACTGCTATCCTTTTCAAGTAAGTTATTTATGGGATGAATTGTGTATGTGAGGTTAGGAATAAAAATATACTGAAGATTACATATTAATAATATTATCATTGATTAAAATTTAGGGAGAGACATATATAGAATAATAATAATTTTAATAGGATATATATCAATCCCTTACTTGGAAATGATAAACCCTAAAACTTTTCCACTAGTGACACTAAAAATGTATGTATATAGGTTAATCATGACAACATATTTAGCATGGTGGGTAATAACAACATGTATTATGTCAATATTATCAATTTTATTTTTGGACTTCCAGAAAATATAATATACATATATCTCTACAATTTTTTGAATTTAATCATGGTTTTTAAGGCCATTAGGCATTACAACATAGCAAAAAGTTCCACAAGGTGTGGTGAAATATGTCTGGGTTTGATTTAATTCAGAGATATGAGTTTGGTTTTAGCATGGAAATCCATACATAAGAGATAAAAAATCATACACAATTGTGAAATATATGATAACATATATGTATGGGATAGGAAATTCATCCTTAGGACACACTTTATTGATGTATTTGAAAAATGATACATATCCTAATATTTAGGTTCTTTTTCAAAATATTGGACAACCACATAGTGTAATATATAGGCTAAATTAACCCTAATTTAAGGATATTTATCACTTCCTCTTTCAACATCAAAGTAATTTTTATCTTCAAGCACCTTAATTTTTGTTTGGTGGGTCCAGTGTTAGGTTTTGTCACTAGATTGGGAACTGCCACTTTAGGATGAATACCCATCATGTATAAGTAGGAAAATGATTAATTTTATGAAAGCTCAGTGAGAAATTTTTAATTATCTTCTATTTACTTAGGAGAGATATAATATCCATGCTTGAGGATCCTATACTTTTCTTCCATGTTGATGTTGATATTGAAAATGTCATATGTCAAATAGGCATTCCCTTATTTGATCTCTCTAGGGATAGGGAAGATCATAGGTTTCATTATCTTCTTCAAAAACCTAACAATATTGCCTAGAAAAGTCATAATCTTCAAATTTACATTAAGAATCATAAAATTCAAATCCATATTAGTATTGAGGTTGATGAACAAGAGAAAAACCATTCTGTGAGCATCTTAGGGAGGCCATCATAGGCTCATAAAATCTCTATGATTGATTAAATGTTTTCATAAAAATCCATGGTGAGAGATTTATTTTATTTTTAAACATGGGAAATAATTTCATGACTTGGTACATTTTGGACAAGTGGTTCAAGTCTCATGGACACAACAATTTTAGATTCTAGTATTTCTAATAAGGATATAATCTTGAGGAGGAAGAATCCATTGAATCATAGGTTGAATTTCCTCTCTAGATGTGGATTTTATGGAGATGAAATTAAAATATTTAAAAAGTTTTCATATAGAATCTTTATATAGTTTAAAGTGTTTAACTTTGATTTGATAAACTTTAGATACTTAGTTGGTAACCAATTTATATTCTCATAGAACCCTAAGGTTTTGAAGTCTAACTTATTATAAATTAGTAGACCTAAAACCAAGGCTTTATATTTATCCCTTTTATTGGTAAACTAAAGTTATAACTATAATATAAAAGACACCATCCTTCCTTCATGTGAGGTTAGAGTAACTCCTACCCTATTTCCCAAATGACATATTTACCCATTATAATGGAGTGTCCATTTATTATTAAAAAGGGAATGATCATGATGCTCCTAAGGGAGTATTTATTCATTCTCAAATATTTATACCATGAATCTATCTAATATTTTTGATACCTAATAAAAATATCCATACCTAAAGGTTGGTGGGTATTATAAGTCCCAAATCTATGTGGGACAAAAGTGAGTGTAATAGGTTTGTCCTTGTCTAGTATCATAATGAATTTAACTATTGATTTTGTAGAGATGTATACCATTATTATGGGATTTTCCTCATCCTTCTTTTGTGAATTTGATGGATTTATCATTGGGATTCTCACCTATAGAGGGGTTAATATTTTTAGGATTCACTTTTGACACCCATTTGTTAATCATGATGAACTCTTTTTATTTTATAGGAGAATGAGTTTTACTTATTTGGTTATAAAAGAAGTGATTGGGGATGTGGAGATCCATATTTTTATTTATATTAGCTTGATATACATAAAATGTCTTACAATCACTTTGAGTGAATAAAAAATTTCTAAGATGCATAAATATTAATTTCTTAAATAAATTTAAATTAATGATCTTCATTATATAAATTCATGGCCTTCCAAGATCATGTTGTAATTTGTGTCCTTGTATATAACATAAAACTTGGTGAGCATCATTTTAGGTCTCAATGTAATAGGTAGAACTATAGTTAAATGCAATAATATTTGAGGTTTTTATAGCCTCAAAGGGAATTTATAATTGATGAATAATTTATTTGGCCATTAGAAGGTAATTGTCTAAGACTAAATAAAATTTAGGAATCCTTAAATTTTGTCCAAGGGGGTACATATTTATGTGGCTAATTTAAGCTTTAAGGGGCATGGAAATGTTGGCTAGATGACCAAGACCAAGGAATTGATAAGTTATAAGTGATGGTTAGGATAGTTATTCCACAAGTTCATGGATGGAATGTAGAAAAAAGAGGTCTAAAACAAGATCATAAGTCTCAACATGATTGTTTGTTATTATAACTTTAGCTTCTAGATCATTTGTTATATGTAGAAATTTTAGTTAATACTCACTAATGTGAGTAATGATATTTTCTTATTCATGAGTTTCTAGCTCTACAAAACCTAAGAGTCTAGTCTTCCCATGAGAACTGAGGAGAGGGGTGACTTTAAGATTTTTTGAAGTAAAAGTTGAGGCTTTTACATCATGAGTTACAATTAGCATGGGTTAGTTTTTAGGAATAATATATGGTGTGTTTTGGTTGAGTTGAGGTTGATGGTTTGGAAAATGAATTTTATATATACATATACTATAATTTTATGGTGATATAGGCGCTATTTGGAAAATTTGGGGTTCTTAAGACCTACAAGAATAAATTTTGTTGATCATCATGTAGTCATTGAATAATTTTTTGTATTACATACAAGTATAATGGACAATGACTCTATGAAACCAATATTATATGTTTGGATTATAATTTCATCAGTATTTTATTTTAGTTATATTAATTAAAGCCTTAGTTATAATTTTGACATATTTTTTTTTTATAAGTCTAATTTTTTAAAAAGTAATAGTTATACTATTGCATGTTTGAGTTTTTATTTTGGTTTTTGATACTGATTTCATGTGGTGGGAAATTAATATATACATCATAAACATTAGGCATGGATTAGGGTTTCTTTGATTTCCATTCTCATTGTTATTATTGTTTTATTCTGGTTGTTGTTAACAACAATGTTATTCTCAACTTGGTATAAATTGCCATTATTAGTGACATTAAAATTATGGTTAAAAAATTTAGGAAATTGAGTATTTTGGTTAATTTAATTATTAATTTTATAACCCCTATTATTTTGGTTAGGGGTATCAATCTTCCTATTGGGCCCATAAATGCTATGGCCACTATTTATAGATACTTGGACTACATCAAATCACTTTATAATGATTATTAATAAGAATTATAAGTTAATTTTTAAAATATATTCCCTAGTTTCATGGTTAAGAGTATGGAGAAAAATATTTACTTATTTTATTTGATCCATAGTGGAAGCATTGGTAAAAGAGTAGAGTACTTCAATGCCACTTCACAATGAAGTGGGTAGTGGAATCATTAGGTTCTTGTTTGATGTGATTTTTTTTTTGTATGCCAGTGATTTTTTTTTTCATGTTAAATATTTTCAAAAATTAAAATATGAATTGTTTAAATGATTAAATAAAAGCCTTGTGAATATGGTGTTACAAATATAAGGCAAGACCCTCAAGATTTTTATGAATGTGTTTTTCCACCACTACATCCTAAGGGAGTATTCCTCTAATTACAATGGTGTAAAAATTGATATGCATGTTAATATCTACATATCCCTTGTATTTTAGAAGTTACAACAGTCAAAGAAGAAAAATAACTCTTTCAATGATGTGGTCAAGGGGATCCTTAAGATAGTCAACATAAGTTCTCATTTTGTTAAATATTTTTGTTAATGGTAAAAGTGGGTTGTTAAATGGGACCTAACCCATTAAAAACAACTAACATGCATGGTATTATAACTAGAAGTAAACAAATAATCCTGTAGATAGAACAAAAAAATAAGTAAAAAAGCTTACAATAAAACATAACAAAAAATTAATAGAAAAATAACACTAAAAAACTAGCTAGTTCCACCCTTCCAACACTTCACTCCAGTTATTCTTCATATTAGTTATCATTATGTCCACAATTTGAAGAGTTTTTGGATCCTATATCTCCTCTACCATACCCTTCTTCTTCTTGTCCATTCTACCATGCTCCATTTCTTCATTTTTCCTTTTGGCTAATAATTTTAAACCTTCCCTATTGTACACATTTATACATAGAAACAATATTAGAGTTTATTATTATTCTCAAATTGTTCTTCAGTGTTTCATTATCATGATAAATCCTTGAGACCTTTTCATTCATACTTTCCATTTGCTCATTTATTTCCATAAAATTAGCTTTTAAACAATAAATGCCTTTATTCTTGTTCATTTTATTCACAAAATCCTTGAGTCTAGCATTATCCCTCATAAACCACTGCATAAAAGACTTATGTAACTCAATTACATCACCCAATTATTCTAATTTATTCTAGTTCTAAATATATTTTGTAAGTGTATCCAAATCCTTGTCCATATTCTCTTTGTTAGTAGATGATTCTTGATTATTTATGTTAATCCATTTTTCCAAACTGCTCTCCTTAAGTAGTTACATACCTTAAATAACCTTATGAAGTCTATTGTTTTATGTGACTATAGATATAAATTCAACATTACATTTCAAAGCCTACTCATTGACCATTTCTAGATTTTATCAATCTTTCTAACTCTTCAGCCACATTATCCATGCCTAAACTATCAAGATCCTCCTTATCTAGCTCAATAAGATTCCTATTATGCCCTCCATGTAAATCCTTCATATGTTTTAATCTTGTAACACTCAAAATTATTTTGTGACCCCATGTCAAATTATATGATTTATTCTTAGGGAAAGGGATGATATGGGAAGGATTAATCCCTTTAAAGAAATTTTAGATTATGAATATAAATAATTGATGTAAAAGGTATTTCTTCTTCCCTTTCTTGAAATCCAAATTAGAGATTTCTACAAAATTTAAGATGTAGAATGAAATAGTAATAGGTATTTGGAGTCTAAATTATTTCAAAATAAGAAAATGGTAATAATGGACTACCACAAACCTACCTTTGAGAATCACATACCTCATAATATGTTATGACACTTCATCATAGGGATGTGTAAAATATTTCCTTAGAAATCCCCATTAATACTCAGTAAGTTGATCACCATCATCCAAAAAGTTCATATTATCTTATTTGTAATCCTTGTTATATTTGACATACTTTGTGCCCTCAACCATAAGACCTCTAACTTGAGTAAGTAACCCATCAAAAACTTCCATAGTCACATTATTGATTTAAACCTTGAGATCATTCCTAATCTTAGTGAATTTCTTAGATAGGTATTGGTCATAATCATTAATGTTGTCTATGAAATCTAACAACTCACTAGTTTGGAGGATCTCCCATACCTCCACATTTTTTTTGATTCTATAATCTGACATTAGATCCACATGATGAATTTTTCCTCACATTCTATTTGATATAGATCTAACATTTCCCAAAAAGTAAATAAGGATAAAATCAAACATATATGTATTGAAATGTGATGACCAATCCTCATTAATAGTATTTTTGAAGCTCCACCAATAAATATTTCTAGTCAATTATATGTAATCATTACAACATAAGCTGGTGCTTCCAACATGAGTAATAATTAATGCCTATTATTTAAATAAACTTGTTGTCAATTATTTTACCATGCTCCTTATACCCATCCTTCATAGTGTAAAATACATTCAAGTTTTCATGGAAATACATCATAAAAATAACATTTATTGATTAAATTATCTCTATCCATAATTGCATTGAAATCATTGGGATCTATGTCATATTTAGACCAATTCTTAAGGAATAAGTAAGTAACTCCCCAATTTAAAAAATAGTCTACCAACTTGTTACCTTATCTATAGATATGTTTGAATCTAATATAATGAAATGAGATTCAAAAGATAATAATTTCATCAATTATATGAATTATACTACAACTGTACTTATTCATATTATTAATGAAATTTACAGTGTTCATAAAATCAGCTTCCATAATCAAATTTTCACACCCCATATCTTTTCCCATTTGAATCCCCTATAATATTGCAAGATCTTCTACCATATGATTCATCTAGTATCCCATACTACCTTCATAAGATGTTATAACCTAAACATGCTCATCCCTTAGTACTCCACCACCTCTAGATAAATCTAGATTACCTTTGGAAGAACCATCAAAGTTCAAAATAACCCAACCAGGTGGAGGAGTCATTTATTTGACTTGTTTTTAGAGATTAATTTTAGGATCCAATGGTATATATTATTGAACATTAAGGTTCCATTTATTATCTATCATTTCTCCATGAGAGTAAATTTTTTTATTCTTACTCCACTTAATAATTTTCCAAT
Source organism: Torreya grandis (assembly GCA_037957365.1). Taxonomy (NCBI): domain Eukaryota; kingdom Viridiplantae; phylum Streptophyta; class Pinopsida; order Cupressales; family Taxaceae; genus Torreya; species Torreya grandis. Next base: position 23,812 of record JARHVA010002887.1, on the reverse strand, counting down.
TTTCTACAAGGAGATTTATAATTTTGATTATAACTATTTTAAGAGATGTGTTTGTTTACCTAAAAATTATGTTACTCTATTCCTTCCATATTCCCCATAGAATGTAAGGGAAACCATTATCCAAAGTTTTTAAAATCTTAATTCAAAAATGGTGGATTTTAGGCCATCCAATAATTCATAAGAGAAACATTATATACCCAATTCAACTAAGATTTAAATAGGATTTCACCCCACACCTTCAAAACAAATGGACAATTCTATTTTAATATGCAAAATAGATTCATTATCAGATTCACATAAAAAATAGTTATTGACCATGATAAAACCTATTTTTAAAATGTTATCTAAAGTAATAATCTTATTATGAATGCATAACTAAAATAAAATTTTGATTTTGGGAATAAGATATTCATTTGAAACTCTCAACCATAGAATCAACTCGGCATTGGGAGGGGTAACCTGATTTAACACTATACTAACCATCCTTTAAATATAAATCAACTAATTAATATTCATTAATAAAATTAATAACATGAACACATCTTAAAATAATATTTATATTAAGGATAATACTCCTAACTACAACATCAACATTTTTAGTGAAAAATTATTTCCACTATTTTCTACCATTTTGAATTTGAATACAATCAAACACCTTAACTCTAAAAAGCCTTTATATATTGAGGTTAAGAAAGTTAAATGGATAAAAATTTACCACTTTTTGATATAAAATCCAATAATAGTCCAATAATCTGATGTTAAAACCATTCCCAAGATTCCACTTGTAGCCATTTATAACAATTTATGTATTTTTAACAAAGAAGTTCCAAATGGAAGAGACTCTTATGAAAAAGTCATCAGATAGGAAAGTAAAAACATTTATATTGTTTAAATACTTACCCCTAAATATATTAAACCATAAATTTTAATCCTTAATAAACATATAGCATATCTTGGCAACCATCACTTTATTCATTCATTTCAATCTCAGTTAGCCAAGCCCACCATTCTTTATGGGAAGACAAACCTTATTCCAAGAAACCAAAGAAAATATTTTTTTATCCTCAACCCATGAACATAAAAATATATTTTTTAATGCTTTATAACTTCTCTTGGATAGCTTTTAACATTTTTAATAGAGACATATGATAAAATGGGGAGCTTTGAAGAACACTTTTGATTAGCAAAATTTTACCTGCTAGAGAAAGGACCACCCATTTCCAACTTGATAATTTGTTTTTAAACATTTTAATGAGAGTATTGCATATCTTAATTTGGTAAAGGACTAGAAAATAAAGGCATTCCTAGATACTTTAAAGCTAGATATTTAATCTGGTACCGAAGGATCTGAGCTATTTTATGTTGCTTTAGCATAAGAGTATCAACAAAGAACACATAAATTTTATCAAAATTTACCACTTATTTTGACACCTCTTTGTATACAAATAAAATTATTTTCAACTCCTTATATTCTTTAACTAAGGTAATATCAATTTCAATCGTGTCATCCACAAATTTTTGAGGAAGAGTAGGTTCGACTCCATTAGCTAACTTAAAAGCTTTCAAATTTCCATTTTTAATAATATCCACCAAGTTTATTCTCAAGGCATATACCATAAAAATAAACAAAAATGGGGATAAAGGAATCCCTATCTAATGCCCCTTTTACTTCCAAAAAAGACCAATAAGAGTTACATTTATAAGAATGGAGAATATAACATTAGAAACACATATACAAATCAGAAGATGAATATGAGGATGAAATAGAAATTTATTAAAAAATACATCCAAAAATTCCCAATCCACTCTATCATACACTTACTAATATCTAATTTGAAAATCATACTTGGTTTCTTGATCTTATCCATTAAATTAATGGTTTCATGCATGATAATGATCCCATCCATAATTTGCCTACCAAGAATAAAACCCCCCTTTTATTGGAAATGATATGTTACATCAAAGTATAACCTCTCAATTCAAATATTTTAGTGAATATCTTATAGATCAAATCACATAAATTGATAAGATGAAAGTTTAAAAAAATTGTCATGCCATTTTTACTAGGAATCATAACAATGAAAGTATTATTAAATTTTTTGAGTATTTTTTTGGATTTAAAAAACTCATCAACAAATACTACATAAAACTTTAAAATATCCCATAAATATTGAAAGAAGGCCATAGGAAAACCATCAGGTCATGGTGCCTTATCTTTATTTAACATGAAAACTATAGTTTTGACTTCATCAATAGTTAATAGTTTTAACAAACTTGTATTATCATGATCAAAGATTGAATAAGGAATACTACCAAAAAAATCTTGAGTCAACTCAACATCAAGACTATCATCAACATCAAACATCTTATAAAAATAGTTAATATCTTCCTCTTTAATTAGTAAAGGATCATAATAAATTTTACCATCATTCATTAGAATTTTTGAAATTTTATTATGGATTCTATAATTGAAAATTGACATGTGAAATAACTTCATATTCATGTCTCTTTATTTTAACCAAATATCCCTAGATTTATATCTCATTTTGTTGAATTTTATTAAAGAATCATTTGATTACTTTAGAGGATGGATATTTGGATAGGTAGTTAGAGCAAATATGGCAAGGAAAAATGTTGTCACTTAAGTTAGTGGATGATAGTAAGTTGAAAAATAATTATCTAGATGTGTGGATTTATAATACATATGAGAACATAGTGGTAAAAATTTGAAAGGAGGGGTACCATATGGAACATGAATAGTTGAATCTTATGAAGGAAAAAAATACACTGAAACATGTATAAGGGGAATAAAATAGGGTGGCATACTAATAGGTATATGTTATGACTAATTTAAAAATGTAGTGAGGTAGCTACCATACTATTAGGAGTGATGTATGAAATATGGGTGCTAGGAAAAGTATAATTAAAATTATAAAGTGAAGGCATTATAATGACCATGCTATTAAGAGTATTGTAAGAAAGAAAACCTCTAGATTTTTTGTAAAATGGAAAATTGTTTGGAAGGGGAGTGTCCTAATTTTTAGAAGGTAGATAAGGGGATGATAGAGTTTAAATGTAAATAAAATGGCTCTGGTTATGAACATTTGGAATAAATCCCTAATTTGATAGAACTATTTGAGAAACAACTTGGTGTATTTACAAATCTCAAATATGTCCCATAAATGTGGAGATAATATAATTTATATTAAAAATAAAAATTTATTTGGACACCTATCTTGGAGGAGGTTAAAAATGAAGAGGATGATAACCTAAAATGAATTGATTCATATTTGGTTGTTTAAGAGGATTAACTTTAGGTTATTTAATAGATGTTGGATTAAAAATATTTGAGTTGGGTGGAAGGGGATGAAATTGAATTCTATAAATTCCTTATTTTATGCCCTAAAAACTTTCATTGTATTCAAATAATCTTGATATTTTATAAAAATTAGTTGTTCTTAAGATAATATGAGTTCTAGTTAAAACATGCGGATAGAAACCATTTGAACTAGTCAAAGTCATATCATTTGAATCATGTTAACAATTTTAATTCTTTGAAGAGTCTCACAACTCTTGTAAAACCACATCAGATTCAATTAATGGTATGAAGGTGGAAGATATGTATGAAGAAGATGGATTATAAATCCGTTGACTATTTTTATTTTAGAAAATATACTAATTAAAAAATGAATGTTTAACTTGGATTTAGATATTATTTCTAAAGGCACTTAGGAATAGGGGCCTATTAAAATCCTCAATAGATATATTTGGTGGGCCTGTATGAACACATTAAGTAAATGGAAGAGGAAAGAGATGAAATAAAGAAAAGAAGAAAATAAAAAAGGAAAATCTTTTCATGTTAGGATTAATAGTTTTTTATGTATGAAAAATACCATGCTAACCTTTTGCACTCGACTTCCCAAGGTTGGGCTAAGACAACCCAAGGACATATCGGACAATGTAACTAATGGTATAAATAAAATGGATATATAGGATGGGATCAATGAATTAGAATATCCTATTTGATAGGTTGGGATACCCTCAAAATATTATGAACTATGCATAGTAAAGGATGTTCTCTCATATACCAATACTTTCTTTTGCATTTTTACTTTCCTTTAATACAAAAAAAATTATAGAAAAAAGGGGTTTAGAATAATTAGATTATAGGAAAAATAGGTAGTGTAGCTCTTAGTCCATGTTTTTTTTCTTGAATGGGTAGAAATTAAGCTGAATTACCACTAAGATTTGTCCAATTGTATTGGTTGGTCTCATCTAGGAAATATCCTCCATAAAAGTGAATAAATGGGGTATGGCTAGATATGAGTATGGAAATTTTAATAAAATATGATGGTTATCTAATTTATGATCTACTAAATGTATTTTACTAGCTATTTTAGCTTCTCTTAATATAATATGTTCACCTAGGGCCTCAAATTAACTAATTATTAAAAGTGGTAATATGGTTGAGAAAATAATTCTATCTAAATCTCAAAGTCAATATTGATTTTTGTGTTTTTTGCTTAATGCAGGTGAAAACCTGTGGGAAATGTCCTATATTGTGTGGATACACTTATTATAGGTGTGTTATCCAAGGATATGGAAATGGATGTGTTGGTTGAAATCCAAAAGCTAGTTTTTTATTTTTAAATGTATGCATTAGTGATACACCATTAACCTATAGTGCATCTAGGGATATATGTGGTTGACTTGTGGCTTACACACCTTCATATTATCTTATTTCATTTTGCTATGTTCTTATTATGGTTAAACTATGGAATAACCTTGGATAAGTAGAGTATATATAAGAGGTAGTGGTTAGTATTTTATCATCATATTGCTAATTCTATTCTTATTTAATTATTATAGAGGTTTTCCCCTTGAAGTGTCCTAGTCATAATATTTTAGTATTTTTCTCTTTCACTAATTATTGTTATGGATCTATTTATTCTTCTCTTAATTCTATGATTTATAATTCTATTTATACAAATCCTCAAAATAATTTCATTACAAGTGGTATCAGAGATTTGATTTATGCAATTTTTTACCATGTGAAAATTAACAATGATTGGATTCATCATTTCTAAACTATCCCAAAGGTATATTCCACCAGTACACCTTTTCAAGCCAATATTTTTCACCCTTATGCACATTATTAGTCACTGTATTTGTATTTGTTAGGTGATCATAATGGTATCATTTATTGATACATTTTTTTGACTCATGGCCCTCATAAGGTTTATAAAAGGAAATGCCTAACACTCATGGTCATGGAAAAGGGAAAGAAATGCCTAAAACTTCTTCCAAAGATATCATGGAGTCATAAAATTATAATTTAAGTATTTTGGAGATATTTCAACAAATTAATTTATAGTTATATGGAATGGTGTAGAAACATGATCTGAATGCAGTTAAATGGGGCCTCATAGGGCTGAGAGGGGACTTGAATAGCTTTTGGGATAAATTACAACAAATCACTTGGCAATTGGCCAACTTTTCAACTCAACAATTGCAAAATAACCTTCCACCACTTCAGTTTGGTTTTTCTAATCCAAATAATCACTACAATAGCCATGGTATGAAGTCATTGTTTCCAATAGTGGACCTATACAAGTTTGATGGTAATGATCCACTCACATGGATTACTCAAATTTAAAAATTATTTGATGTACATAAGACTCCTTGTAGGGTAAATTTTAGTGGCCCATATAGAAATTAACTTGGGTTTTTTTTAGTGAATATCTAAGTATGTGTTTCAAAAGTTTGGAAAAATTTAATTGATGGTGATTAGGTGAGAAGGCAAATGGACAAGTGAATCATAATGAGATATAAAATCTAGAGGGGTGTGAGACTATATAGAAAGCCTACAAACACTTCATCCTTTTTTGGCCACTAAAAGTTAACATGATGAGTATATGGGTGGATGTTTGTTTACATATAATGGAGAATAAAATCATATTGACTTTCAATAGAGTGGAAAACTATATTTCTATGTATGTAATTTATTTTAAATAGTAGGTGAGATAACCTAGAAATCCAACTTACACCTGGATAATTTAGGTGAATCCACATTACTCACCACCACATAAAATAACCAAATGATAATTTATAAAACTAAAATAATTATGAATTAATGAATAATAGCCACTAAAATTTACCCTAACTCCATGTTCATAAAATTTTGTCATGTCCTCTATATATCCAAAACCTAAGAAGTTTATTTTTAATCACTGGTTGTGTGCTCAAAATAAAAATAAGGGTCTCTTGGTTTCTTGGTCTATATTTTATAAATAAATATAGCTCCACTATCATAATACTATCTCAAAAAAATACTTCATCCAATTATCAAAGTTACACCAAACTAGTATGATAAAGGATTACATTCATCAATTTTAGAATCTCTCCTTATGTGTGGTAGACATCACTAAGGAAAATTTGACTGGCTATTTTTAGGTGACCTCAAATATTAGCAATTATTATAGGTTTGAATGTTTCATCCTAGTAATGTATCTAAAGCCATATCAAGGGCACATATAGTTTATGAAATAGAGTTGATCAAATGAAGACCTTTCACTAATGTGCATGAATGCACCTTCCCAACACCATCAATTCCACAAACTACTAGATTGAAACCTCAACAAGTTGAAGAAAATAATGAAAAAAGGTTTGTGTTTTGGATGAGATATAAAATGGATCAAAGGAAATTGATGTGATGAAAATAAGTTGTTTAACATTTAAGGTGCCAATGAGGAAGGAGAATATGATTAGGCTTTAAGGGTAGGTTTGGAAGAACTTGAAGATGAATCTAAAGATTCTCAACCTACTATTTCCTATCATGCAATTTTAGGAATAATTAATTCTCAAAATTTTAAAGTGGTGGGTTTAATAAAGAAACAAAATGTGACTATGTTAACTGACTCTAGGAGTACACATAACTTCATCAATAGTAAACTATCTACTCATTTGAACATTTTCATTCACTTAGCTCCAGAATTTTAGGTCATTATTGTAGATGGTGGTACAATCAATTATTCTAGAAAATGTCAGAGCATTAAGATTGCTATCAGAGACTAATTAATATATTCCCATATGTTTGTTATTCCCATGGGAGGACCTAACATTATTTTTGGAGTGCAATGGCTTACCACTTTAGGCACTATTGAGATGAATTTCTAGGAACTATTCATGAGGTTCCATTTAGAAGGCAAGACCTTTGAAATGCATGGATTATGGGCTAAATATCCATAACTTGTTATTTACCATTAAATGATAAAGATTATCAAAAAAAATGTAAAATGATTAATGATATGCTTGTTTTCCATAGAGGTTCAACCAACAAAGGAGTATACACATCCTAATTTTCAAATTATGTTGTCTTTGGTGGCATGCCAAAAGGATTTCCTTCATTTCATGAACATGATCATGACATCAAGATCATTTTAGTAAGTATACCACCCAAAATCAAACCCTATAGGTATCCATATGCCCATAAGAGTGAGATTGAAAAAATGGTATAGGAGATGTTGGAGGTAGGAATCATCTGACACAGTCAAAGAAAATATTCCTCCATAATGGTCATAGTGTATAAGAAAGATGATAGTTAGAGGATGTGTCTATAATATAAATAACTCAACATGTACACCAACAAAGATAAGTTTTATATTCTAGTATTTGATGATTTGTTATATGAATTAAATGGTGTTGTTTATTTTACCAAGTTAGACCTTCAGTTTAGGTATCATCAGATTTACATCCATGATGAGGACATACCTAAAATACTTTTATAACTCATGATGGCCATTATGAATTTATGGTCATGCCTTTTGGCATCACAAATACACCATATACATTTTAAATTTTGATGAATAATATTTTTAGGCTATTTTTGAGAAATTTTGTATTAGTTTTTTTAATGATATCCTCATTTACAAAAAATAATGGGAAGACCATTTGAAGCATGTGAAACTGGTAATTTCAATTCTAGAACAACATCAAATTTATGAAAAACCTTCCAAATGTGATTTTGGTGTCTAAGAGGTGGAGTAATTGGGTCATATTTTTTCACATGGAGTGAAATTTGATCCTAAAAAAATGTAAGTGATGATGGAGTGTCAAGTACCTACGAACATCAAGAGCCTTCAAGAATTTATGGGGATAACCGATTAATATTTTATGTTTATAAAAAAAATTAGAATTATATCCCCACTTACCTCTTTATTAAATAAATACACCTTACAGTGTACTGATTTAGTTACCAAGGCATTTGAATAGTTCAAAATGAATATGTGCACAACCCTAGTTTTGGTTACTCCTATTTTTTTCTAAAACTTTTGTTGTGGAGGGTGATGCATCAAGATATGGTGGGGGGGATGTACTAATGAAATTAGATAGACCAATGGCATTTGAAAATCACCAACTAAAAGGAAAAAATATTCTCAAACCAATAAATGAGAAATATATGATGGCTATTCTACATGTAATGAAACAATGGAGACCTTATCTAATGGGTCATCACTTTCACATAAAGATTAATCATGATAACCTCATATATTTTTTGGAGAAATGATTATCATCTAAATAAAAATAGAAATGGGTGACTAAAATGTTAGGATATGATTTTTAAATAGTGTATAAAAATCAAAATAAAATGTGATGGAAGATACCCTCTCTCGACAAGATGAATTAGTTGAGGCATTGTTATGTGTCATGACCATATGGTAGGTAGATGGGATATAGAAAGAAATATATAAATGGGAGAATGATAGTACTACCAAGGATTTGATTCAAAATATTTAGTAGGGTTATAATGAATTTGAAAAATTTACATGGAAGGGGAATAAATTATGGTATAAAGATAAATTATACCTTTGTAAGAATTCTCTTCTGAAACATAAAATTATTTAGGAACTTTATGCCTTTTCACCTAGAAGTCACTCTAAATTTTTGAAAACATATCACAAAATCAATCAAGATTTATTTTGGGAAGGACTTAATGAGGATGTCCAAAAATATGTGGCTGAATGCATGGTATGTCAAGAAAATTAAGGTGAAACCATTAAGACCTTAGGTCTTTTGTAACCTTTATCCATCCTTATCTAGTGTTGGGAGGAGCTTTTCATGGATTTCATTAAGGGGTTACCATGATCCAAGGGTAAAAATATTATCATGGTAGTTTTTTATTAACTCACTAGGTATGCTCATTTTTATTCCTTATCATAATGATTTGTTGCTAGTATAGTAGCTTCTTAGTTTCTCAATACAATTCATAAATTGCATGGTACTCAAAAGATCATTTTAAGTAATCAAAATATCATATGTACTAGTAATTTTTGGACTAAATTATTTGCATGTTTGGGCACCCAATATGCTCATAGCTCATCCTATAATCCTCAATTTGATGGATAAATAGAGGTAGTCAACAAACATTTGGAAGGGTATCTTCATTGTTTTGTTTCTAACAAAATTAAATGGCTTAATTGGCTACCACTATTTGAATGGTGGTATAACGCTTATTTTCACACTTCTTCCAATATCTATCCCTTTTTGGGAATGTATGGGTATAACGCCCATTCATCACTTCAAATTTAATAATGCATGATAAGGTTTGAGCTATTGAGGAAGACATTCACTATTGATACGAGATGTTAGTTAGTTTACAAGATAATTTAGCAATTGCATAAAATAGAATGAAGTAACAAGTAGATGAACACTACAATGAGTAATTTTTTTACATAGGTGATTAGGTCTTTGTGAATTTTTAACCATATAAGAATATGTATCTAAAGCAACATAAAAGGGATAAAAATCTATCACCTAAGTATTATGGCCCTTATAAGATATTCCAAAAAATTGGTAGTGTGAATTACAAGCTAGAATTACCTCCATCCACTCACATACATTTGGTATTTCATGTATCTTGATTGAAGAAGGTAATTGGACATAGATTCTCCACTTAGAATAAGTTACCTAAATTATATTAATAAGGTCAATTCATTTTAGAGCCTGAAGAGATCCTTTGCATGTACAATAAGTAACTATAGACCAAAGCCATTAATGAGTATTTGATCAAATGGAAGAACATGCATTTTGAATATGTGGCATGAGAGGATGAATTATTCTTAAAAAATATATATTATTTTTGTTCAATGTTGAATAAAAAATTATTTTAAATATGAGGGGCATGTTCCACCCTTAACCTATAGTGTATCTAGGGATATGTATGGCCAATTTTTGGCTTACACACCTTCTTATTATCTTGTTTCATTTCTCTATGTTCTTAGTATGGTCAAGTGATGGAAATACCTTGGTTAATTACAGTATATATAAGAGGTAGTAGTTAGTATTTTATCATCATATTATGAATTCTATACTTAGTGCATTATTATGGAGGTTGCCTCCTTGAAGTGGCTCAATAATAATATTCAAGTATTCTACTCTTTCACCAATTGTTGTTTTGGATCTATTTATTATACTCTTAATTATATGATATATAATTTTATTATTGTGAATCCTCTAAGTAAATTCGTTACAATTAGTTTTTTAGCTAATTTTGTACACAATGGGAGATTATAGTAAGTAAACAAACTAAAACTTGTTCAATTGAAAGTAAAAAAACAACCTCACACATAAATAAGTATGATTAAATTATTATTTAATTTTAATTAAAATATTTATAATTATTTAATTACCTAATCATATGCATGATAAATGTAAGCAAAATTATTTTATTTGATTTTATTTTCAATGTTTATGCATGTAAACTATTGAAATGCAATGCTGAAAATGTATATAATTAATTAATATTTTTGAGTTTTCTAATTATTTATGCATAAGTGAAACTAATTTATTTATTGAATATAAATGATGAAAATTCTAAGCAAAATAATATTTTTTCTCTTTTTAATGAATATTTATGTAGAAGTGAAACTATTTAATTGATTAAAATGCAACAATGGAAATGCAAAACAAAAATATATTCTAAAGATTTTTTAATTATATAATGCAAAGTTTAAACTAAATTAACTAAATGATTTTGTATTTTCATATTTTTGAATGAATTCAAAACTTAAATTAAAATTATTTAAATGCCTCTATTTTCATACTTTTGAATGAATGCAAAACTAAAAATGAAATGATTTAAATGTCTCTTTTTTGTGTATTTTCATATTTTTGAATGGATGAAAAATGTAAAAATAAAAATGAATTATTTAAATACATATGAAAATATGAATATTAAATTTAAATGGAGCTATGAATATTATGATACTTTGGATTGATGTAAACCTCTATTATAGGTGAATTGATATAAAACAATTTTTTTTTTTCACATAAAGATTATAATATGCTACTGAAAATGAAGAAAAGATGTAAATTTTAGTACGATGGGAGAAAAATTTAAAATAAAATATTTGTAAGAAGTAATATGGAAGAATGCGATGATATAGATATAACTTATATTTTGAAAATATAATATATTTGTTGGAGGATAAAGAAAAAGAAAGAATCTGCCTACACTAAAAACAAGTAAAGAAGTGGCCTGCAAGAAGATTTAAAATGAATGTAGGATTAACACAAGAAATTTATTATTTTAACTTAACAAGGAAATAAATATTTATTCATGGGTATATACATGTATAAAGGAGGAAATATATACAATTACATAAAGATTACCTTACTACAAGAGGCTCAAATGTAATATCTTCAAATTAATTCATGAACACATAGAAATTGTGAAGAAATTGAAATTCAAGGAAATTCAATTTTTGTGGAATCTTGAAGAAATGAAAAAACAAATGTACTAAAAAATTAATAGATAAAATATTTTTAATACTATGTAGGATGAATAAGTAGGGGTAAGGATATGAATAAATATTATCTGAGACTTAAACTATCCATTGTGTTGATGTGTCACTTGACATAGCTAATAATTAGGTGGTGGTTTTTAAGCTCTACCTATCTTGAAAGGAAGAATATCTCACTAAAAAAATTATCTTCCAAGGTTTAAATGTAATAGGTCCTGGTATAATGGTCTTTACTAAGTTGGATGATGTAGACTATTCCATGTAAGGGGCCTATTTTAATGAATTGAGATACTATTTTCTTTGGTTAAGGCATTTGTTGAGAGGTTGATTACTATATTTGGATAGAATTACAAGGTTTAGTATCTAATAAAAATATGTTGGAGAGTTTTCAGTGATGTCATGGATGTATCCAGGTGAGTGGATGAAGTCTCTTGATAGTCCAAATGTCAATGTCAATGACAAAGTGTGTAGTGTGTTTGTCCTAGTATGTTTGAAGTAAGCTCGATTGATATTTAGTTTTGGCATGATTAGGAAGGTATAAAGTATTGATCATGTGTGAGGGGTCTTATCATAGGTCAATGATGATTGGAGAGCTTATGTAAGTACATGGTATTCATCCAATTCTTTATTTTATTCATCTTGGCATAGTTTACTCTATGATAGAAAAATCTGAGTATCCATATTCATGACATATATTTCATACATGTGAAGGTTTCAAGAGAAGATTGCTATATGGATGGATTCTATTATGTGAGGAGATCCTATGGTTCAAATTTTAGATCATGAGGTTAAGCATAGATAAATATATGTGGGTACAAAGCTAGCCTCTCAGAAAAAAGTTCACTAAGTTTCTATACTTAGCCAGACCATCAATAAAAATCATATAGATATAAATGAACCAATAAGTTTTTGAATTTAATGTAGGTACTCAAAAAGCCAAATGAGGTCAAAGGTTTTCATGGATATTTTATCTATAATTCCAAGAAGGTACCCTATATATTTGGACTCTTGAAGTATTTTCTAGCTCAATTTATTAAGCTTGAAAGTTGCTCTAGTAGACTATGATGGGTCAAATACCATTAATTTTAATCACTTTGAAGTTTGAGGTCATTGATCTAAAAGATTTAATAGTGATAAATTAATCATACATATCTAGATCAATGGTGCATATAAAGTCAACATATCAAAGGTTGCACATGTTGGTAACAAGTGTCACAAGCTTGCTAATCTAACAGAAGATCAATGGTGAGTGAAAGTTCATACTTATGAAGATCAATGGTGTAGGATAAGTTAAAGAGTCAACAAAGCACATGAGACTACCAAATGGCATAAGTGCATGGAATGATATAAAAATTTTCATAAGGAATATGAGGGTGCCAAGTGTAATAATTATGGGAGTTCTGATCAAGATCTAATGGTGAGCATTACAAGATAAAGACTTAGCTGATCTAATGAGATCAATGGGGCACATTTGTTCCATATCATCAGGAAGCAGTGAGATGATGTCAAGTGCTCGATGTTTAACAGTGATAAAATTTAAAGACTAGGATAATTTCAAGGAAGATAGATGATGCATATTTATTAAATATATGAGAGGGCATGAGATGATGACAAAGTGTTCTAATTTTAAAACTTGCTCACTGACTATTGGAATTCAAATAATCAAATTTGTGAGGGACGACTAGTCTATAAGTTTTGTGCTATAACTTTTCATATATACAAAATTTTATCATGGTGTAAAAGGAAAATTTGTAGATAACTTCATGATTCATCCAAAAACCCTAGTTATAAGGTATAATTATTTTTATATTAAAAGATATGGATCTCCAAAGTTGATTGTGTATGTGTTCAGGCTTTGCAAGGTAACTAAGAAGGGTAAATGAGTTTTTATTGATGATAGTTCGATGTTTTAAGATTAAATAAGTGTTGGAGTGTGTTTTAGATATAATGAAGACCATCTATGTTGATTATGGAGGTTTTAACAATCTATATTATATATGATCAAAGGCTTATAAGTTGATTGTGTGTTTGTTCTTGGTGATCGTATGTATAAAATGATGTTTGGGCTAATTGTGATGTAGAAAAAAGGGTGATATGATAGATTTTATCATTTAAGGAGGACATATAGGTTATGTGGAATGGGTCTATGTATGTTAAAGTGTTCATTTATTCTTAATTTGCCTAGAAAAGTGTAAAAGAGATGGATGGCTATACATGAGACCTATAAGGGCTAATGATGCCTAATTAAAAAGTATAACTGCTTAATTATGACCCATGGATGTTATGGCCAACCTATGAAGATGTAATTGAGATATATAAATGTATTTAGGGCTAAGGCATGTATTATGGCTAACTTAGAAGATATAATCATGAAGGATCTATAAAAGGTGAAATCAAAGATGAATATTTCTAGACTTATGAGACTTGAGAGAAGAGGTGTGTGTGAGTGTGGTAGAGTGAAGGAAAGAAGAAAAGTGTGTACCCAGTGGATGGGTTATAGATAAAATCAAGTTGATTAATATGTGTATGACCTATAGGTCATATTTATGATGCCATAATAGTGCTCTTTCAAGTTTTAAGATTGAGGATAAGTGAAGAGGTCTAGAGTGATCAAAAGGATGTTTTAGATGCCTTGATTATGAGTCTATGTGAGCTTGGTGGTTGATTTGAGAGGAATATTAGAGTGTGGTATATGTGTATGACCATTTGGTCATGTTTTTTATGTTGTGGTAGAGTTATTATTGAGAAGTTTAGGGTGATGCAAAAGGTGATTTTGTATATCTATGAGTGTGTGAATAATTAAAGAGGGATATGTTTGTAGGGTGTCTATATTAGATTAGTAGGAAATAAGTGATTAGGATATGTTCATATCATAAGTGTTGGGAGGGTGATCAACATCTATGTTAGAAGGCATTGACCATTCTTATCAATAGGTGTTCCTTGTGAAATAAATGTTTTACTAAATCTAGGTCAGAACTTGACCATAATTAGGGGTATGTGCTCCTTGTGAAATAGGTATTTCACTAAATTTAGGTGAGAAATACGTGACAATCCTAGGGGTAGGTGATCCTCATGGAATAGGTGTTTCACTAAATTTACGTCAAAAGGACTTAACCATCTTAGGGGTAGGTGATCCTTATGAAACAGGTGTTTCATTGAATTCTCATATTTGCATATTTGCAATGTTGTAAACTCATCGAAGATAATTAGAGAGTTTTAAGATGAAAGAAGAAGATTCTATGGCATTCTTTCTATAGAGAGTTAATGAAATTATGAACATCATTAGAGGTCTTAGAGAGAATCTTGAATAAGATAATATAGTTCAAAAGGTATTAAGGTCTCTCTCTCTAAATTTTGATTCAAAAGTGTCTATTATGGAAGAAATTCATGATCTTACTCAGTTAAATATGGATGAATTTCATGACATCCTTACTGCCTATGAGATGAGAGTAAATAATGATATAAAATCAAAGAAGGAAGCAATTTTCAAGATAGAAATGAAACCACAAAATAAGTTCCAAGGTAAAAAACTCAAGGGGGATGACATATCTGATATTTATGAAGATGAACTAATTGATTTGTTTACAAGGAAATCAAAAATAGGGCCAGACAAGTATAAGGGTAAACTACCCTTAATATGCTTTAATTTTGGAGAGATAGGAAATTTTGATAATAAGTTCCCTCATAAATATAATAATAATGATGATGAAGATCATGGTGATGGCTAGGATGAAGACAAGAAGACATTCAAGTTTGATAAAAGGAAGAAAGGATTCAAAAAGTATGACAACAAGAAAAAGTATTTCAAGAACAAGAAGAGTCTCTACAATGAGAAAGATTGTAGATCATCATATGAGAGTGAAGATAGTGACTAATCATGAAGATGATGGTCCTATTGAAGATAAATACTTATTCATGACTGAGGAAGGAAGTTGATCATATCAAAAGGAGTCTAATTGGAGTGATTCAAATGATGATAAATATGAGGTGGATTATGAGACTGAATTGATGAATGATCTTGAAGAACTAAATATTGAGAAGAAGATTAACAAGAAGATAAAGTCTCAAATCAAGGACTATAAAGATCAAATTAGTGTATTTTAGGCAATAATGAATGAATACACCAAGGAGCATGAATATATAGTCAAGCATATTAGTTGTGAATTGGAAATCCTATCTACAATCCTAAAAGCTAAAGAAGATGAATGTTCAAGGTATGTAATTGAAAATGAATCATTAAAAGATGAGTTAGAGAAGACATCTAGTAAGATGAAGTAATTTTTTAGATTTGAAAAGATCTTAAGTGATATAGATAATATTTTGAGTAATCAAAAGCATGCAAGTGATAGAACTGGTCTTGGATACAAAGAACCCAAAAATACAACTCAAGATAAGATGAAGACTAATGTAAATTAGACCTTGAAGGTCAACAATCAGTTAAGGAATAAAGATGTTGGTAGAATGAAGACAAATAAGATCAAACAACCAAATGCCATGAGGTATACAAGTTTAAATGGTTATTATTACACATGCAATTAGTTTGGGCATAGAGCTAGAGATTGCAAGAGATATGCTAGAAATGAGATTGCATGAAACTATGATGGTGGTCATTAGTCAAAAGGTGAGTCTTCTTCAAAAGAATTAGTTTGTTTCAATTGTAAAATTAATGGCCATATTGAAATATTTTTTTCTAATCAGGAAAGGCATGATAAGATTATTACAAAAGGTATAGTGTGCTTCAACTATTAATAGAGAGGTCACGTTGCTAGATTTTACAAGCAAAGGCCTATAAGATAGAATATGTTTAATTAGGATCCTAAAGTGAAAAAAATAAAGCAAGTTAACTTATGGAAACCAAAGGTAGTAAGTGTGATTCATGATGAGTCTATAGGTCTAAGTAATCAATTTCCTATGGTGGAGAATGCTATAGAAGTTGGAGAGTGCCAAGATCTCTCATTGTCAGCTCATGTTGTGAATGAAGAGACCAAGCTCAAGGAAAAGACCAGAATTCTAGTTGAGGCTAATTCTAAGGTATGTTTGGATGCTAATGAGCATCCTAATGTATGTGAGCACATTTCAAGCTTGGTTCCTATGTTATCAAGGTCTAAAGGTGATGTTTTACAATACAAATAAGATACATTAGAGTTCAAGGTATGTCAAGATTCCATAATTTCTCCAAATGTTGTATATCCTATCATAAAAGAGAAAATGAGTGACGTAAAAAAGGAATGAGTTGTTAAAGTTTAGACTTAGAAGAAAAAAGACAAAAAGTATTATAGCTATAAAAGGATTCTGGTGGTTACTGAGGAGATGTGGGCCACTCATGGCTTCACTTTATTTTAGATCATTTTGGTACAAAGGTGGTCTCTGTCTATGCTTCTTAAGAGAATCCTTTCAATGGATAAGAAAGTGTTGATGTGGTTTTATTTAGAAGTTCCTAGAAGGAAATAGATGAATATTTCTAGTTGAAGTTGGTGTGTCAAGATAGGAGAAGTGATTTGATGAGGTTAGATTGATGCCATTTGGTGTTTTTATTATGTATGTAGTGTCTACAAGATCAAAATGGGTGTTTTTAGGTGGAATAATGAGAATGATCAAATATAAAGAAGATTTTGGTTCTCAAAAAGGTTTATGTACTTATTTATGATGTGTTCTAGGTGGTTTTATGTCTGAATGATCCTACTTTTGCCTTTTGGAGGTTGTTGTGTGCTCTTAGGTTTATCTTTATTGTAGATCAAATCCATGGTATAGAAATTCAAGGTTCCCAAAGGTGTGAAGGATAAAATATTGGTACATAAATGTGTGCTGGTTGTCTGTATGTGTGTAATAAATTATAGAGGTGGGCATTGACCAGAAAGAGGTTTGTTGACCTTGTTTTTTTTAAGATTCTAGAGTTTTGGGATATGATATAAAATTGGTTTGCCTTATGATTTGAGGTCTAAGGATTATTAATAGGTTTAATGGGATAAATGGGTTATTAAATAAAGATTCAAAAATATTTTAAGGTTTGTTATTTTCAAATTATTCAAGTTTTTGTCAAAATGAAGGCCTAATTAGCTAGTAGATTTGTGAAGGAAGTATATTATAGAAGAAGTGATAGGTGGTGAAAATTGGTGTGCTTAAGGGGGAATATGAGAGTGATATAGATATGAAGTTTTATGTATTGAAAATATGTATATGAAATTTTTTAGGCTTTGTAAGTTATAAGTAGGGCTACAAGGAGTTTAGACAGGCCTAGTGTGAAGATTTGATGTTTTTGCTTAGTTTCTCCAAAATATCAAGGCATGAATGTTTCAAGGTAATTTATTAGGTTGGTTTAGATAATGTTTCCAATTTGGTGAGTGGCATGATGTTTTTTTAGTGGTCCTTGAGGTGGATTGAGAGAGAAGGCTAGTATGCATGTGTAGTGGTTCTTCATGGTGATCTAAAGATGCTCAAGAGGTGAAATGGCTTATAGATTTATGGGGGAGTCCTTATAAGATGTTTCTTGGTGAGTTATATCAGATTTTAGTGCGTTTGTGTGTTCTTTATTCATTGGTTGCATTGCTTGGTTGAAAAGAGTGTTGGCATGTATCAAGAGGAAGTTATCAAGGTAAGAAGAGGTAGGCTCAAGGTAAGGGGGAGTTTCTATCATATTTTTAAGGTTATCCTCTCATATTGGTATTATTTTTAGGTCCTTAGGATCAGTTTATGCCCATTTTATCATTATGTCAAAGGGGGAGAAGGTTCATATTATGAGAATTATTAAAGAGAGAGAAGGAAGGTGAGTTATATGATGGGTGTTGACATTACGGACAAAGGGGGATATTTTTGGAGAGTTTTAATTGATGTCATGGAGGTGTTCAAGTGAGTGGATGAATTGTATTGATAGTCTAAGTGTCAATGATAAAGTGTGAAGTGTGATTGTCCTAGTATGCTTAAACTAGGCTTGGTTGATATTTAGTTTTGGCATGATTAGGGATGGGTATAAAGTATTGAGCATGTGTGAGGGGTAATATCAAAGGTCAATGATGATTGGAGAGATTGTGTAAATGCATGGTATTCATTTATTT
Organism: Torreya grandis; assembly: GCA_037957365.1. Classification (NCBI taxonomy): domain Eukaryota; kingdom Viridiplantae; phylum Streptophyta; class Pinopsida; order Cupressales; family Taxaceae; genus Torreya; species Torreya grandis. The sequence goes on along the minus strand of JARHVA010002887.1, from coordinate 4,959 downwards.
ATTCATTATGTTCATCTTAGCATAGTTGGTTCTATTACAAAAAAATTTGAGTAGGTATATTAGTGATATTATGTTTCACATGTGTGAAGGTTTTAGGAATAGATTGATATATGGATAGATTCCCTTATGTGAGGAGATCATATGGTTAAAATTTAAAGTCAAGAGGTTGAGCGTAGCTAAATATATGCAAGTGAAAATATGGCCTCTTAGACAAAATTTCACTAAGTTTCTATACTTAGCTAGATCGTCACTAAATGCCCCATAGATATGAATGAACCAACATATTTATGCATTTAATGTAGGTATTCAAAAGTCCAACTAAAGTCAAATATTTTTCTAGAATTTTTTTCTATAATTCCAAAAATTTACCTTGAATATTTGGAATCTAGTAGACTTGTATGGGCCAATGACCATCAAGTTTAATTATGTTGAAGTCTGAGGTCATTGGTCTAGAAGATCAAATGGTGAGAAATTAATCATACATATTGAGATTAATGGTGTGTATTAATTCAATATTTCAAAGGTTAAAAACACTGGTGATAAGTGTCATAAGATCACTAAAATGATAGAAGACCAATAGTGAGTGGTGGTTTGTACTTATGAATATCAATGGTGTGAGACAAGTCAAAGAGTCAATAAATCATGTGGGACTACCCAGTGGCAAAACACATGGACTAACATCAAAATGTTTAGAAGGATTGTGAGGGTGCCAAGTGTAATAATAATGGGAGTTATGATCAAGATATAATGGCAAGACTTTTAAGATAAATACCAAGTTGATTTGAGGAGATTGACAGAGTGCATTTGTTCCAAATTATCGAGAAGCAGTGAGAAGATGTCAAGTGATTGATGTTTAATAGTGAGCAAAGTTAAAGACCAGGATACTTTTGAAGAAGATCAATGATGCAATTTTTTTTCAAGATATGAGAGGGAATGAGATGATGACAAAGTGTTTGAATTTTAATAGTTTCTCAGTGACCGTTGGAATTTAAATATTTAAATTTGTGAGGGAAGACAAGTCTACAATTTTTGTGCTATAACTTTTGATATATGAAGAATTTGATCATGGTGTAAAAGGAAAAGTTGTAGAGGATTTCATGACACATCTAGATAACATGGTTATAAGTTATAATTTTTTATATATTAGAATATATGGATCTCCAAAGTTTAATGCATATGTGTTCATGCTCTGCAAGTAACCCAAGAAGGGTAATTGAGTTGTTATTGATGGTATTTTGATGTTTTAAGACGAAATAGGTGTTGGATAATGTTGTTGAATTTATGATGAAAATATATGTGGATTATATTGGTTTTACCAATCTATATTATATATGATTAAAGGCTTATAAGTTGACTGTGTGTTCATTCTTGGTGATCATATGCACAAAATGATGGTTGGGCTAATTGTGTTGTAGTAGAAGGGTGTTGTGATAGATGTTGTCAATTAATGAGGACCTATAGGTTATGTGTCATGGTTCTATGCATTTTAAACTATTATTTTGTTCTTAATTTTCCTGGATAAGTGTCAAAGAGATGGATGGGTCTCCATGAGACCTATAAGGGCCAATGAGGCCTAATTAAAAGGTATAGCTGCTTAATTATGACCCATGGATGCTATGGATAACCTATGAAGATGTAATTGAGATATATGGATGTACTAAGGTCTAATTCAAGTATTATGGTTGACACAAAATATAATAATCATGAAGGCTCTATAAAAGGTGAAATCAAAGATGATGATTTCTAAACATGTGAGATGTGAGAGAAGAGGTGTGTGTGAGTATGGTAGAGCAAAGGAAAGAAGAAAGGGTGTGTGCCTAGTGGATGGGTTATAGAGTAGAGAAGGTTAATGACTATGTGTATGACCTATAGGTCATATTTTTGATGTTATAATAGTGCTCTTGTAGGTTTGAAGGTTGAGGATGAGCTAAGAGGTTTAGAGTGATCCAAAAGGATGTTCTAGATGACTTGAGTGTGATCAAAGGATAGATGATGTTTATGTGATCTTGGTGGTTGATTTCAGAGGAAAATTAGAGTTTGGTTTGTGTGTATGAATATTTTGTCATGTTTTCAAGTTTATGATAGAGTTATTGCTAAGAAGTGTAGGGTGATCCAAAAGTTGATTTTGGATGTCTATGAGTGTGTGAAGAAGTGAAGGGGGATGTGTTTGTAGGGTTTCTCCATTAGATTGGAAAGTAATTAGTGATTAGGAGATGTTAATATCATAGGTGTTAGGAGGGTTATCAACATATAGATCAGAAGGACTTGACCATCTTTAGGGGTAGTTCTCCTTGTGAAATAGGTGTTTCACTAAATCTAGATCAGAAAGACTTAACCATCTTTAGGGGTAGGTGTTCCTTATGAAATATGCATTTCACTAAGTTTAGGTTAGAAGGACTTGAGCATCCTAGGGGTAGGTGATCCTTGTGGAATAGGTGTTTCACTAAATTTAGGTTAAAAAGACTTGACCATCCGAGGGGCAGGTGCTCTTCATGGAACAAGTGTTTCACTAAAGTCTCATGTTTGCATACTTCTTATAGGATAAGTAGTCTATGTGTTTGTAAGTTTGAGAGTGGGTTTTATTCCCTAAGAGGGTTTCCCACATAGATATTTTTTTGTGTGTGTTATCTTACATTATCTATTAGTTCATTTCTATAAACATCTTGAATGCTTCATGAATGGTTATATTGAATGCTTAAGTGTTTTAAGGGTTTGGAAATTGAGCTGGATTATTTTACACTATTGATTCACCTCCTATTAGTGGTTTGTAAGTCTAAAAAAATCAAATTTCATGAGATTTGTATAGAATGAAAACATTTGTTTCTTTACTAGTTTACCACATTCATGGATGTAATAATGTTATGTTAGTGATCAACAAAATGTGAAATCATAATCAAGATAAAAATTTAATTCAGATTGATTTTGTGTCCTAGATTAATTTAATTATAAATAAAGTGCAAAAGAGAAGGATAAGGAGATAAAAATCCCACTACCATCACATATGAATCTATAATTATTTGATCGAGTAGATCCCATGAAACCAATCCTTAGTTGAGCTATACCTAACACAAATCTAAATAAAGATGGTGAAAAAATCTGGGGAAACTAACTTTGGGAAGAAAAGACATAACCACCATAAAATATGTGTAGGATATGACTATATAGTCTCAAAATAATTCAAATTATCAATAATTTTCTTTTGATTAACAAATTTTGGGATTCATATAATCATCTAAGTGCAAGATACACCTTTGGATAAACAAGACTAAAACATGAGAGGGGAAAATTATCCTTGAAAGTAATAATAATGCATTAAAATGTCTCCTTCTCTATCTTTATTACAATTCACAAATATCTAGCCATGTATAACATACTCTAATCCTAAAAAATGCAAGCCTTGAGCAAGGATTTTGAGTCCTATAAATAGGAACAAGAGAGGTTAAAAATTTAAAATTCCAAAAAAGGGATGCAATTAATTCCCACTCACAAAATTAGTTGAGAATTCAATCTAAAATTAGAAATGTAGTTGAAACTTTCAGGTAGAAGCCATTTTAGTACAAACATGGAAGTAAATTATAGTGGCCAAGTGTAACTAGAAGTGGTTGAGAATACTTTGGGATTCCAATTTATATTTTGGCCATATCATCCTCAAAATTAAGAATTCTTATTTTCATGGAAAATTTGTCTTTAACACCTTTATATATCCATTCCTACATGTGTATGCCATGTCTATATTTAATGTCACCACCTAGATTGCTCTAAAATTTTGTCTTTTATGATCAATTTTGCCATTAACATGACCCTATAAATTAGTGTTATAGATCAAAATGGACATTCAATCAATTATTGGGTTTTGATTGCTTTGAAGGTCAGATGTTCCATAAAATTTATGGTCATATCATGATGATGTAACTACCATCATGTCCTTTTTTTGAAGGGTCCTTGTAATGTGGTTGTTTTAGTTTTTTATGCTACTCAATTGAGGATTTGTGTATGTTAATTATTATTTTATTATAGTGAGGTAAGATTTTGTTACATGGTGTCATATCATTCACCTAGAGATCTAATTATCTATTGATCTACAAGGACCACCCTAGGGTTATAGAGAATTTGGATTCTACCATGTGGTGTCATCCTACTAATCTACTTGCCTAAGGACTCTACTCTTGTATGGACCATTCTAGGGTAGCAGGTCATTAAGATGATGACTTGAGGTAACATCACACTAATCTACTTACCTAAAGCTTTGCTAATTGGATGAATCTCACAGAATGATGAAAAGACATCACATGGCTCTGAGTGTAAATCAAACAATTGACCAAGTGTTTAAAGACACTTTAGATGGGTCATATTGAGAGGAGATTTCCACATAGTGTCATGTTCAATTTAGGTACATGTAGGAATAAAATAAAAATACATAGTGATCATGATTTAAATCAAAATCCATTGGTTAGAAAATTCAAATTAAAAATGACTAAGAAATTCAAATATAAAATGGATGTGTTTTTTGAAATGAAATAATAAAGTGCATAAACTTAGTGAAAGGATGAAATTTTGAATGAAACTAAAGCCATTTTAAAAATAACTTTCGTTTATATAATGAAATTGACTAAGGTGAAATTTGAACAAAGTCAAACATATAGTCAATTTAGAGAAAACTAAAGTATATATGGTTTGAAAAAGGGGATTTTTAGGCATATTCAAATGGTGATTTCACATGATTGAAAAATTTTAGCCTAGGATATGTTCAAGAAACTTACCTTAGAGAATTTACATACAAAGCTTGGACTAGGTATTTTAACATGAAAAAGTATTAAAAATAAACACATTCAACCACTTGAAACTTAATATCTAGTAGGGATATATTCAGAGAAGGGATCAAATAGGTAGATCATTCAAATCCTAATGGAAAATATTAGGTAATAAAAGAGGGTCCCCATTTTAGTTAAAAATGGGGTG